>CM061070.1:75023256-75577721 GCA_030762895.1 Sophora flavescens | reverse complement strand
GTTTTTCTATATTCATAGTTGAAATATATTTATTATTGTTTAAAGATAATGCTTTATTTGTATTGTTATAGGATGTTGGAAATGATATTGTGCCTAAAAGGTGGATCTAGGAAGACGGGGAGATGTCTGCTCCACAGTCTTCATTTGACCATTTAGTTAATAGCGAATTAAATAACTTAATTATCGAAGTGATTGCTAATATATATCTATGTTGTTTAGGGGATGGAAACAAGGGCACCTGGCCATGGTGATGTTTTTTAAAATTCTGGTTATCTGAGTTGTCACCATGGAGGATAAGTGACATTGTAGTAGGATTTGGAGCAGTGCAACGCCACGGTGAACTGTATATACCAAAGAAGAACTTATGGAGATGGCACTCAATAAGAAATGGACGATTCTGCACACATATTGTTTTGGTGCCGTAAGTACATTTATTTATAAGTTGAAGTCGTAATTAAATTTTAAATACAATGATAATTAACATGTTTTCCAATATATTAGGTATCTGCATCGTATGTTAGTCGTCAGAGTAACCTGCACACTATGGGTTCATTGACCCCACGTGTTCATTCAGGGTGATGTTCCGTATCGGAAGACCGGTCCTTTACCGTCGTGATACTTTGCCAGGCATCATCGATTCTACTCTTTGCGCCTTATCTCGACAAGTAAATTTACCGGTTATTTAAGTATAACTATATAGACAAAATCCAAACTAATCATTATAAATACAGCGGCATTGGACTGTTGCTCTTGTACCCAGAATGAGCAGTCGTGGACTTCTGCTAATTAGGGAAATAAAGCGTGAATGAGCGAGAGCGATCACACAATGAATTAAAATACTTTATAATCGATGTCGATTGTTTTAATTTCTCGAAATCTATTATATATACTTTAATTAATATTTTTTGTCATGATAGGTCTATTAATGCATCCCACATGTTGCGTGGTGAAAGGCGTACTCGGCTATCAGATGGATTATTCCAGCGTAAGATATTTATTAGTTCAAATGCATCCAAATGCAGTGGGTACAATATTGATTTCTATTTTATTTAATCCTCATATTCCAATGGGGTTTCATTTGTCGTAGTCACGATACAACGTGGGTCATGGAATGTGGCTACTATGTGATGCAGTGGATGTTGGAAATTATCTCCTCGGGATCCTCAGAAAATGGAGTGAGTAAATGTTAATTGACCACAATTAGAAGTAATAGTATAGATTCGTTATATTTTTATGTTAGTTTATTACTTAAAAGATATAATCTTTTGTCAATTAAACTACGGATATTCAACAATCCAACTCCATTATCTCATTCCACATCAACCATCATAAGTGCAAGCAACTTTTCTTTCTTGAATTGTACCACCCGTAGTTTGATATATGAAGTTAGTGGAAAAGCATATCATATACTAGCTATAGTGTACCTTTTGGTCATATATATTAGTGCTCAGTGCGGTTCAATTCTTTTCTCTAGTGTTTTTGATAGCCTTGATAAAATGTTGTTTTCATTCTTTGAAATTAATTAGACACGATGCCCTGCGTTTTCTGATCCCGGGATCACTTTAGTCATTTGATGAAATGTCAGGTATTTTTAACCATAGTGTAAGAGGTGATTTGTCGTGCTAAGAAAATTGAATGAAGTATGTTTGCTTTTGAATGATTGTGTCAAAAGCTGGTTTGGTGTCATTGTTGTTTCTTGTTTGATCGAGGTCTGCTGGTTTGTTTATTGATACGCATTCTGAAAGGGGGAAATGAATGATTGAAATGTAAATAACAGATTAAAAAAATGAGATTTTACACATCGGTTCTCAATAACCGATGTGTGAATTTAACTTTCTACACAGTTTTCCCAGAACGGATGTGTAAGTCACACGTACACGGTTCTACGACAACCGATGTAGAAAATCATTATCATTTTCAATAAAACGATGTAGAAAGTTAAATTTACACCTCATCAATTATAAAATAGAGATTTTCCACATCGGTTAATATAATATATCTATAAAAAGACTTCACACATCGGTTTTAAATTGAGGAGTGGAATAAACCACATTGATTTTCCACATGATTTGGAAACCGACATGGAAAGCCAAAAATAACAGACGTGGAATCCTTTTCGCACTAGTGCATGCTAATTTCTTCTTTTTTTTTTTTTTCCAAATTAGTTTGATAAAATTTATTCATCTTTTGGTTCAGGTATGAAAAGTATCATGTTTGTTGTGGAGGTTCTGAGGAAGAGAGGAAAGCTAACTATAGTGACATGGTGAGAGATTAATCTTATTTTTAAATCACTAGGCCGCCCCTTAAATTCTAATCTTAGAAGACGATAGACAAACTTCAAAAACATATTTCTCTCATTCTTTACAAACATTTTGTATCCTCATATCCAATTGAAAATTATCCAAACCGTTATTTTGGATACCTTGGAAGTTAATTAGTTGTGAAGTTCATGAATGGTAAATTAAATGTGTTTAATTTGTCACATTGTAAACTTGTTTGCACTTCCAACTAATCACAAATTAAGGAGTGATTAATTTTTTAATAATCGCGGTAATTTATGATTGATTGACACAAGAAGAAACTTTATACTAAAAGTAACATGTCATTTAAATATAAATTAAATTATATTAACCTTATTTTTAATTATTAATGAATATTGACTATTTCTTTTCAGTTCTCCTTGTTTTGTATACCATGCATGTGATGTGTTTATAAATTGTGATCTGTGAAGTCAAGTCCGGAATACCACTTACTTTTTTCATCTTATTTATAGTCAATTGATTGTCTACTAGAAAAGAATATCTTAACATCTTCATAATTTTCAGTTAATAAATACTATGATCTTCTTTGCTGTCGTAAAATTTGTCTTCAACATAGCACGAACACAAGAACAAACTCGAAACTCACGAACAAATCCACAATAGCGTGAGGCGTGTGTAATCACACTACCCTCAAGGTTTATCCGTGGTGCGCAAACCCCAGGATATAACAGGCCCCCCAGCAAAATAAACCGAGGTATCAGAACTGCCAAGAAAATTAATATAGATTAAGCAGGCAATGTAAAATCCAGAACAAAATAATAAATGAGAGAGGAATTTTAGAAAAGAAATATGTGCCCAAAAATTGTTCACCACATAATGCACACCAGGTTTGTGAGAGAAAAGTACAGCCATGAAGTATAAAAGTCCGAGAAGGGGACGTGGTTCAGTGCACAATAAATGAAGGTTTATGTTCTCTTTTAAAACCGCCAACAACTAGCATTAATTTCGGATCGAACTGCAATTGCTAGCATAAATTTTGGATCGGTATGGGCCATAGATTGAACGTACAGCAACACTTATTTTAAACTGTTCAAAAATAGTCATTTACTAGTATAGATTGTTCCCTTTTATAAGATCAAATTAAAACAAATAAAATGTGCAACCGTAAAATATAAAATTATTTTCAATAAAAATTAATTTGACTTAATAATAAAACCAACCAGATTTATTTTACACTTGTTGTGTGATAATTACACAACTAAAATAAAACATTAAACTTTTGAAATATCTCTAATTATCCAGCAATCCCCCACATATTTCAAAATGTTAAAGAAAAACATTTAAGAGATTAAAAAATTTTCCTGGGCTGACATCTTGGATGTAATACATCAGATTAGTATAGCAAGCTATGGAACCTGCATCTAGATTGATAAAACTTAAGCATAGTGAATCGCGTAGTGTTATGGAACCCAAGACACTTGTATGTGTTGGGGTCTATCAATCACACTACACCCCATAATTCTCACCATTACGCCGTTTTGCGCTAATAGGCTTGTACTAGGGTATTCATGAGTGGTCTAGAGATTTCGCCATGATCTCATGCAAGCGGCCCCACTTGATATCATATAGGTGATTTCATCAAGTGCATGCTGCAAATCATACACCGCCATAAGGATATGAAAATCATGGCTACAAGCTTATCCTCTCAACTAATGCGTGATTCAGCACTTTCTCAATTATACATATGAAAGGACACAAAACAAAATTAGTTTTTGTGTGCTAAGCGGAACCGACAAGTGACTGTTCTTACCCATTGAACCTTCTTCATGGGATCTCCAATCACAAAAGGTTGGGTTACCATCACTCGTTAATTTCAATTGGCTTAATTCTCATTCCCTCGATGTATCACATATTGATTTTCTTCCTGGGGGCTTTGTTAGAGGATCGCACATTCACCTCCTGACTTCACATAATCGACCGATATTATTCCATCTTTTTAGAAATTGCTTTACCACATCATGTCTCAATTGTATATTTCTATTTTTGCCATTGAAGGTCTTATTTTTGCACAGCTATTTTCGATTGACAATCACAATGCATCGACACTTGATGGGTTGGTTTAATTCCTAAAGGAATATTTGCCAAGAAGTTTCTCAATCACTCAGCTTCACTACGGTCAACTCCCGAGCTACAAACTCCGACTCCATAGTAGATCGCAATTATTGTTTGTTTGACTGATCTCCAAGTAACCGCACCACCACCAAGTGTGAATACATAACCACTAGTGGATTTTTGTCTCATCCGAATCAGATATCCAGTTAGCATCCATTCCCTTCTAATACAGTGGGAAATCCATTATATATAATACCATAGTTCATGGTACCTCTCAAATATCTCATGAGTCTAGCAAAGTGCCTCCCAGTGATCCCGACTAGGACTTTGAGTATATCTACTCAATCGTCCCCTCATATGCAATGTCAGGTCGCGAAAAATTCATCAAATGTAGCAAGCTCCCAAGAATTTGGGCATATTCGAGACTGATCAACAGGATCACCTTTATTTTTTCTTCAAATGAGAGTTAGCATCATAGGGGTACTCATTGGTTTTGAGTCATATTGACCAAAACTTCCTAAGAAGTTTCTCAACATAGTGTCCTTGGGATAGCATTATGCTATCACCCTTCCTAATGATTCTAACTCCCAATATTACACGCTTCACCCATGTCTTTCATATCAATTGATGCAAGAAAAGATTTCGTTCTAATCACTACATCATCGCAAGTACCAAAGATAAGCATGTCATCTACATATAAGCAGATAATAACATATTCTCCATTTAATATTTTGGTGTACACACATTTATCAACCCCAATAGAGAAAATCCATCGTTAATCAATGTTTGATTAAATTTCTCATGCCATTGCTTTGGTTCATGTTTTAAACCATATAAGGATTTGAGAAGTTTGCACACTTTATTTTCTTGACCAGAGTAACACAACCTTCAAAGTTGTGTCATATAAACTTCTTCTTCCAAATCACCATTTAAGAAAGCAGTTTTCACATCCATTTGGTGAATAACAAGTTTGTAAATTGAAGCCCAGGCTATCAAAATTGAATTGAAGAAATTCTAGTCACAAGAGCAAATTTATCGAAATAATCAATATTTTGTTTTTCAGAAACCTTTACTACTAATCTAGCTTTATATTTTTCAATTGAACCATCGGGAAAAATTTTCCTTTTAAAGATCCATTTGCAACCAATAGGTTTTTGCTCCGGGGTAAGTCAACTAAAATCCAAGTGTTGCACTTCAAAAATTGAATCAATTTCATTTTAATAGCTTCTTTCCAAGGGGCATCGTAGTTGAAATAGCTTCAGAAAAACTCAAGGATCATTTTCAACAAGGTAAGTGGAAAAAATCATTTCCAAACTATGTCTTTTTTCTGTCTTTTACTCCTTCTCAAATCCTCATATAAGTTTTCACAATTATTCTCAAGAAATATTTTCAATAGAATTATTTTCTAAAGAAATATTCCTGAGATCTCAAAGAAATATATGTTTTGAAAATTCAGCATTTTTGGTCTCAACAACGGTGTTATGATCAGTACACTACTTCCCAAAACAAGAAATCTATATGCAGCACTACCGTTAATATCCAATAACATACAATCGAAGTTTTAGAACCTATTTTCCTTTCTTCGCTCGGGAACCAAACCTTAGCTAGGCACCCCACTTTCAAATATTTCAAATTAGGCATGTAACCTTTCCATAACTCATACAGCGTTTTACCTAGGTTTTCTTATGAGGTATTCTATTTGCAAGAAACATGCGATTAATATAGCTTCACCCCAAAGGTTATCAGTCTAGGAAGAACTAACAAGCATAAGCATTCATCATTTCTTCTTGGTTACAACTGTGAGGAGTAACATGTGTACACATATTCAGTAGTCTATTTGGCAAGCATAGCCAAAGAACAAAGATCAAGATTTGGCATGTCTTGAAATGCAAATAGCCAAAGAACCAAGTCACATAAACACAAACTATTGCAGATAGCTTCGTTTGTAAAGTTGATTCATGTCACGGTAAATTTAACAGAAAGAACACATTTTCAACAATAAAAGATCCCGGGTAATGTATGTCCATCGGAAGGAAATGGGAGTTACAAAAACAGAGGTAATGTTCATTGAAACCTTTATGCAAACACATGATAAACCCCACATTAAATTACCAAACTTTAATTCATAGAAAGAAAAATACAAGGTTAAAGATTCAAGCTTCCACATTATTTTAGTCCAAATTTCTCATTTTCTCAAGAATCGAGAAGAAAAAAAAAAAAATAATGACCCTATGCTCTTATCTCCAGAATTATTGCATGATTTTTCTTAAACCCAGAAATAAAAACACAATTTAACTCATACCAGATTCTTATTTTCGATTTTAGAGAAGAAAAAGGTGAAATTGGAAATGTGAGATACTCACAATGCTTCTTCTACCTTTCAGCAGCCACGGCAAGTCCAAAAGCAATCAAGTCCAAAATGAAGACAGTGATGAGTAACAGCTTGGAAGCCATGGATGAGAGTGGAAATAGAGAAATGTGATATCTCTCTCTCTCACTCTCTCTTTGTTGTGTAGTGTTTGTTGCTCCTCCTCGATTTACGTTGTCGTCGACATAATTAAACCCTTGAGATTGTTGTCAGACAAACAAATTAAAATCCACAGGCCTGAGGCGTGTGTGATCACACTACCCTCAAGAGTTTATCCGGCGTGGTGCGCAAACTCCCAGGATACAACCCCTCCCAGCAAAATAAACCAGAGGCTAATAGAGCAGCCAAGAAAATTAATATAGATGAAACAAACAATGTAAAACCCAGGAACAAAATAATAAATGAGAGGGTATTTTTAGAACAAGAAATATGTGCCCAAAATTGTTCACCACATAATGCACACAAAGTTGTGAGAAAAGATCAGCCGATGAAGTATAAAGTTCGAGGAAAGGGACGTGGTTTAGTGCACAAGAAATGAAGGTTTATGTTCCTCTTTTAAACCGCCAACAGCTAGCATTAATTTCGGATCGAACGCCATAATTGCTAGCATAAATTTTGGATCAGTATGGGCTATAGATGGAACGTGCAGCAGCACTTATTTTAAATTGTTCAAAAATAGTCATTTACTAGTATAGATTGTTCCCTTTATAAGATCAAATTAAAACAAATAAAATGTGTAAACAGAAAATATAAAATTATTTTCACAAAAATTAATTTGACTTAATAATAAATCAACCAGATTTATTTTTACACTTGTTGTGTGATAATTACACAACTAAAATAAAACATTAAACTTTTGAAATATCTCTAATTATCCAACACTTGCTACCAGCTTTTATGAGTTTTGATGGGGAGAATCTTTCCATTTTGCTCCTAGGTGTCTATTTGCTTCATTCTGCATAGAAAATTGAAGAATTTTATGCTAAATTGGTCATGCATGCTGATAATTATCTACTCATTCGAATGGAAGGGTGAATCAGCATCAAGCGATATCAACACTTCATTGCTTTACAGCTCGGTCTGAAGCCTGGACAAAAGGTTTTCATGCTTAATAGAGCAGAATAGCTACCTGATATCTAATTTCCACCATTTTATTGTTCAAAATTGATGACCCTTCTATTTGTTTTAGGTTTTGGATGTTGGATGTGGAATTGGGGGACCATTAAGAGAAATTTCTCGATTCAGGTGAATATGACTTCCTTCAATTAGGCTTCCTCTCCCTTTGCTCTTCCCTACTTCACCTTAATTGTCTAAAAAAAATATGATCAAGCGTATTTGTGCAGCTTGACATCAATTACAGGGTTGAATAACAATGAGTACCAAATAACGAGGGGACATGTATGTATCATGAGATGTAATGCATTCATGAAACAATTTTGATGTATCTACTGGAATTCATTGACATTTGAGAATTTTGAATTTTTGTTCAATCATCATATCTATTTGATATAGCCTTATTTCTACTTGAATAGCCACTTTGAATTTGTTTCATTTTTCGTACTTAACATTGATGCATTGATTGAAGCATTAAAAAAATATTTATAACAGTCTTCTAGTATTAACTTAATAATAAGTCTATCATGCTCATTTCTTTTACTAATCAACAGGAACTGATCAATCGCATTGCTGGATTGGACAAGACTTGCAACTTTGTCAAGGTTAATCTTTTGTAAATATATTTTTTTTTCATTTTCTGGTGAGTGGATGGCATAAGACCTTCTATTTTTTAGTGCACACGGCTCCAATTTTTTTTGTTAAATTGTTCAACTTAAATTATATATTTTATGTTGGCCAATTTATTTAGTGTGTTTGAAATAACTTTTGTTTTGTTTGTAAAAGTTTATAATCAAAATGCTAAGGTGGGAGTTGTTTGGCAGAGAAGCCATTCTTGATTAAGCAAAACCATATGGTCATAATCATATTGTTTAAATTTGTATCTGACATTGATCATATTTGATAATGTAGGCTGACTTCATGAAAATGCCATTTCCGGACAACACTTTTGATGCAATTTACGCGATAGAAGCCACCTGCCATGCACCAGATGTTGTGCGCGACTGTATTTCTTGCTCTAATTAATTTCACATCCTTACGTCTTTTCCTTATTGCAATTTTCTAGATGCACTTGCATTTGCACCCATAAATGGCTAAGTATTATGGACATTGATGTGGCTATGCATAACAACATAAAATGCATATGTTAACCGTGAATCTACACAATGGTTTCTTTAATTTGTATTGCTCACACTTTTTTCTTGCATTTGGTTTGTGGATAGTATGGATGCTATAAAGAGATCTACCGAGTGTTAAAGCCTGGTCAGCATTTTGCTGCATTTGAATGGTGCATGACTGATTCTTTTGATCCCAATAACCAAGAACACCAAAAAATTAAGGTATGACATAGAGGTATAAGAAACAATTTACATTGAGGTTATCTATGGATTTTGCTGAAGTCTCTTCTTATTTTGTAATTAAGTAGATAAAATTCATTGGTATTAAATAGATAAACTCTATTGATACAGGCAGAAATTGAGGTTGGTAGTGGGCTTCCTGATATTAGGTTAACCACAAAGTGTCTTCAAGCTCTGAAGCAAGCAGGTTTTGAGATGAATATCAATTTATAATTAGTTATTACCTTTCACTAGTATTGTTCTTTCCTATCTCAGAGATGAACAACCAAATTGGCTAAGGTAAAATTCACTCTTTCTTTTTGCGCAAAGATAATTTGGGAAAAAGATCTTGCAGTGGATTCTCCTCTTCCTTGATACTTGCCTTTAGACAAAAGTCACTTCCTCACTAAGTAGCTTCCGTCTAACAATGTTAGACGCAATTTTCACCAAAATCATGGTATTGAAATTGAGTATAATAATTATTATTCATTTCACTTTATCTTTTGGATATGATTTCCTAATAGTGTTTTTCTGTATGCATTTTAGGATTCATTTCTTTTATTACTCAAATTTGAGTGTTGGTTGTTGCCTACGAATTTGATATATTTGTAGGTCAAGGCTCTAGAGTTTGTTAGACTGGCTCCAAAGGGGAGCCTGAGGGTTCATGATCTCTTGGAGAAGGTTGCTGAGGCACTAGTCAAAGGTGGAAAGTAAGTTTCACTAGTGGAAAATATACAATAGACGGTAAAGGTTTACGTCAGTTAACCAAAAACTAGACGTTAAAAAGGGGGCGGTGACAGTTTTGTAAATATCAGACTTCATTAATTCAATTTTAACGTCAGTTGTTTTAAGGACTGACGTTAAAAGTGAAGTGACTCACTTTTAACTTCAGTTCAATAAACAACTGACGTTAACAGTGAACGTTTTAACGTCAGTTCTTTATCGAACTGACGTTAAAAGTGAGTCACTTCACTTTTAATGTCAGTCCTTACATCAACAGACGTTAAAGGTTATTTTAATAATTTTTTTATCTAGTATACGTACCGCGTACCCTTCCGCATTGCCTTCCTCAAAGTTTCAGTTTCACAATTGCTTTGATGTTTTGTGTTTCTGTTTTGAAAACTAAAATATATGTGCGAAGTATAAGTTGAATCAATAACCCAAACCGGATCTCATTCATGAAGTGTAATATAGACTGATACAGAAGATTGAAAGGGTTTAAAATCCTATAAAAAGTTACATTGAAAGGGTTTAAAATCCTAAACATTAAAGCTACATCCCATCAGAGAGTTTTATGAAATATGCCAAAGGGAAAACTATACTCCGAAGGGTGCACTCGATCTGTTTTAGCAATGGTCTTGGAACAGTCACTTGCATCCTTTAAGACCTAAAACCTGGGGGCATGAGAGAGCTCAAGAGAGGCAAAAACATGTGCACTAGATTTGTTTCAAGCAAAGGCAGTGGTTCTAGAGACTTTCATGACGGTCACTTGCTTCCAAAGCTGAGGTTTTGGAACTGTGACGCCCGAGCACCGGATTTGCCCTCTAGTAGTTGATTCTCCGGAAGGATGATAAGGTGAGCAACTCACATTACGTGGTTTACACAAGCTTATCACCCATGTTACGTGATTTACACAACCTCAGAAGTTGTTTGACCATTAAGACAAAGATCTTTGAGTCTAGGAATAGGAAGAAAGAGTGATGAAGTTAATCTCCATGGCAGAGCCATATTGTGAAGCCGAAAATTAAAAGGATGGAAGGAAGCTATTTATAGGAGCAGGGGATGAAATTACTAAGCTATTCTGATTTTCTTCAAAACTTATCTATAAACTTAATGCTCATTAAGAGGATTAAGTTACAAGGTGCATGGGTAAGTAGCACAGTAGTCAAAGGAATGAATGTTTTTACAGATATCTATAAACTTTTAACGTCAGTTGTTTAAAAAATCGGACATTTAAAGTGTTTTTAAAATAAAAATATTTATTGTTAACATCAGTTTTTTATACAACTGACGTTAAAAGTGTGATTTTTACTTCAGTTAAATAAATAGTTGACGTAAATAATTATATATATTATAAACGTGCAGAATGAATATTGGAAATAATGTAATTAATATCACGGGAACTTGCGATTCATAAATTAAGTTGACGTTAAAAAATGAGGTGGTGGCGTTTGTAAATATTAAATCACTATTTACGTCAGTTTCTATAAATAACTGACGTAAATAATTATGAAACTCATTTCATTGGTTGTCATGTCCCTGTTGTCCCTCTTAACGCAGATCACTCCATATAGTGCAGTTTATTTCTAAACCTTTTTTTTAAACAAGTTTATTTTTAATTTTTATTAATTAGCTTGAATTAGTAGTAAACAAATTCTTGTGCAAATTAAAATAAATAAACACTTAACATAAAACAAGTTATATGTATAATCAAATCGTATCTCATTGAAGCGATTCATAAGTTAAAATTACATGATTAAAAGATAAAAAATTTCTGCAACATAGCCCTAAAATATAAAAAAGTTTCTGCTTCAACATCATTTTCTTCTCAGTCCTGTCATCAGAAACTCCAATGGATGCATCACCTCCCTCACTTGAATTCCATGATGCAAAGTAAATCCTCAGTCACTAGCAGCGAAAGCAAAGTGAAATGGATCTTTGCATCTTTCTTCTTCACTGTAATTCCTTGATGCATCGTCTTGAATCCACAGTCACTTTCTTCCAAAGCAAAGTGAAAGGGATGACGGGGATGAAATAAAGTGAGAGAATCACATTACGTGATTCACCCAACCTTACCATCCATGTTATGTGATTTACACAACCTCAGAAGTTGTTTGACCATTAAGACAAAGATCTTTGAGTCTAGGCATAGGAAGAAAGAGTGATGAAGTTAATCTCCATGGCAGAGCCATATTGTGAAGCGAAAAATTAAAAGGATGGAAGGAAGCTATTTATAGGAGCAGGGGATGAAGTTACTAAGCTATTCTGATTTTCTTGAAAACTTATCTAAAAACTTAATGCTCATTAAGAGGATTAGGTTACAAGGTGAATGGGTAAGTAGCACAATAGTCAAAGGAATGAATGTTTTCGAGAAACTAATAAACTTTTAACGTCCGATTGTGTATTACAACCGGCGTAAGAAGTGTGAGTGTTTTTAACGCCGGTTTCTTAAGACAAGCGACGTTAAATATATGACTTTAACGTCGTTTTACTAACAAATGACGAAAATATATGACCTTTAGGTTATAAGGTGAATGGGTAAGTAGCACAATAGTCAAAGGAATGAATGTTTTTGCAGAAACTAATAAACTTTTAACGCTTCATGTAATACAACCGACGTAGAAGTGTGAGTGTTTTTTAACGTCGGTTTCTTAAGACAATCGACGTTAAATATATGACCTTAACGTCATTTTTACTAACAATCGACGTAAAATGTTGTTTTATTTTTGATTATAACGTTTACACCCGCGCGCCTTCGTACTCTTCAGCGTCTCTTTTCTCTTTTCATCACGCTCAACCCTCACTCTCAACCCTCACTCTGCCCTAATCGCGAGCTCATCTCCACCGCAACCACCGTGAGGGCTTCTTCGCCACCACCGTGAGGTACACTCTTAACCCCTAACTCTGTCTTTCCGCTCATTCTTTGCAATAACTTGACATCTCTCTTTCCCCTTCCCCCGCGCACTAACTCTCCTTGTCCCTCTCGCTCCCCGGAGCCACATCGAACGTTGGCCACCACTCGAGCTTCCCCCACCACCACGCGAGCGCCTATTTCTCGGTGAGTCTTTAGTGCACATTTTTTTTTATTTTTGGTTTTGAGTGTATGTTGAAACTGTAGTCTCGATGAGTTGAAACTTGAAACTGTGAGTTTGAGTTGTTTGGAATGTCTCTATTTTTTTGTTTTGAGTGTATGTTGAAACCGTAGTCTCAGTAGTTGAAACTTGAAACCGTGAGTTTGAGTTGTTTGGAATGTCTCTATTTTTGGTTTTGAGTGCATGTTGCTCTCTGCTGGTTGCCACGGTCGGCGTGATGCTCATCACGGCCAGGCCGTGATCAGTTCCGCATGTGAGGGTCGGTTCAGTTGGCACGTTACGTAGCGTGATGGACATCATTGCCAAGCCGTGACCATGCTTTTGGCAATCTTCAAAAACTATAGTTTTCAATCTCCCGTATTGTCCTTATATTGGATAGATGTTTTGTATATCTACAGGACCTATCTAGTTATTTTTATTCATACTTCTGTATTTATTTTGAGTTATAACCTATGTTAATACATATATATTGTTTCTGAACAGGCATACATATGGATCAATCGGATAGCCCGCATGCACGGGAGGACACTGTGGGGGCTTCGCAGGACCCGATCACGCCTACACCTGATTCTAGTGTAAGTTTACATGTTATATACTATCTTTAGTCCTTCTTTTTAATGTAAGTTTATAATGTTACAACCCTCTATTTTATCATTTTTTTGTCCATACAAAAATCACAGGCTCATAGGAAACGGGGTAGAGGAGCCACCTCGTTGAAGAAACTAGAGAAGGACAGGCAAAGCGGACAGAAGCTTGAGGTGTCCTTCGATGCTAATCTAAATGCCCAGGGACCCCGTGCTAAAGAATTTAATAAGTGGGTGTTTCTACAAGCGAAGCAACACGTAAGCATCAACTACAACCATCGGAATGACGTTCCCGCGTAACGTTAAGGATCAGATTTGGGAGGCTATCACGGTATTTTACCTTTACATTCGTTTGATTTACATTATTAGATAATTATCCAAGTTATAATCCATCCAGTTGTTATGTATTTAATGTGTAGGTAGCTTGATCGTGCCAAATGACGAGGATCATCGTCATAAATGTATGAAAATGGCATCAAAGCGTTGGAATGGGTTCAAGCATGATCTTACCAGGTACTATGTATCTGGGAAAAAGCGGCTTGATAAAATGTTCTCAGATTATCCCTGGATTGATCAGGATACTTGGGATATGTTTCCCAGGAGTCGACAGGATGGAGAATTTCAGGTTGGTTGATTAAGTTAATTTTGTATGCTTATTATAGATCATTTAATTGTATTTAATTATGTGTTTTTGTTTGAATAGGCTAAGGCAAATAAGGGTCGGCAAAATCAGGCGAAGAACGTCCACCGCCACACCATGTCTCAGTAGGGTACCGGACTTCGGATCGAGCAGATGATGGCGAATAGGCTGAGGGCGAAGCAGGAAGAGCACTCTGCTAGGATTGAAAGAGGAGAGGTGCCTGAGGGCACACCATTAAGTCCTCCGTCGGACATCGACCGCGAGGATGTCTGGTTAGCCGGCCGCATGACAAAGACGGGATCCTTTAAAGTTGATGCCACTCGTGAAGTGGCAGATAAGATTGTAAGTAAATAATTAACTTGATTTCAATTGATATTTGTATAGATATTTGCAACACTTTTCACTTGCACGTTTTTTCATTTTTTTTCATTGTAGATGGATCTTAAAGCACAATCCTCCCAGGGCGCATTCGTCCCTTCTGGACGGCGGGACGTCTTGATGACTGCTCTAGGCAAGAAAGAACACCCTGGTCGGGTTCTTGGTGTTCCTGGGAACGTGACCATCAAAGAATATTATGGAAAGTCTGCTTCACGAAAGCGGGTGGTCGATGAAGCATCAATTTTGGCTGACATTACTCAGCACCTCATGTCCAACCCAGCTATTACAACACATCTGATGCAAGGCTTAATATCCAACCCAGATTTCAAGCAGGCGCTTGTCAGAGAGCTTTCCTCCGTCGGTACATCCCAGGACACCACAGGGCATGCCAACCCTTCACATGTGAGCACAAAAGAGAGTTTTAGTAGGGCACATGTGGAGGACGATGAGTTGGCAGCTAGGGAGCGGGAGTTCGAAGTCCAACGCCATGAGCATGAGTTGGAAATGAAAAGGCGTGAGCTTGAGTTGGACTCCAAACGACGTGAGCTCGAAATGTTAACAAAGGTATGTATTCATTATTAATGTCCAAATTAGTCAAATAATTACTTGTGTTTTTTCTAATTATCAAAACTTATCTATTTTATTTTTTCTAAACTGAAGGCCAAGTCGACGTCGGTGTCGCTGTCACCTATCACTCGTTTGTTCTCACTTGGTGAGGATTATGCGTTTGAGATTTTTGAATGTCCATTGGAGCACGATGGATGGGTGGCACGCCCAGATCAACGGAGGATATTTACCTTCTGTGGTGACGATCTCGGGAACGCCTGCAGAAATAACGTCTGGATGAACAGCAATGTTTTCAGTCTCTAGTGCACGTAAGTTAATTTTAATTTTATAACTTATTTATTTTTGGTATTTTTCCATTTAATAATTTATTTTAATTTCAATATATATATTATGTAATTAACATCCACACCTTTTCATATCTTAGGTATCTCCATCGTCTTCAGCTTGATAAGGGCGTTGCATCAGTTTACGGCTTCTTAGATCCGTCAATTCTTCTGCCCCAATTCTTTGATGGCGATGGATTAAGTAAATACATAGGGAACTTGTTGGGAGACAATCGTAAAGAATTATATCCGGCTCCCTACTGTATGAAAAACCATTGG
This sequence comes from Sophora flavescens, assembly GCA_030762895.1. Classification (NCBI taxonomy): domain Eukaryota; kingdom Viridiplantae; phylum Streptophyta; class Magnoliopsida; order Fabales; family Fabaceae; genus Sophora; species Sophora flavescens. The sequence goes on along the minus strand of CM061070.1, from coordinate 75,561,947 downwards.
CATGCAGTTGTTCGTACTTCACCCGTCTAGGCATACTGTCATATTCTTCTGCTCTCTCCACCAAGATCCGCCACCGAAGGTGGTGGAAGCTGTAAATAAGTAAGTAAATAATCTTAAATTTAATTTAAGTTTTAATATCAGTTGTTTTTAGTTTATTACACACATGATATATGAATTTGTTAATTGATCGACATGATTATTTGTTTATGATAGCGCGCTGAAGGCGAGTAGCATAAGTTGCACCAACAGGAGAAGTAGGACTTCTAAGGCTAAAGCAAATCTTGTATGGAACATCCTCAAGGTTTGGTAGTTTATTTATCAAATAATTAATATTATAATTACTAATTTATATGTATATTCAACTGACGTTGAAATTAATTTTGTTGGTAGTCTCGATTTCAAATTGACAGGTGGTCGTGCGGCTATTATGTGATGCTTCATATGCTGAACATAGTCTCCACATCTATTACGGATGGATGGATTAAGGTAATATTTAAACAACTTGTTAAATTATATATTATAGTTTTGAAGATGACTTGCATTGATGTTATTGTTATTATTTGAACGTGTGTAGGCATTTAATGACCAATCGCCTATTCAAGAAGATGAGTTAAGCACTAGTGGAAAATATACATTAGACGGTAAAGGTTTACGTCAGTTAACCAAAAGCTAGACGTTAAAAAGGAAGCGGTGGCAGTTTTGTAAATATCAGAGTTCATCAATTCAATTTTAACGTCAGTTGTTTTAATGACTGACATTAAAAGTGAAGTGACTCACTTTTAACGTCAGTTCAATAAAAAACTGATGTTAACAGTGAACATTTTAACGTCAGTTCTATAAAGAACTGACGTTAAAAGTAAGTCACTTCACTTTTAACGTCAGTCCTTACATCAACAGACGTTAAAGGTTATTTTAATAATATTTTTTATCTATTATACGATCCCTTCCGCATTGCCTTCCTCAAAGTTTCAGTTTCACATGAATTGCTTTGATGTTTTGTGTTTCTGTTTTTGAAAACTATAAGTTGAATCAATAACTCAAACCGGATCTCATTCATGAAGTACTGTGTCTGGATCGATACTGAGAAGATTGAAAGGGTTTAAAATCCTATAAAAATTTACATTGAAAGGGTTTAAAATCCTATAAAAAGTTACATTGAAAGGGTTTAAAATCCTAAACATTAAAGCTACATCCCATCAGAGAGTTTTATGAAATATGCCAAAGGGAAAACTATACTCCGAAGACCTCAGAAAACTGGGGGGCATGAGAGAGCTCAAGAGAGAGGCAAAAACAGGTGCACTAGATCTGTTTCAAGCAAAGGCAGTGGTTCCAGAGACTTCCAAGACGGTCACTTGCTTTGCCAAAGGCGAGGTTTTGGAACTGTGACCCCGAGCACCCGATTAGCCCTCTAGCGGCTAATTCTCCGTAAGTTGATAAGTTGATCAACTCACATTATGTAATTTACTCTTAGTTATCACCAATGTAATGTAATTTAATCAAAATAAGAAGTTTTTTTTAAATTAATACAAAGACCTTTGAGTCTAGGAATAGGAAGAAAGAGTGATGAAGTTAATCTCCACGCAGAGCCATATTGTGAAGCGAGAAAATTAAAAGGATGGAAGGAAGCTATTTATAGGAGCAGGGGATGAAGTTACTAAGCTATTCTGATTTTGTTGAAAACTTACCTATAAATTTAATGCTCATTAAGAGGATTGAGTTACAAGGTGCATGGGTAAGTAGCACAAGATACGTCAAAGGAATGAATGTTTTTGCAGATATCTATACACTTTTAACGTCGCTTTTAAAAAACGGCGTTAAAAGTGTTTTTCAAATAAAAATATTAATTGTTAACGTCAGTTTTTATACAACCCGACGTTAAAAGTTTGGTTTTTACTTGATTAAATAAATAGGCGAGCGTAAATAATCCTATATATTATAAACGTGCAGAATGAATATTGGAAATAATGTAATTAATATACGGGAACTTGGCAGTCATCAATTAAGTTGACGTTAAAAATGAGGTGGTGGGTAAACTATTTGCGTCAGTTCTCTAAATAACTGACGTAAATAATTATGAAACGCATTTCATTGGTTGTCATGTCCCTGTTGTCCCTCTTAACGCAGATCACTCCATATAGTACTGCAGTTTATTTCTAAACCTTTTTTTATAAAGTTTATTTTTAATTTTTATTAATTAATTAGCTTGAATTAGTAAACAAATTATTGTGCAAATTAAAATAAATAACCACTTAACATAAAACAAGTTATATGTATAATCAAATCGTATGACATTGAAGCGATTCATAAGTTAAAATTACATGATTAAAAGATAAAAAAATTCTGCAACATAGCCCTAAAATATAAAAAAGTTTCTGCATCAACATCATTTTCTTCTCAGTCTTGTCATCAGAAACTCCAATGGATGCATCACCTCCCTCACTTGAATTCCAAGATGCAAAGTAAATCCTCAGTCACTAGCAGCGAAAGCAAAGTGAAATGGATCTTTGCATCTTTCTTCTTCAGTGGAGTTCCTTGATGCATCATCTTGAATCCACAATCACTTGCTTCCAAAGCAAAGTGAAAGGGATGATGGGGATGAAATAAAGTGAGAGAATCACATTACGTGATTCACCCAACCTTAATATCCATGTAATGTAATTTACTCTAACTCAGAAGTTGTTTGACCATTAAGACAAAGACCTTTGAGTCTAGGAATAGGAAGAAAGAGTGATGAAGTTAATCTCCACAGCAGAGCCATATTGTGAAGCAGAAAATTAATTAAAAGGATGGAAGGAAGCTATTTATAGGAGCAGTGGATGATGTTACTAAGTTATTCTGATTTTCTTGAAAACTTATCTATAAACTTAATGCTCATTAAGAGGATTAGGTACAAAGGTGAATGGGTAAGTAGCACAGTAGTCAAAGGAATGAATGTTTTTGCAGAAACTAATAAACCTTTAACGTTCGTTGTGTAATACAACTGACGTAAGAAGTTGTGAGTGTTTTTAATGTCAGTTTCTTAATACAACTTATGTTAAATATATGACATTTAACATCAGTTATTACTAACAACTGGCGTAATAAGTGTGAGAGTTTTTAACGTCCGTTTATTAAGACAACTCGATGTTAAATATATGATCTTCAACGTCAAGTTTTACCAAAAAGCGACGTAAAATGTTGTTTTATTTTAATTATAACGCGTTTACCCCCCGCGCCTTCTCCACTTCTCTCGACGTCTTTTTCTCTTTTCATCACGCTCAACCCTCACTCTCGCTCTCACTCGCCTCCTAATCCCGAGCTCATCTCCACCGCAACCACCGCGAGGGCTTCTTCGCCACCACCGTGAGGTACACTCTTAACCCCTAACTCTGTCTTTCCCGCTCATTCTTTGCAATAACTTGACATCTCTCTTTCCCCCGCCTTCCCGCGCACTAACTCTCCTTGTCCCTCTGCTCACAGTAACCACATCGAACGTTGGCCACCACTCGAGCTTCCCCCCAACCACCACGCAAGCGCCTATTTCTGGTGAGTCTTAAATTAGGGCACATTTTTTTATTCACGATTTTGAGGGCATGCATGATGCTCTGCTGGTTTGAAACTGTAGTCTCAGTAGTTGAAACTTGAAACTGTGAGTTTGAGTTGTTTGGAATGTCTCTATTTTTGGTTTTGAGTGTATGTTGAAACTGTAGTCTCAGTAGTTGTAACTTTAAACCGTGAGTTTGAGTTGTTTGGAATGTCTCTATTTTTGGTTTTGAGTGCATGTTGCTCTGCTGGTTGATCTGTCACGGCCGTGATGCTCGTCACGGCTAGGCCGTGATCAGTTCTGCCTATGAGGGCCTGGTTCAGTTGGCACGTTACGGCCGTGATGGACATCACGGCCAGGCCGTGACCAGTGCTTGGTAATCTTCAAAAACTATAGTTTTCAATCTCCCGTATTGTCCTTATATTGGATATATATATGTTTTGTATATCTACAGGACCTATCTAGTTATTTTTATTTATACTTCTGTATTTATTTTGAGTTATAACCTATGTTAATACATATATATTGTTTATGAACAGGCATACATATGGATCAGTCGGATAGCCCGCATGCACGGGAGGACACTGGGGGGGTTTCGCAGGACCCGATCACGCCTACGCCTGATTCTAGTGTAATTTTATATGTTATATACTATCTTTAGTCCTTCTTGTTAATGTAAGTTTATAATGTTACAACCCTCTATTTTATCATTTTTTTTGTCCATACAGACATCACAGGCTCATAGGAAACGGGGTAGAGGAGCCACCTCGTTGAAAAAACTAGAGAAGGACAGGCAGAGCGGACAGAAGCTTAAGGTGTCCTTCGATGCTAATCTAAATGCTCAGGGACCCCGTGCTAAAGAATTTAATAAGTGGATGTTTCTACAAGCGAAGCAGCACGTAAGCATCAACTACAACCACTGGAATGACGTTCCACAGAACGTTAAGGATCAGATTTGGGAGGCTATCACGGTATTTTACCTTTACATTCGTTTGATTTACATTATTAGATAATTATCCAAGTTATAATCCATCCAGTTGTTATATATGTATCTAATGTGTAGGTAGCTTGGACTGTGCCAAATGACGAGGATCATCGTCATAAATGTATGAAAATGGCATCAAAGCATTGGAATGGGTTCAAGCATGATCTTACCAGGTACTATGTATCTGGGAAGAAGCGGCTTGATAAAATGTTCTCGGATTATCCCTGGATTGATCAGGATACTTGGGATATGTTTGCTAGGAGTCGACAGGATGAAGAATTTCAGGTTGGTTGATTAAGTTAATTTCGTATGCTTATTATAGATCCTTTAACTCTATTTAATTATGTGTTTTTGTTTGAATAGGCTAAGGCAAATAAGGGTCGGCAGAATCAGGCGAAGAACGTCCACCGCCACACCATGGCTCAGGGTGGGTACCATACTCGGATCCAGCAGATGATGGCGGATAGGCTGAGGGTGAAGCAAGAAGAGCACTCTGCTAGGATTGAAAGAGGAGAGGTGCCTGAGGGCACACCATCAAGTCCTCCGTCGGACATCGACCGCGAGGATGTCTGGTTAGCCGACCGCATGACAAAGGCGGGATCTTTTAAAGTTGATGCCACTCGCGAAGTGGCAGATAAGATTGTAAGTAAATAATTAACTTGATTTCAATTGATATTTGTATAGATATTTGCAACACTTTTCACTTGCACATTTTTTCATTTTTTTCATTGTAGATGGATCTTAAAGCAAAATCCTCCCCGGGCGCATTCGTCCCTTCTGGACGGCAGGACGTCTTGATGACTGCTCTAGGCAAGAAAGACCATCCTGGTCGGGTTCTCGGTGTTCCTAGGAACGTGACCATCAAACAATATTATGGCAAGTCTGCTTCACGAAAGCGGGTGGTCAATTAAGCATCAATTTTGGCTGACATTACTCAGCACCTCATGTCCAACCCAGATATTACAACACATCTGATGCAAGGCTTAATAGCCAACCCAGAATTCAAGCAGGCGCTTGCCAGAGAGCTTTCCTCCGTCGACGGTACATCCCAGGACACCGCAAGGCTTGCCAACGCTTCACATGTGAGCACAAAAGAGAGTTTTAGTATGGCACATGTGGAGGACGATGAGTTGGCAGCTAGGGAGCGGGAGTTGGAAGTCCAGCGCCATGAGCATGAGTTGGAAATGAAAAGGCGTGAGCTTGAGTTGGACTCCAAACGACGTGAGCTCGAAATGTTAGCAAAGGTATTTATTCATTATTAATGTCCAAATTAGTCAAATAATTACTTGTGTTTTTTTAATTATCAAAAACTTATATATTTTATTTTTCCTAAATCAAGGCCAAGTCGACGCGTCGGTGTCGCTGTCACCTATCACTCGTTTGTTCTCACTTGGTGAGGATTATGCGTTGAGATTTTGAATGTCCATTGGATCACGATGGATGGGTGGCACGCCCAGATCAACAGAGGATATTTTCCTTCGTTGGTGACGATCTCGGGAACGCCTGCAGAAATAACATCTGGATGAACAGCAATGTCATGAGTCTCTGGTGCACGTAAGTTAATTTTAATTTTATAACTTATTTATTTTTGGTATTTTTCCATTTAATAATTTATTTTAATTTCAATATATATATTATGTAATTAACATCCACACCTTTTCATATCTTAGGTATCTCCATCGTCTACAGCTTGATAAGGGCGTTGCATCAGTTTACGGTTTCTTAGATCCGTCAATCCTTCTGCCCGAGTTCTTTGCTGGTGATGCATTGAGTAAATACTTAGGGAACTTGTTGGGAGACAATCCGAAAGAATTATATCTGGCTCCCTACTGTATGGATCGCCATTGGCAGTTGTTCGTACTTCACCCGTCTAGGCATACTGTCATATTCTTCTGCTCTCTCCACCATGATCCGCCACCGAAGGTGGTGGAAGCTGTAAATATGTAAGTAACTAATCTTAAATTTAATTTAAGTTTTAATATCAGTTGTTTTTAGTTTATTACACACATGATATATGAGTTTGTTAATTGATCGACATGATTATTTGTTTATGATAGCGTACTGAAGGCGAGTAGCATAAGTTGCGCCAACGGGAGAAGTAGGACTTCTAAGGCTAAAGCAAATCCTGTATGGAACATCCTCAAGGTTTGGTAGTTTATTTATCAAATAATTAATATTATAATTACTAATTTATGTGTATATTCAAGTGACGTTGAAATTAATTTTGTTGGTAGTCTCGATTTCAAACTGACAGTTGGTCGTGCGGCTATTATGTGATGCTTCATATGCTGAACATAGTCTCCGCATCTATTACGGATGGATGGAAGAAGGTAATATTTAAACAACTTGTTAAATTATATATTATAGTTTTGAAGATGACTTGCATTGATGTTATTGTTATTATTTGAACGTGTCTACGCATTTATCGACCAATCGCCTATTGAAGAAGATGAGTTAAGAGACTTGAGGATGCGCTTATTGAATTCTTCTTCAAGTATGCGGCTGAAAAAGGAATTGCCAACATACCTCCGCACTACTTATATAAATAGTTTTTTTGTTAGACTTTAGAAACTAATTAATAACATCTATATATATATCCTTAGATAGTTTTGTTTTTTAGACATTGGAACTAAAATTTATTTATATATATACATGGGTTTTGGTTTTAAGTCCCCCCATTGTTCAATTTTCCTTTGCAATTCTGTAATGTGTGTAATATTCTGTGTTACTGGGACTGAATGCAGGGATAGCTGAGGGGAGTGATATTTTAAAACTGAATTTAAAAAAAAAAACCTATTAACGTCAGTTGTATCAAACAATTGACGTTAATAGTATTTTATAAAATATACAGTACACTATTAACGTCAGTTGTTTATTACAACTGACGTCTGACGTTAAAATTAAAACTTTAACGTTAGTTCTTTATAACAACTGACGTTAGTTTTAACAAAATCAACATCCGTTGTATTAAAGAACTGACGTTAATAGTTTTAGTTTAACGTCAGTTGTTTAAAAAACCGACGTTAATTTTTACAAAATTAACGTCGGTTTTGTTAAGGAACTGACGTTAATAGTGTTATATTTAACGTCAGTTCTCAACTGACGTTAAAATATTAACTATTAACGTCAGCTGTATTTACGTCAGTCGGTATTCTGACGTAAAAAATCAATTTTAACTGACGTAAAAAGCACTTATTGCACTAGTGAAGAGACTTGAGGATGCACTTCGCTGAATTCTTCTTCAAGTATGCGGCTGAAAAATGAATTGACAAGATACCTCCGCAATACTTAGATAAATAGTTTTTTGTTAGACTTTAGAAACTAATTAATAACATGTATATATATATCCTTAGATTGGTAGTTTTGTTTTTTAGACATTGGAACTAAAATTTATTTAAATATATACATGGGTTTTGGTTTTAAGTCCCCCCATTGTTCCATATTTCCTTTGCAATTCTGTAATGTGTGTGATATTCTGTGTTACTGGGATATTTACTGAATGCAGGGATAGCTGAGGGGAGTGATATTTTAAAACTGAATTAAAAAAAAAAACTATTAACGTCAATTGTATCAAACAACTGACGTTAATAGTATTTTATAAAATATACAGTACACTATTAACGTCAGTTGTTTATTACAACTGACGTTAAAATTAAACCTTTAACGTCAGTTCTTTATAACAATTGACGTTAGTTTTAACAAAATTAACGTCCGTTGTCTTAAAGAACTGACGTTAATAGTTTTATGTTTAACGTCAGTTGTTTAAAAAACTGACGTTAATTTTTACAAGATTAACGTCAATTTTGTTAAAGAACTGACGTTAATAGTATTATATTCAACGTCAGTTCTCAACTGACGTTAAAATATTAACTATTAACGTCAGCTATATTTACGTCAGTCAGTATTCTGACGTAAAAAATCAATTTAGCTGACGTAAAAAGCACTTATTGCACTAGTGTTTCCCATTTATTATGTTGATGTCATTTTCAAGCTGCACCTAAAATGTGTTTGTGTTGGGGTGGCGAATGATGGTTGAGTAGATAACTATACCTTTCTCAAAATTCATAAGACTCAAATTTTTTACATGTAACTTTTTTAGTAAAAAAATTATCAATCCTTTAACTTGATCTCTCTAGATTATCTATCTAGATTAACCAATTTTTTCTTTGGCCTCGTCGATGAAAATATTTTTGGTCCTAATTTTTTTTATTACTCTTTTTCATCTCTGGATTTTGTTTGAGATATGGTGACTCTTTTAGCATCCCTCTAGTGTTTTACATATGAGTTTTTTAGTGGAGTTACATATGGATGGGGGATGGACATGTTTTGTTGAAGGCTCTGTCACTGGGATTTTTAGGTGTTTCTTTTTGCTTTTTGTGAGGATGTCTTATCCTCTTCTTATATTCTTCTCTCTTCTAATCTAATAATATGTATTTTATTATATAAAAAAAGTTTATTCTAATCTCCACTCCCTGTATATTTGTATATTTTCAATTGGAATTGAAATCAGGATGCTCTTAGCAACATGTTTATCCGTAATCAAAATAGCAATAATCGAAAGTCTCTACTCCATATGAGGGCGTATGAGCTCTGAGAGAAATCATGATGAATTAAATACTAGGAATAAGGAAGACTTTTAAAGTTTTTCTCAAGTAGACTGCCAGAGAGAAACTTGACTTGGTTTTGTTCACTTTTTCAGGGAAGAGATTTTCACACCAATATACTTCTTTTTGGCATGGAAGCCCGATTCAGACACTAACTAGACTGGTGGTGCAAAATGTTATAGACAAGGCTTACTATGATTCAGGGAGCAAGGATTCTTAGCTAGGCTAGAGGACTGTCTTTGGCCTTGTTTGGCAAAGTAGTGTAACCTCTTGCTTCACCGGATGTTATTGAACTTACCCAATTGATGGGCTTTCTTGTTGCATTTGTTCACTTTTAATTATTATTAGTTGTTTTTGTTTCTTTTTTAAAAAGTAATATGATAATTGGGATGAGGTTTGGAAGCCATATATATGAGGAATGTGTTGTGTAATTCGAATCTTTTCAACTAAATTAATCCCATTGGCATATTATTATTTTTTTATTTGACAAATTCATATGACTGATTTTAACCACTTATATATATATATATATAATGCTGAAAGGTACATTTTTTGGGAAATTAATTGATGCATTAATATAAGAACATATTTTAGAATTTAAATTAATCAAAAAAAGTTTTGAGTGGAGTCCTTATTATTCGGGAATTTATTTATTTCAAAAATGGTAAGATTCATTTATATTATTAATAGTTCTTAAACTTGAGAAGGATTGACCGAAGTGAAAATATAATGTAAATACAACTGTTCGATAGTCAACTGGGTCTTCTTTACCTTGTACCCGTGATCATCGGTGAATATCTGAGTCTCCAGGTTCGGCAACAAAATAAAACAAAACTCAACACTACAGCTCCAACTAAAATCTGAGGCCTAATAAAGAAAGCATTATTTGAGGGCCTTAGGTATCCGGGGGTGGGAATGGGTCGGAATGTTTGTTAGGAGCTTATGGACTAACTTATTTAAAACCTAGTCTAACCTAGCCTATTTAACAAAAAAGCCAAGTCAAGGCTTTTGTAAAAAGTACATATCATTAAAGAGGTCATGTTAAGGCTTTAAAAAAAAGTCTACTAGACATGTCAGGTTGATCTTTCGCTCTCTATATATAATATTATAGGTAAAGGCAAAGTTACACCACCCTATTTTTACACCACTTCATGCACCACCCAAGTAGCAAAATCTGGACCAACCAGATTGTTACTTGGATTTTTTGACTTTTCTACCATTATAAAGGGACCAATGTTAACATGAAGCACCAAAGTATGTGTATACAGGTGTACCTCTTTTCCCTTCCCTTCCATCCCCACCGTTTGGTCTTTGGTTCACATCATTATGAACCTCGACTCCGGCTACCTCCGTGGCTCCATCACGGCCATACGCTCATCCCTCGCCACTCCTCGTACGTTCAAAGCTTTTACCGTCCTCTGTGCTCCTACCACCGCCTCATCCTGAAACCACCATCGTCGCCCCCTATAAACCAGATCCGCCACCATCATCTGCAACCGAGAGGATTTTTTACCACAACTATCGCAACAGCCACAACGAACGCTGGAATGGTCGCACGATCCTCAACGAACGTCGTTCGCGATTCTTTTCGTCGTTGCACCAGTCGCCATTGTCGGTAGCAAGCTCCACCACCGCCGTCGCAGCTCGTGCCCAATCTGTTGAGCATGGTTATCGTTCTCCTCAAGTCGCACCAGATCTGTTGAGCATGGTTATCGTCCTCTCTATCGCGTGCCTCGTCTTCTCCGCCATGTGGTTCGACCATTACCATTCCAGCTCTGGGTGACAAATCCACAAATTTGTCAAGCTGACCCTCCCGATCTGGGTTGTGGAGGTTGCAGCGGCGGCGTATCCTCCGGCCAGTGGTGGTCGTGGGGGAGGAGGCAGATAGGTGGGTGGTGGGGAAGGAGAATGGTATGAATGAAAATTGAAAATATAAAAAAATATAAAAATAAAAATATAATATGTATTAAAAACGATGGTACATTTATGTACCACATATTTTGATGCTTCATGGTAGTCTTTAATACAACACCCCCCGTGGGCATTACTTCTCAATCCATACGGAAATAAATTAAAAATTAATTTCCTGGTTGCTTTCGAAAAATAATTTATATAAGTACATAAACGTCAGAAACCGGGTATAAAATTTTTCCTGCGGTTGCGGTAAAATTTAAACCTATTTTAAAATAATAACATCACATTTTCATCTATCATTGTATAGGTTATGGTCATGTATATAAAATTTGTCACGACTCAAAACCTAAGCCGTGATCGGCACACAGGCTCACAGTCCTAGCCTGACAAGCCTATTTATTTTATAAATGTACTTGAATAAAAAGCTAGAATTTTTACAAAAATTTCGACAGAGTCTCCTCTGTAATTCCAACATCCTAAAATGAAAACACCTGCTGAAATATTTATATTTTCATCCCAGAAGTTTCAGTCATACAAAATACATCAAGATGGTGTTATTCTGAAAATATTTACATCAACAAACTATACATGACCAAAAGGAAAATCTTAGATTTCCATCCAAAAGAAATGCTCTCCGAACCATAAACATAAACATTCCATTCAAAATTAAGGCTCTCTGAGCCATACTCATACATACTATCAGAAATCTACAACGTCTTAAAAACCTAAGCTAGTCGTTCTAAAAATTATTCATGGGGAAGATTCCCATGATTCTCACCATTATAACTGACATCTGATATTTGACATTTTCAAGGATTGGGACTAATATCTCCTAGTGCAGTTGGAATCCTCTTTTCATCATCTGTAGTCACGTACCAAGGTATGACACAAGACCACACAAATATAGTGCAAAGGTGAGTTACCAATATATGAGTTTTATAAGATAACCACATGTGCGACACACAAGAAAACATATACACATATACATTTTCATAACAGCATAAGCTCTCATAATAAAGCAAGTAGTTCATCAATGGGTTTCATACCCGATCACCGTCTTTTGAAAACAAATGGATGAACACTTCAACTTTCAATGTCTAACTTTTCACTTAATCTCCGGAGATCCCAATACCATGTAAATGAGTTGATCAAGCCCGATTGCTAGGTATATTAGGCACAACGTGGCATGGAATACCATACATAACAACGTAGCATGGAATACCTTATTTATTAAGGCACCATACATAACAACATAGCATAGAATACCTTATTTATTAAGGCACCATACATAACAACGTAGCACGAATACTCTATCATTAAGGCATCATACATAAAAACGTGGGCACGTCTGCCAATGAATGCATATAAAACATTTTGTTCTCGTCGTTTTTCTTTGTGTTCATTCTTCTTTTGTCGAAGCTCTAGATGGCTTACGACTATTCGTAATTTTCAATGTATTAGTTTCTCAACATTAATACAGGACACGAAGTCTGAGTGCTCAGTCACAAAACCTTAGACCTTGCAATCAGTCTTAGGTTCATGGTGATAGAAAACAACATTCAACTTTAACAGCGTTCATTACAACGTGAATAGACAACGTGGATAGGACACAAAGTCCATAACAACGTAACACGAATCAAAGATCTTCATGCTTATATTAAATAACACCAGTATCGCGATGTCTTTGATACTAGGTTCGCGTTTCAATGTTAACACTGTTTTTGTTCTGTGAGAAACAAATCCAAAACAAAGTCTCCGCAACTTATCCAAGTTATCGGAAATAACACCTGTGAACACCTAATTTTGTCCGGGTATTTTCTCTTTTAATTATTTTTTTAAAAAAAAAATATGTATATAAAACTGAAAAAAAAAACTTAAACAAAATTATTATTTGTGTTATTGCCCCAATTTGTTTTTGTTACAAAATTGTTTTGAGCCCAAGCCCAAGTTAATAAAATAAAATAAAATAAAATTATTTTTTAGAAAGTTAAAGGTTCTGCCAAAGTGCCCATTTTGTTTACACCACCGTAGCTCTTCTCAGCACAAGGCTCAAGCAAATAGGCTCCCATTTTTGGGTAGTTTTCAGAACATGGGGAAGAGCATTTTGCCTAGATCAGAGGAGTGGAACACTAAAAATGGAAATGGAGAGATGACTGGAGCATGGTTCAATCTCTGCAACACTCCACACCCCATCAATAGTCCCTTTCATCCCCAGCTGGCCTGAAACATTTTGATTCACTGGTTTTTGCTATAAGTTGGACATAACACATTAGAATGGGGGGGAAAAACAGCAAAAAAAATACTCAATATTCTCTTCTCCAACCTCTAGCAACCATCACTCCCAAATCAAAAACCAACACAAAATACCCAAATACTCTCTGATACCAAAGAAAAAAAATCGAAAAAAAAAACCTCTTTCTTTCTTTCTTTCTTTCGTTCTTTGTTTCTCCTTCCTCCCTGCATCATCTCCTTCCTCTCATTCTTCATCTTCTTCAACAAAACCAACAACAACAAAACACAAAGAAAAAAAAACCAGAGAAAATCAGAAGACACACATCTTCTACTCTCTATTCCTTTCCTTCCTTTCCTTAGTTTACAAGTGCAAAACCCTTCCCCACCGTAACTTCATCTTCCTCCTCCCCCTCTCAAATCTGGCGCCACCCCCACTCCATTCCCACAACCACCACATTGTTGACGAATCTGGGCAAGTATACCCAGTTGTGCAAGTAATACGGTGGTAAGACCGGTTTATCGTATCCACGGGGATTGGATGTCAACTACCAATTCGCAAACTCAGCAACTATCTAGACTAAACTATTAATCAAGAGAAATCAAAATAAACAAAAGAAAAGGAATAAAACCTTTTTGTCTTTTTGGGGACTTTTGACAAACACTTGGAGTGCAGAAAGATATGTTGGGACTAGACTTCACCAAACATCTGTCTCATGCAATACCAGGACTAGATACCTCACATTCATGCTTCAAATATTAAAATCAATCCACTAAACTACTCAAGCCCCGATCTCTCGGATGATAAGAGCCTAATTCCACTAATAGACCCTAATCTCTTAGGTGGCCTAGATTAATGAAATTGCATTAGGATTAGGGATTACGCGATTACTAGCAAACCAAACTCCATCTCTAGATGTAAGGGTTACTAGGTGATTAAATTCAATTCCGGTTCTAATATGAACGTCTCCATTACATACTAAAACACAAATCGAGTCATGGGGGTGCTAGCCACAACAAGCATTAAGCACAGAAAATCAATCACTAATACGAAGGCATGAACATAGAATAATCAGTCAAGATAAATACATAATTATCAGTTTGGTTACATCTAATCCCAACAACAGGGATTTAACTACTCATAAAAAGAGAATACAAAGAGAAAGAGAGAAGGGATGAAGCAAACTCCATAAGAGGATTCTCCAATCTTCTTTCAGTCCCAGAGCAAGAAAAACATCCCCTTCAGGGCTAGAACCCTCTTCCAACCGCAGCCTCTCAGTCTGCCTCTCCAAGCCTCCAAAACTCTCTAACTCCCTAAAAGACTCTCCAAAATACTCCCCGGATTCCACCGCAGAAACGAGAATTTATACTGGTCTGCTCGTGTTCCAGCGCTGGGCGCTGGGTTCTGGCGCTGGGCGCCTAAAACAGTGCTCTCTGTCTGATGCTCTGCCTCCTTGGCGCTGGGCGCCCACTCCTAGCGCTGGGCGCTCTTCCATACTCGCGAGGCGAGTATGTCTTCGCCACGCGAACCAGAAGATGTTGCAATTCTCTGGAGCAGTCGGCTCTCTCGTGGTCGCGGGGCGAGGTATGATTCGCGCGGCGAGCATTCCCAGAATTTCATTCTTTCTGGTTCTTCATTCCCTTGGCTCTAAGTTAACCAAATTTCTCAGTAATTCCTGCAAAACAACACACAAAACCACCTTCACCCGTTCCAAGGGAAAATCTAATAAAATCAACTAAATAATGCCTAATCTATATGAAATATGCATGCAAAAGTGTACAGCAAACATCATGTAAAATCACACTATCACATATCCTCCTTCTTCCTTAGATTGAGAGCCAGCAGTTGCAGATCCGCGTTTCTGGTTCGTCGTCCACCACACGGACGCCGCCCCTGTCCATGCCTCCTCCACCGCTCCTCCGTGTGACCACCATGACCTCCACCACTGGGAGTTGCATACCCGCGAGCTTCGCCCCTGTCCACGCCTTCTCCTCTATCCAGTCGCTCCAAATCGTGTCAGAACCATGAGCCGTTGCCGTAGCCCACGCTAGACCCATGCTACTCGCCACCGTTCCAGCCAACCGCTTCTCTCCGGCGTTCGTACAAGGGTGAGGGGTTAAGGTTCCTCTTTTTGGTTTGTCACTCTCTCTCACTGTAACCTCACATCGTTTCTGTCATTGGGTTTTTTATCATTCTAATTTGTTTTATATTGCTAGGAAGCAAACCATTCTTTCCCCCTTTTACTAAAGAATACGTGTGCTTGCTGCTTCAAATGGCATACCCTTATTTTTGAAAGGTGACCAGTGAGAAAGCCTTTTTTATTTTTATTTTATTTTATTTTATTTTTAAAAAAAAGGGAAAAGAAAAAACAAAAGTTATAAAAAATAAAAATAGAATATTTTTTAAATTCATGCAACAATCTACAATGTTGATGTATGATTTTTCTTCCTCAAGTGTTGTATGAATTGTAAGGGTTCATCGTATAGCTTCGCTATCTTTAACCCTGCGCAAGAGTGAATCCCCTTTAAAAAAATATTAAATGTTTTTTAATTTATACTTTTAATCAATTTTACCCAATTTCTTTTTTTTAAAAGAATATCTTTTTGAATTCACGCAACGATCTACAATGTTGATGTATGATTTTTCATCCTCAAGTGTTGTATGAATTGTAAGGGTTTATCGTATAGCTTTGCTATCTTTAACCCTGCGCAAGAATGAATCCCCTTTAAAAAATATTAAATGTTTTTTTAATTTATAATCTTAAAAAAAAATCTTTTGAATTCACGCAACAATCTATGACATTGATGTATGGACTTATTCATCCTCAAGTGTCGTATGAATTATAGGGGGTTATCGTATAGCACTGCTATCTTAGACTCTATGCAAAAGTGAATTTATTCTGAAAAAAAAAATCCTTTTAAAACAATAAATCAAAATATTTATCAAAAAATTAAAAATCAACCAACCAATCAAATTCTTTTCAAAAGAACTACGTGGCTTTGAGTTTCCCATCGCACCCGGGAATACGTAGGATCAAGATAAATCATCTTGTCAAGCCAAAACTAAATTTTCCTTTTTTTGTCTCTTTTTATGTTAAAATAATTAATCAAAATAATTAAACTTTTCTATTTTTAGGGATGCCCTATGGACACGGTGCTATGTTCAATCCCTTAGATTTGATGTTACCCTGTGGACTCATGTGCCATGTTCAACCTCATTTAGTCTTTATAAACAATAAATTTAAAAATATAAAATTTAAAAAAAAAATTAAAAATTAAAATAATTCTTTCTTGTAAATAATTTTTGGGGTAAAACAAATATTTAAAAGATTATTAAAATGTTTTTTTGCACTATTAACTTGAGGTATCGTTTTTCAAACGGGCGATATGGGGTGCTAATACCTTCCCTACTCGTAACCGACTTCCGGACTCATCTCTCTTTCCCTTTTTTAAGACCAGTTTACCTTTAAATAATTGGTTTTTCTGGGATTTTCCCAATAAAAATTTTAGTGGCGACTCCTCTGTCTTTTGGTCTCCCTTTTTTCGCGGCTCCAGGACGGGACGGTCGCGACAGCTGGCGACTCTATTGGGGAATAATCTTTGAGAGTCAGGCCTATCATAGTTGGTTGTGCAATTTTTTTAATAGATTTGAAAATATTAGTTTTTACCCTTTTTTTTGTTTTTTTTTTTTTGTTTTTTTGTTTTTAATTTTTTTTATTTTATTTGTTTTGAATATAGTATTATATGCTTTAATAAATGCCTTTGTATATTTTTGCAACCTTAGGGTCGAAAACTCTTTAAATGTTGGTTGTTCTTTTTGCAGGCTTGGGGTTAGTTTTTTAGGTTTCGTGCAGGTTTGCTTGCTCCCAACACACATCACCATCACATATTCACACACTTTTGGGCTCTATACCCGAGTCTTGGAATGCCATAAGATTAGAAAGGGCTTCAGTGATGTTATTGTGATGCTTTTGTGTCCCTGACAGACATTGATTCTCCCGCTCGGATTGCTACCGGAACATGGACTGCCATATTCTGACTTTTTTCGATCCTTGTGGTGAGGTTCATGGATTCGGGTCCTCATTTTTTAGATGAGGGTAATCCGGGGACCACATGTTTAGGGGTCTAGATCTGTCCCGGAGCTCATGCACCTAAAATGCCAATAGTAGCCTACCAAACTAGGGTCTTGACCTCAAAAATTCAAACTTTAGGATATGACCCATGTAGGACAAAAGGGAGCACATTCCACCTTCTTCTGCAACATGAATAATCACATGCATCATAATGATTTTATGCATGCATTCCACAGCTGATTTTATGCATCCATTCCACAGACGCCTTCATACGCCATTCATTCATGCATCCTGTTACATTCATTATTATTCATGGTATGCTCGTGCATGTAGTACTTTAAGTCATGCATTGTTAATATGTCATTCATGCATTTTGTTACACTCTCATGCATAAGTAAATTTGCCATACAAATGTTATTAACAAATTAAAATTTCCCTCCACAAATAATTTGGTTTGAGATAACACCTTTGATTACAAGAGATGGAAAAGGTCAGACACACTAGCGATGCTCCCACCACCAAGAGCTCCAGGGTGATAATGAACCCATTAGAGAATTTGAAAGAGTTGAGCCAATCTTTGCCTCAAGAACGTCGAAGAAGTTTCGCCAAGAAGTATGGAGGGATCTTGGACTTAATTTTCATACCGGTTGAGACTGCTGCTTTGAGTGCTTTGTGTCGGTATTGGAACCCCCACCTCAAATGTTTTGAATTGCCAAACATGGACATTACTCCCACCATTGAAGAATATGCTTGCCTATTAAGGTTGCCAATGCAGAAAAACCCCATCGTGTACTTTCACTTGGGGCAATACTTGACCACTACAAGCATAGCAGGGTTACTGGGGCTTCCTGAATATGATGTGAAGTTGACCGGGCACTCCAACTCGCGAGGGTTAACCCGAACTCTTCTTGAAAATCATTTGAAGAAACTAATGGATCGGCAAGATTGGGAAACCTTTGAGAGGGTATTGGCGCTAACAATATATGGGTTGGTTCTATTTCCATCAGCGCTAGATATGATAGATCAAGCGGCAATGGATGTATTTTTCACAGTAGAAAGAAAGAAAAACCCCGTGCCGACAGTGTTAGCTGAAACGCTTTTGACTCTAGAATTTTGCCAGCGGAATCCAAAGGGGAAGCTCCGATGTTGTGCACAATTGATCTATGTGTGGGCCATGACTCACATGTATGCAAAAGGTCATATCACCCACCATTCAGATCCACTAAGAGGCTTCCATAACATCCCTATAAGACAGCTAAATGAAGAGGAATGGAAGAGTGAGTTTGACAAATTGGAAAAGGACTCTTTTAGGTGGGTATGCCCATGGTACGAAGGTCAACAGGGGCAAGATATCATTTATAGTTGTGGTGATTATCCCAATGTTCCTTTGATGGGTCCAAGAGGGTGCATATCCTACACACCCGCCATAGTCTTACGACAGCTTTGTTGGATGCAAATCGTGCCAAGAGAAGAACAACTCGGTGGATGCTGTTTTCGGTACGAGGATGGAGAGAATACCAAGTTGTTGGCAAAATCAGTTAGAAATGCATGGAAAGATGTGAAGATGGCAGGGAGAGCACAATTGGGCCGGCCCATCCTAATCATTGTCTCAGAATATGAAGCATGGAGAAAATAAAGGAAAGGCCCCGTCAACTTTCCGGCAGAAAGCATGAAAGATAAAGATTACTCCCCTTTGGTAACTCAAATGGCAGAACAACTGAAAATCCTAGAAGCGCAAATGAAGGAAATGGAACAACAAAAGCAAGAAGCCGAGTTAAAAATAGCCATTGGAAAGAAGCGTTATGAGAAGTTAGCCAAGGAAAATGAACACTTAAAACATTTGTGTGCAGATATCTCCACAACCTCAAGAGTCCAGCCGAATACAGACAATGTCTCACCAAGCATCGTGGCTAAGGTCCAGAATCTTTAAAGAAAAGTATTGTCCTTGACAACGGAATGGCGTCGGCTAAGAAAAGGAAAGCATCAGTTAGAGGAAGAAGTCATCCAGCAAGAAGGCATGAGAAAGTCATTGGAGGCGGAGGTCGATCGACAGAGGGGAGTCAATGGCAACTTACAGAAGTAAATTTGTGCACAAAGTAGGATGACTGATGAGTTGGTACAAAAGGTCAAAGAACTAAATATCCTAATGGTCAAAATCAAGAAGGAGTCCGATTTGGGGTGGACCTCGGCAAAACATTATCATGATCACGTGGTTCAAGCAATGAATGCCGTGAAGTGGTGGAGAGAAGAAGCGCGAGAGTGAGGGATATATATTGACATATGGAAAAGGAGATATGTGAGCATGAGTTTGGAGCTAAGTCATTGCATTCAGAATTTTGTCCAAAGCTTTGAGAAGGCAGAACAACAAATCTGTGGGGACCGTATGCTTCGTCTCCGGTATGAACTGGACGACTTTATGCAAATGTGTGGAGGGTTTGATCGAGGGCTAAAAAGAAAGAGACCTAAGCTGTTGACTTTAGGATGAAATGTTGTAATAATGTTGAAAATCATGATTTGACAATGATGTAATCCCAATCTATGTGTTGCTTCCAATGAAATATGTTCTTGCCTCTATGATTCCTTCGCACTCCAACTCTTACACTTGACTTACAACGACAACTATCATGGAGCATGGTCTCCCTTTAGTACGTTGTCAACTACATATTTGCCTTATAGGATTCTTCCTTCTGCGCAAAGGGTAGGTCGGGATGTCTCAATTCAAAATTCGCATTGCTAGTGTGTTTAAGACAACATCTATTGTGGAGAGTTGTTCTTCCCCTAGATTTGTTGTCAACTCCATTTCATCTTATGAGCACAGTGCTCTCTGTGTGGGATGGAGGGACCATCTCTTGTCAGTCACAAGGTGTTAACTCAAGAAAGAAAAATAAAATAAAATAATAAATAATAACCCCATAGGTGGTTTTCACCAAAGCTTTTTCTTTTTTCGCAATATTCTTACTTTTTTCTGATTAAAATAGTGTGACTCTTCTGAACAATTGCTCCGAGACACCCTTATCGCACTCGATCATAGGCAAGAGCCATGGCGGATGAACTAGAAGAAGTTCAAGAGATCAAGGATGAAGTCAGTCAAATCAAGGATCATATGGCTAAGATGATGGAGATCCTACAAGAAATGCAGAAGGAGAAGAACACAGAGGAGAACCCTCCAGCCTCGAACGAAGGACAGCCAGCCACACCTCTCATCCCGCCCGATTTTTCTCAGATTCCTATTCAAGGCTTCAACCAACCACGGGCCATGATGCCTCTCAACCAAACTCATTTTTCATTTGACCCGAACAATCCCCCATACGGTTTGCCTCGAGGGTTTGTACCACCAACAGCCCCCAGTCCACAAGATGGCATTCAGAACTCCGAACACATCACTCAGACACAAATCCTCACCCATGCTATCGAAATACCGCGAACACAAACTGTCAACCCTACAGATGGTAACACCCCGATAGTGACACCTTCTGTCAATCCAAGGCCCCCACAATACACCCTACATTATGGACCCCAGGGGGATCAAATGATGCCAAACTTCGGTTCCTCTTCCATGCCATATTCATTTCCTCATAATATGTACGGAGAAACTCTGGTGAATTAGTCGGGAAGGAATTCCCAATCTAAAGAAAAGCTGGATGTACTAGAGGAAAGATTGCGGGTCATTGAAGGGGTAAATAGTTATGGTCTTCGGGATGCCTCAGAACTTTGTCTGGTGCCAAATGTTGTAATTCCACCGAAATTTAAGGTGCCCGATTTTGACAAATATCGGGGAACCACTTGTCCCAAAAACCATTTGACCATGTATGTTAGGAAGATGGCGTCATATGCCCAAGATGATAAGCTCTTGATTCACTTCTTCCAAGATAGTTTGACTGGGGCAGCTTCAAATTGGTATATGCATCTTGAGCGGGCACACATCCGATCCTTCAAAGATCTAGCAGATGCATTCCTGAAGCAGTACAAGTACAATATTGACATGGCTCCCGATAGGATGCAACTCCAAAATATGTCAAAAAGGGACGTAGAAACTTTCAAAGAATATGCACAATGATGGAGGGAATTGGCTGCTCGGGTGGAGCCTCCCTTAGCCGAGAAAGAAATCGTAGCAATGTTCATTGATACACTCTAGTAACCCTTCTATGATAGGATGATTGGGAGTGTGTCATCAAATTTTTCTGACATGGTCATCATTGGCGAGAGAATTGAAAGTGGAATGAGGAATGGCAAGATCACCGAGACTTCAGTTGGGAACGGCTCAAAGAAAGCCTCGTTTGTGAAAAAGAAAGAAGGAGAAGCACATGCAGTAACCTTTGAACAGAAGAAACCGAACCAATGGAGACCGAACCAAACACTCGCCTTCCAAGCCCAATACGCCCCATATTACCAACCACCTCCGTATCACCAAGCCAACCAGCCATACATCGCTGCCACCTCGCAATTTCCAAACCCTCAACAGATGGCTCCTTACCGACCATCATACCCTTCTCAGCATCAAACACACCCTACCATGCCACCTCAAGTCATTCAGTCCCTAAATCCAAACCCAAACACCAGCCAAACAAGACCACCGTATAACTCGGAAAGAAAGCCAGTGCGTTTTGACCCGATACCCATGACCTACACTGAACTATTCCGCCAACTTGTGAGCAAATCAGTGCTAACTCCTATCCCGACAAGACCGATAGACCCTCCCTATCCAAAGTGGTATGACCCAAATGCTCAATGTGAATATCACGATGGGGCCACAGGTCATTCCACCGAGAGTTGTAAAGCTTTGAAGTTTAAGGTGCCAGATCTGATTAATGCCAAATGGTTGAGCTTTCAGAAGGATGCTCCAAATGTGGCACAGGGTCCTATGCCAAATCATGGGAGTTCGGGAGTCAATGTCATTGAGAGCTTCTTGGAACATACTCTCAAGAATAAAGTGGTCGATGTTAGGACTCCTATGAGAGTTGTTTTCAGAGAGATGTGCAAATGTGGATTGATCCAAATCCCGATCACGGAAGAAAAGGCTCTCGATGGAGAGATAAGGTGTGACTTTGATGGGAACATGGGACATTCGATTGAAGATTGTTCAGAGTTTCGGCAAGTTGTGCACCAGTTAATAGATATGAAGTTTATCTTAATTGGTTGTGAACTGAATGAGTATGCCATTAATATGGTTGCTGAATCTACCCCAATTAAGATAACCCCTTTTACTGTTGTAGTTAATCCCCAACCAGTTCCTGAGCAAGTCACTCCGAAACCAGTGGTGATATACTATACTGAGAAGAAACCTTTGCCGGTCCCAAGTGGGCCAACACCAATCGTCATCCGAGTTCCAAGTCCTTTCCCTTACAAGGACACCAAAGCGGTACCATGGAAATATGAGATACAGTTTCAACCCAATCCTTCCGACGGGACTACTGTGGTTACCAACATTTCAGGAATTGGTGGAATGACTAAGAGTGGTCGCATTTACACTCCGGAGGCATTGCGAAGGGTGGAAATAGAAAAGGAAGGAAAGGATCACAAAGGGAAAGAGAAGGTGGAAGGAATCCTAGATGACAAGGAAGCAAACGGGGGTGAGAATAAAAAGGAGGTATCTAATGAAGAAGTAGGTGAATTCTTGAAGATCATTAAGCAGAGTGAATATAAGATTGTGGATCAGTTAAATCGAACTCCGGCTCGGATATCTCTTTTGTCTCTATTGATGAACTCTGAGCCACACAGGAGAGTACTGATGAAGGTGTTGAATCAAGCTTATGTTTCCCATGACATCACAATTGATAACCTCGATAACATTGTAGGTAACATAGTTGATGATAATTATGTCACTTTCACCGATGATGAAATACCAGCTGAAGGTATGGGGCACAACAAGGCACTGCACATTTTCGTGAAGTGCCGAGACCATGTCATGGCTAGGGTTCTCATTGATAATGGCTCTTCTTTGAATGTAATGCCAAATTCAACCCTGGCGAAGTTACCTTTCGATGGAACTCATATGAAGCCAAGCACAATGATTGTAAGAGATTTTGACGACACCCGAAGGGAAGTCATGGGAGAAATTGAATTGCCCATTCAGATTGGCCCCTGCACCTTTGAAGTACTTTTCCAAGTAATGGACATCACACCAACATACAGTTGTCTCCTGGGACGACCATGGATCCATTCGGCTGGAGCTATACCTTCCACATTGCACCAGAAGGTGAAGTTCATTGTTGATAGTAAGTTGATAATTGTTTCTGGAGAGGAGGATCTGTTAGTAAGCAAGCCATCAACAACCCCTTATATTGAAGCTGTCGAGGAAGCTCTCGAGACCGCCTTCCAGTCACTTGAAATTGCCAATGCCACTTATGTTGGGGAGGGAGCTCCACTCTTGAAACCTCGGTCATACAAAGCGTCCATCATGATGGCGAAGGTTATGCTTGAAGGAGGATACCAACCTGGAAGCAGTCTGGGGAAGAATATCCAAGGTGTCGCTGACATCCTCATGCTCACTGAGAACAAGGATAGGTTTGGGTTGGGATACAAACCCACTAAGACCGACAAGATGAGGGCTATAGAAGAGAAGAAAAGAAAGAGGTTGGCTTGGCTGGAAAATCGTAAATGCGAGGATGAAAGGGTTCCCATCTGTGACATTCGACAGAGCTTCCGAAGCGTAGGGTTCACATTCCTGGACCAAACAGCAGCTATTGAAGATGATTATCCTGTCGATCATGGTATCAATCTGGTGTATCCATGCTCTCCGGATACAGAGCTCAACAATTGTGAGATCAATGAGTTCCTCAAGACCATAGAGTCCTTCTCAAAGTAATTCTGTAATGCTTACCCTTTAACTCTGCCCAAGGCTTTAGGAATTTTGTTGTAATGGGCTTACTTGATTCTGTTTCAGTATGACTTATCAATAAATGCATGCATTCAGTATCTTTGTGTTGTTATCTCTCTTTTTTACTTTCGTTTTTTTTCACCATTCCTCACCAATAAATGCAGTCTCTCGTCTTTAACCTTTATTCATTCATCTTTTCGTGATAATTACCAAAATGCAGATCTAAAAGTGACTCTCTTGAAAATGACAGTGTTAGTAACTCATCATACAATTTTGACTATTCCGTTGATCATGCCGAGGAGGTTGTTGATGATGACGGGGAAGTGGTGTGCGTCGTACGAATGCACGTGCTATTCCGGCAAGTGTACCGGATTGTCGCCAAGTAATAAAAGATATCGATCCCACAGAGACTGTGATCTCGAATCACAACTAATTATCAAATTAGTAAATCTGGACTGTATAAAAAGATTTGAAAAAGGATTTGATATTTTGAAAAGGTTTTGAATTTGAATTAAGAGATAAATAAAACAAAACAAATCTATTTGTGGTTTTTGGATCTAAATGGATTCCTAGGGATTTAGGTTACCAACAAGATCGTTTACGTTGCTAACTCGATTACCCTTGTTAACTATCGAAATTGCCTTGAAGGCGAATTTATCCTCAAATAGCTTAAGCTCCCTCTCGGGTTACAAAAGTCGTGCCCAATTGAACCAACCCCTACTCTCGTGGTAGTCGAATTCAGATTGGACCATTTGCATTTCGTGACAATTCGTTGATCCTCGAAGGACGGCTTCTAACTCTTGTGATTTCAGTCCTAAGTCTGATTCTATAGATCCGACACCTAAGTTCACCGCTAGGTTCCTCCTTAGAATGTCTATGACACGCAAACAAGTGGCCACCGAATTTACGAGTGATTCAAACACTAGAAATCAGATCTAAAACAAAATTGTAATTAACAAAGATATTACATCAAATTAACATCATAAACAAAACTTAGGCATAGCCCCAATCCCTAGAAACTAAGCTACTACTCAAGCCTTGTCATGGTGATGACAAGCTTGGTTAATAACAACATGAAAATAAACTAAGAGAAGAGAGGAGGAGAAGAAGAGAGGTCCTAAATTGTAGCCTGAGAGTAGCAGCCAAAAGTCTGTTAAGCCTTTGACTTGATCCCATATTTATAGATTTGGGAAGTTTGAATCCCAATCTAACTCAAATTCTGATCCAATTCAGTTGCTTCAGGTCCAAGTAATGCGCGTCACGGCCGTGATGGCCATCACGGCCAGGCCGTGACGACTTCTGCCTTGGGCACTTCTATAGATTTCAGATTCTCGCGAGGAGAGTGGACTCTCGCGACACGAGACGTCAAGTTCTAGTCCGTGATAGGAATTACGTCTAGGCCGTGACAGATTCTAACTTGTGGGGGTGAAAGGTCACGGCTGTGATGGTCATCACGGCTAGACCGTGACCAGTTCTGACTTCAGTCTTTCTTCCTTTTCAGTTTTGCTCGATCATGGCCGTGATGGGCTCTGTTTGGCTCATTTTCTTCACTTTTCAAGCCCCATCTTCATCCAAACTTCATCATGGTTGATCCTGAGCATTTTACCCTTGATTTCTGCAAAACAACACCACGAAAACCGCCTTACTCGTTCCAAAGTAAAAATAACCAAAAATCCAATTAAATGTCCCTAAACTACATGAAAATGCATGCAAAATGATAGACAAAGATGAGGTGAAATCACACTCATCGGGAAGTTCCCTCTGAACTTTTGAGATTGGTAGAACAAGAAGCCAGGTAAATTCGGCCCCATGAAGATCCGAGTGAACTAATCAATTTGGGAACCAAAGATGATAAAAAAGAGGTCAAGATTGGCCTTTCCCTGAAAGAAAAGGAACGGAACAGGTTGATCAGGTTGTTGATGGATTATAAAGATGTTTTTGCATGGTCGTACCAAGACATGCCAGGGTTAGACCCCAGTGTAGCATAACACAAATTGCCATTAAAGCCGGAGTGTCCTCCAGTAAAGCAGAAGCTACGAAGGATGAAAGCGGAAATGTCCTTAAAGATCAAGGAGGAGGTAAAAAAACAACTGGATGCAGGTTTCCTAGAAGTTGTAAAGTACCCTCAATGGGTTGCTAACATCGTTCCTGTTCCCAAGAAAGATGGAAAAGTTCGAATGTGTGTTGACTATCGAGATCTGAACAGAGCTAGCCCAAAAGATGACTTTCCTTTGCCTCACATTGATGTTCTTGTAGATAATACTGCTCAACATGCATTATTCTCTTTCATGGATGGTTTCTCGGGATATAATCAGATCAAGATGGCACCTGAAGATATGGAGAAAACTACATTTATCACTTTGTGGGGAACCTTTTGCTATAAGGTTATGCCCTTTGGCTTGAAAAATGCTGGGGCAACATATCAGCGGGCTATGGTGGCTTTATTCCATGACATGATGCATAGGGAGATAGAAGTTTACGTAGATGACATGATCGCCAAGTCCAGATCTGAAGATGACCATGTTGATAATCTGCAGAAACTTTTTGAGCGGTTAAGAAAGTTTAAGCTCCGACTGAATCCAGCCAAATGCACCTTTGGAGTGAAATCAGGCAAGCTCCTGGGGTTCATTGTTAGTCAAAGAGGAATAGAGGTTGATCCTGAAAAGGTTCGAGCAATCAACGATATGCCAGCACCTCAAACAGAGAGAGAAGTTCGTGGGTTTTTAGGAAGATTGAACTACATTGCCAGGTTCATTTCCCAATTAACAGTGACATGTGAACCAATCTTTAAACTGCTGCACAAAAATCAGGCAATAACATGGAATGAAGATTGTCAAAAAGCTTTTGAGAAGATCAAACAGTACCTACAAGAGCTTCCGGTCTTGGTTCCCCCAGTGCCAGGAAGACCTCTCATCATGTATTTGACTGTACTAGATGAATCTATGGGTTGTGTACTAGGGCAGCACGATGAGTCAGGGAGGAAGGAACATGCCATCTATTATCTAAGTAAGAAATTCACCAGTTGCGAAGCCAAATACTCACTGCTAGAACTCACTTGCTGTGCCTTGGCTTGGGCGGCTCGCCGTTTGAGGCATTACATGTTGTGCTACACTACCTGGTTGGTGTCCAAAATGGATCCGATCAAGTATATCTTTGATAAACCTGCTCTGACTGGAAGAATTGCTCGCTGGCAAGTCCTGCTATCAGAATATGACATTGTCTATGTCACCCAAAAAGCAATAAAAGGGAGTTCTCTTGCAGAATATCTAGCCAATCAGCCGGTAGAAGATTATGGATCGATGCAATGTGATTTTCCAGATGAAGATATAATGGCTTTGTTTGATCGCGAGCAATCACCAGAAAAAGAAAAATGGACCTTGTTATTTGACGGAGCTTCTAATGCATTGGGACATGGAATTGGGGCAATCTTAATCTCACCAGAAAATGATTATTTCCCTGACACTGCGAGTCTCTGCTTCGATTGTACAAACAATATAGCCGAATACAAAGCTTGTGCACTAGGGATTTTGGCAGCAATAGAGGCAAAAGCAAGGACACCGGAGGTATATGGGGACTCTGCATTAGTCATCCACCAGCTAAGAGGGGAATGGGAAACCCGAGATGCCAAGTTAATCCCGTACCATGATTACATCAAAAGTTTGATCGAGCAGTTTGATGAAGTCACATTTCATCATATTCCCCGAGAAGACAACCAATTAGCTGACGCACTGTATACCTTGTCCTCAATGTTCAAAGTAAGTGACGAGAGGAACCTACCACTCATCAAAATGGAAAGTCGTGATCATCCTGCGTATTGTCAAGTGATAGAGGAAAAGTCTGATAAAAAACCGTGGTACCATGACATCAAATGCTTCATCCAAAGAAGGGAATACCCTCCGGGCGCTTCGGAAAATGACAAAAGAACTCTAAGAAGACTTGCAATGGGTTTCTATTTAGATGGAGATATTCTCTACAAAAGAAACCATGACATGGTGTTGTTGAGGTGCGTTGACGCAAAAGAAGCTAAACTGATAATTGAGGAGGTACATGAAGGATATTTTGGAACACACGCGAGCGGTCATGCAATGGCCAGGAAAATCTTGAAGACTAGCCAATATTGGTTGATAATGGAGGCTGATTGCTTTAATTATGCGAAGAAGTGCCATAAGTGTCAAATATATGCTGATAAGGTTCATGCGCCGCCAGCTCCCTTGAATGTCATGTCGGCACCCTGGCCGTTCTCAATGTGGGGAATGGATGTGATCGGGCCCATCGAACCAAAAGCCTCAAATGGACATCGCTTCATTCTCGTTGCCATCGATTATTTCACCAAGTGGGTTGAGGCTGCATCATATTCCAATGTGACCAGGAATGTCGTGATCAAATTTGTCAAAAGATAGTTAATTTGTCGTTATGGGTTGCCGAGTGAGATTATCACTGACAATGCGATCAACTTGAACAACAAGATGATGAAGGAGATGTGCGAAAATTTCAAGATAAAGCATCATAATTCCTCTCCGTACCGCCCAAAGATGAACAGGCGATTGAGGCCGCTAATAAAAATATCAAGAAGATTGTCCAAAAGATGGTGGTGACGTATAAGGATTGGCACGAGATGTTACCTTTTGCTTTACACGGCTATCGTACCTCTATTCGCACCTCGACAGGGGCAACGCCATATTCTTTAGTCTATGGGATGGAGGCAGTGCTCCCGATTGAAGTAGAGATCCCCTCATTAAGAGTACAGAGAGAAGCAGAATTAGAAGAAGCTGAGTGGGTCCAGGATCGACTAGACCAATTGAACCTCATTGAAGAGAAGAGATTAGGGGCATTGTGTCATGGTCAATTATACCAGAGAAGGTTGATGAGGGATTATGAGAAGAAGGTACGCCCGTGGCAGTTTCGGGAGGGTGACCTGGTGCTTAAAAAGATTCTACCAATCTAAAAGGATCATCGAGGGAAATGGACCCCGAACTACGACAGTGACCCGGGGCACTTTAATTCTCACTAGGATGGATGGGGAAGATCTCCCACTCCCTGTAAACTCAGATGCAGTCAAAAAGTATTATGCTTGAACACACTTCCCAAGAGGAAGAAGAAAAGAAAAGAAAAAGTGAAAAATCAAAAAGAAAAGCTCGCTAGACTGAAAATCTGAAAAGACAGTCTAGGCAAAAGTTAGAGCAACCCACTAGGCTAAAAACCTGAAAAGGCGGTCTAGGCAAAAGTTAGGGTTCAAAAATAAAAAATATAACAATGGGAGTGTCGTCAAGCCGATGAACTGGGGCAGTCAGTTGGTTGGATGTATGAAACTGGGGCAAACAACATCTCTGAAGCCAATTAATGAGCAGTCAAGATTGTATGAGGGATACTAATATTAGTCATTGAGAGAGACATCACCTGAAGAGATGCGATTCTACTCCGCAATGTTTTGCAATTCATGCTTTGTACATCTATTTCAATCCAAATATCACTACAAAAAAAAGGTTGTTTAGCGATCGAAAATAGTGACCGAATTTTTTGGTTGCTATTTGCGACCGAAATGGCGACCGATTGTAGGATCTACATGAAAGACTGATTAGAGTTAATACTGCGACCGAAATAGCGACTGAAATAGAGCGTAGCAGGGTTATCGGTCGCTATTTCAGTCGCTAAATAAAGGAACTTAAAAGTCAGAAATTTTATGTCTTCTTAGCGACCGAAATGGCGACCGAATTAAATGCAATGGTTAAATTTTATTCACATTTGCGACCGATATTAATTCGGTCACTAAACAGCGCGTAAAAAAATTAAAACCGCGCGTGTTAGCGACCGATTTAAAAATCCGTCGCTAAATTTATGAATTCAAATTAACTCATCCCGCGACCGAATGTAGCGACCGATTTTGTATTTAAGTGATTGACGACCGATTTAACGACCGATTATTTCGGTCGCCAAATTATAAATCCCTAAAATCGTGAAATCTTTCCCTTCTTCTTCATTTCTGCCATCTCTTCCACCCTCACCCCTTTTCTCTCCCTCGCGTCGTCAGGCCGCCAGTCACCATTGCCACCACCGCAGTGCGCACCACCACCGCCATCTCCGGTAAGCCTTTGTCCTCCTCCTCCTCTTCTTCCATCTCTTCCTCCCCTCTTCCTCTCCTCTCTTCCTCTCCCCTCTTCCTGCTCTCTTTTTAATTCCCCCCCTCCCCCCTCCGTTTCAGTGCTTCGACCAATACTCCGGCTACCAACACGCGGCCCTCCGGTCACCACGAGCAGAGCTCCTCCTACCCTCTTCTCTCCTCATTTTGTGCATTCCCTGCTCTGCCTTGAGCTCTGCCTTGAGGTAACCATGGACTCTCTATGTATCATTTTTTATTTTGCTTCATTGTTTCATTTCAAAAATTTTGTGGATTGTATGTATTTCATTGCTTTATTGCTTACTACTGAGAAGAGCTACTTGTGTATTTCATGGGAGTTGTGAGTTGTGATGATCATTTGTTTTCATGTGTCATTATTTAATCACTCCTATTAGGATTAGGAAGCTCTCATTGAGAAAGCACGAGAAATCTGTTTTTGTAACTTTTTTTTGAATGCATTGAAATATCAAAAGTCAAGACTGTGAGATTAGAATTGATGTTTACTTGAGCCACAGAATGCCATTGCTGCCTGTGAGACTGCGAAACATAAACAGGTTTTGGTTTTTTGTTGATTATTGACGTGTTGTATAATTTAAACTTTAAAGTCTCAAAGCACCCACCTGCATTGGCCGTGAAACTTGAATCCATTAGCATATTTAAGTGATGAGATAAAGATAACAGTGAGAACTAGGATTAGTGTAACTGTACCAATATAATGTTTCAAATTTAATCTGAGAACCCTTCTGGTTTGCTTCTTGTTGATTTAGCTGTGAAATTACCTTCCATTTCAGCATCTTAGTCTTTGATTTAGATTCAGTTCTGCTTTGTGAAATGCATCTAAATTGGTTAGTGAGGATGTGTGCTATGGATTTTCAATTTGTTTTGTGCTAGGTGTCTACAATTTCAAACATGGATAGTTCATGGCTATAGTTCAAACAAATGACCAAAACTGAGGCAGTTGTTTGAAGACCATTCTAGTTTAACATGTCCAGCAACAAGATTGTCCCTGTGTTAATGATGTGTTTTCTATTAAATATGGCACTTGTAATTTCTGGTCTGTTTATCTTTCCATATCTTGGCTGAATTTATGTCTTTGAAGGTTGTTCATTGTTCTGTTATATTGCCTCAGGGAATATCTCACAATAGATCTATAGCCTCTGTGATGCAGCTGTTTACTTGCTGTGAATAATTTCATATTGTATTATACGTGTATGCAGTCTGATTGTATTGTATTTTGATTCGTTTGGAATCCATGAATTTGTTGGTTCTTGTCTGAATCTGTTTCAAAAATTTCAAAAGAGGGTTTTAGGGATTTCAAGTTCTTGTTCACTTCTTTGTAAACAAAAAAATATTCTTTGTTGGAGTATGAAATGATTTAAAAACATTATTGTAGCCTGGAATTCCAAGAGAGCTTTTCACTCATTTTGAATCGGATTCATTTGGTAATTCTACTTATCTCTTTTCCGTTTGATGATGTAAATTTATTAAAGGCTGGTACTTATATCTGAGCATGTTCATACATTTGGACTGCTATGAAGAATAGTTTATTCTCTTTAAAATAAAAATCTTTCAATAACAATGAATCAATGTAATTAGAATAATTTGATATGTATTTATTGATAACTTGTTTGGAAATTATTATGGAATCATATTTGTATATATTTACATTGTAAGCATTGGAATGAATTGATAAAGTGTTATTAGTTCGTAAATGGCATGACTTTGTTGTTGTTAATATTCATTTACTAATTTAAAGTCCATGAGCTTAAGAAAGTCTCTTCTTGAAGCCAACAAAAGCGAGTCTCTTAGATAATGAAGGATTAAGTGTAGGGTTAGATAAAATGAAGGGCTAGGCGCAGTTTGCCAGGCACATGCATGACGTGCCGTCATCATTAAAACATTATTCACATTAGAAAGCAGCTCTGTACACAATATTATGAAAACAACTCTGGTTTTCTACTCATTTGTTTCACTAGGAAATTGAGCTTTCCAGAAATAGTTGTTGATGACCATCCTTACTAGGTTATCTAGGCACTTCCGGTAGGAAAAGTCCTCTCTATGACCATCCTTCAAAACGACGTAAAAGTATCTGCTTTCCTGAAAACTACTATGTTTGCTAATCTGTAAAGTTGCATGTGAAGTTGCATTTCTTTGTTCTATTTTAACATGCTAGTATGCTACATGGATCTTTCCATCTTTTCTTATTATCACTTGATGAAGTTTAGACATATGACTTGTTTTCCTTATCGTTTTATCAGAAAATGGATCCGACTAAATGTTTTGAGACAGCCATCCATATAGATCAGGTACAGTATCTCATCAACTTAAGAATAACAATCGGATTCACGTAATGATGGTTAAGGCATAAACTAATCATTTACTAAATTGTTCTTGTGTATTTGCAGGATTTGATTTCAATCCCACGATCATTCTACCGTCGTTGGGGACAAGAAATACCGCGTGTTGTGACTATTGAAGACAAAAGCGAAAATCTGTTCAATGGGAATATAGTAATCCATGAGGATCGCCCATATTTTGCAACAGATACAAATGGTATCAGGGAGTTGTATTTGTTGTCCACTGGTGCATTGGCAAATTTTAAGTACCTTGGGGGTTCTCGCTTCTACATGTTCATCCCTTTGGAAGATTGATGAGTTTTGATATTTTGATTAGTACTTATTGATTGTGGTGTATTTTTATGTTTTGATCGTTAATTAGTACTTATTAAACTTTTTTTATAAACAATTATTAAACTTGAGTTAATTAATGTATATGTTTTCTTGATCATGTTGACTGTGGTGTTTTGGATCGTTAGTACATCATATTTACGTTTTCTATTTATTCAAAAAAAAATATTGGTGTATTTTGTTTATATCAGAAATTAAAAATCAATGGGGTAATAGTTGAAAAACAATATTTGGTCGGCAGGATTAAGTTACAGGAAAATAAAAAAAAAATCAAAATTTGCGACCGAATATCGGTCACCAAATTAGGTGAGCTGAGCATGCGACCAACTATACGGCGACCGAAATATATAATTTTGCGACCGAAATATCGGTTGCAATTTTGCGACCGAAATACAAGTTCGGTCGCTAAACATTTAGCCACCAGGGTTTTTGCTACCCCCTTACTTCGGTCGCTAATTCGGTCGTTATACAGTACAGCAACCGAATTATCATGTTTAGCGACCGAAATCTTCGGTCGCTAAATAGTTTTTTTTGTAGTGTATAATGACATTGACTTCCTTTATTTTATTTCGCTACCTCGGTCCCTTTCTCTTAACTTTTGTCTTTTGTGTGTGTGCATTCATCTTAATAAGTATATACTGAAATGTGAAACAAGTAATCTTAATAAGTATAGAATTCCTTGGAAAGCCTCAAAAGGTCATGGGGGGGCACGATGCTTCCCCTATAAAGGGTACTGAAGAAAGAAAGGAATATTGAATCAACCATCGGGATAATTATCATCAAAGGTGTTTACCATCAGAAAACAAAAGTGCAAGACATCCCTCCCCAAAATATGGGCCTTCTTTGAGTTCATCCTCAAGACTGACTGTGATCGACGCTTTTAAGGGGTCAAAGATCCAATAATGAAAAGGAAACAACAAAGAAGAAATAATTTATCATCAATCTTTTGCATCGTGCCCAAAATTAATAAGGGTTCTCATCATCATCATTATTTCTGTAAATTGAAAACTAGTTATTTGAATTTTCGCATTGTCATTCCATCAGTGAGCAAAATCGACATTCATATATTACATTTGTCTATATGGCCACACAAGCATTTATCTTTAGGTTCGAGCTTCTCACGGGCAATCCACCCCGTAAGCTCATTTATCTGTCGGTTCTCATGGGCAATCAACCCCGTAAGCTCATTTATCTTTCAGTTCGAGCTTCTCACGGGCAATCCACCCCGTAAGCCCTTTTATCCTTTTGTTCGAGCTCCTCACGGGTAATCCACCCCGTAAGCTCATTTATCTTTCGGTTCGAGCTCCTCACGGGCAATCCACCCCGTAAGTTCTTTTATCTTTCGATTCGCGCTCCTCACGGGCAATCCACCCCGTAAGCTCTTTTATCTTTCTGTCCGAGCTTCTGACGGGCAATCCACCCCGTAAGCTCTTTATCTTTATTTTTAAGCTCGGCGGACAATCCACCCCGTAGGCTCTTTTACCTTTCCGTTCAAGCTTCTGACGGGCAATCCACCCCGTAGGCTCCTTTATCTTCCCGTCCGAGCTTCTGATGGGCAATCCACCCCGTAAGCTCATTTATCTTTTTGTTGGAGCTTCGACGGTACCATACCTCGTAAGCTCTTTTCTTGTCAAGCTTCAGCGGATACCCTACTCCGCAAGCATTCTATCTTTTTGTCGTCAAGCTTCTGACGGGAAATCCACCCCGTAAGCTCTTTATCTTTCTGTACGAGCTCCCGACGGGCAATCCAACCCGTGAACTCTTTTATCTTTCTATTCAAGCATCTAACAAACAATCCACCCTGCGAGCTTTTTATGTGTAAACCCAATGGGCAATCCAATCCACTGGTCCTTTCCAGGAAATCATTTTGTAGTCACAGGTCTTTTTTGTTTGTCAGTGTATCTCGAACAAAATTGGAGTTCATGTCTTATAGCGATAATATGTTAACTACGGTTACACAATTTATCTAGTAAGAAAAAAGTAAAGAGGGGCAGCTGTGAACACCGAATTTTGTTCGGGTATTTTCTCTTTTAATTATTATTTTTTTTAAAACAAATATATATATATATGTATATAAAACTGTAAAAAAAACTTAAACAAAATTATTATTTGTGTTATTGCCCCAATTTGTTTTTGTTACAAGATTGTTTTGAGTCCAAGCCCAAGTTAAAAAAAAATAATAAAATAAAATAAAATAAAATAAAAGTATTTTTTTGAAAGTTAAAGGTTCTGCCAAAGTGCCCATTTTGTTTACACCACCGTAGCTCTTCTCAGCACAAGGCTCAAGCAAATAGGCTCCCATTTTTGGGTAGTTTTCAGAATATGGGGAAGAGCATTTTGCCTAGATCAGAGGAGTGGAACACTAAAAATGGAAATGGAGAGATGACTGGAGCATGGTTCAATCTCTGCAACACTCCACAACACCCCATCAATAGTCCCTTTCATCCCCAGCTGGCCTGAAACATTTTGATTCACTGGTTTTTGCTATAAGTTGGACATAACACATTAGAATTGGGGGGGGGGGGCAACAGCAAAGAAAATACTCAATATTCTCCTCTCCAACCTCTAGCAACCATCACTCCCAAATCAAAAACCAACACAAAATACCCAAATACTCTCTGATACCAAAGAAAAAAAATCGAAAAAAAAAACCTCTTTCTTTCTTTCTTTCGTTCTTTGTTTCTCCTTCCTCCCTGCATCATCTCCTTCCTCTCATTCTTCATCTTCTTCAACAAAACCAACAACAACAAAACACAAAGAAAAAAAAAAGAGAAAATCAGAAGACACACATCTTCTACTCTCTATTCCTTTCCTTAGTTTACAAGTGCAGAACCCTTCCCAATCGTAACTTCATCTTCCACCCCCCCCCCCCCCCCCCTCAAATCCGGCGCCACCCCCACTCCATTCCCACAGCCAGCACATCCTCCTTCTTCCTCAGATCGAGAGCCAGCAGTTGCAGATCCGTGTTTCTGGTTCGTCGTCCACCACGCGGACGCCGCCCCTGTCCACGCCTCCTCCACCGCTCCTCCGTGTGACCACCACGACCTCCACCACTGGGAGTTACATAACCGCGAGCTTCGCCCCTGTCCACGCCTTCTCCGCTGTCCAGCCGCTCCAAATCGTGTCAGAACCACGAGCCGTTGTCGTAACCCACGCCGGACCCATGCTCCTCGCCACCGTTCCAGCCAACCGCTGCTCTCCGGCGTTCGTACAAGGGTGGGGGGTTAAGGTTCCTCTTTTTGGTTTGTCGCTCTCTCTCACTGTAACCTCACATCATTTCTGTCATTGGGTATTTTATCATTCTAATTTGTTTTATATTGTTAGCAAGCAAACCATTATTTCCCCCTTTTACTAAATAATACGTGTGCTTGTTGCTTCAAATGGCATACCCTTATTTTTGAAAGGTGACAAGTGAGAAAGCCTTTTTTATTTTTTTTTATTTTTTTTTTATTTTTTTAAAAAAAAGGGAAAAGAAAAAACAAAAGTTATAAAAAATAAAAATAGAATATTTTATAAATTCATGCAACAATCTACAATGTTGATGTATGATTTTTCTTCCTCAAGTGTTGTATGAATTGTAAGGGTTCATCGTATAGCTTCGCTATCTTTAACCCTGCGCAAGAGTGAATCCCCTTTAAAAAAATATTAAATGTTTTTTAATTTATACTTTTAATCAATTTTACCCAATTTCTTTTTTTTAAAAGAATATCTTTTTGAATTCATGCAACGATCTACAATGTTGATGTATGATTTTTCATCCTCAAGTGTTGTATGAATTGTAAGGGTTCATCGTATAGCTTTGCTATCTTTAACCCTGCGCAAGAGTGAATCCGCTTTAAAAAATATTAAATGTTTTTTAATTTATACTCTTAATCAATTTTACCCAATTTCATTCTTTTAAAAAAAAATCTTTTGAATTCACGCAACAATCTACGACGTTGATGTATGGACTTATTCATCCTCAAGTGTCGTATGAATTGTAGGGGGTTATCGTATAGCACTGTTATCTTGGACTCTATGCAAAAGTGAATTTATTCTGAAAAAAAAAAATCCTTTTAAAACAAAAAATCAAAATATTTATCAAAAATTAAAAATCAACCAACCAATCAAATTCTTTTTAAAAGAACTACGTGGCTTTGAGTTTCCCATCGCACCCGGGAATAGGTAGGAGCAAGATAAATCATCTTGTCAAGTCAAAACTAAATTTTCCTTTTTTTTGTCTCTTTTTGTGTTAAAATAATTAATCAAAATAATTAAACCTTTCTATTTTTAGGGATGCCCTATGGACACGGTGCCATGTTCAGACCCTTAGATTTGAGGTTACCCTGTGGACTCATGTGTCACGTTCAACCTCATTTAGTCTTTATAAATAATAAATTTAAAAATATAAGATTTTAAAAAAAAATTAAAATTTTAAAATTAAAATAATTCTTTCTTGTAAATAATCTTTGGGGTAAAACAAATATTTAAAAGATTATTAAAATGTTTTTTTGCACAATTAACTTGAGGTACCGTTTTTCAAACGGGCGATATGGGGTGCCAATACCTTCCCTACTCGTAACCGACTCCCGGACTCATCTCTCTTTCCCTTTTTTAAGACCAGTTTACCTTTAAATAATTGGGTTTTCTAGGATTTTCCAAATAAAAATTTTAGTGGTGACTCCTCTGTCTTTTGTTCTCCCTTTATTCGCGGCTCCCGGACGAGACGGTCGCGACAGCACCGTTTAGTAAAACACATTTACAGAAAATCCTTTGTAAAATCATCAATTACTTGAAATCTTTTTCCTGAAAACCTTATGTTTCAAAAAAAATGTCACTTGAGACTACAAAAATACTGTTGTTTTAAGAAAAATACTTTATGTAACCGCTTTTTCAGAACTAATTGAGGTCTAAAGTTTTAAAAGCTATTTAAGCCAATTCTTAAACTTTTCCACTAAAATATTTTTCTAAATTCATAATGAAGTTATTTTCAAAGATTAATTTCATAAAATAACTTTTTTAAAATATTACGGAATTTCTTACGTAAAAATTAGCAGTACAAAAATAATTTCACGATTACGTCCTCACTGTGACTCATTGTTTACTTTTATACTGATAAATCATTAAAATAATAATATTTCCCCACCTGTCTTATTTTTCCCAAATACTATTTTCCATCAATATTATATTCCAATATTTCACCGTTAAACATTGAATATAATTTATAAAGCTTCTTAAAGCTTTTATCTTTAATTTAATTGGGCACTGACCATTGGCAGATTTTCAGTCAATCAATCACCCAAACAGATAATCCCATACAACACAGTTATAATATACATCACGGTTATGACCAAATAACTCAATGAATCACATCAAATCACATAACCAATTAGAAAATAAATATTTAAAAAACATAGAACAATCACGATAGATTATTTTACAGGCAACACTAAAATAGCATATGACTATCTAGAACTCCTCGGGCTTCCTCCCTTTACCTCTTGAAGACAAGTGAAAGATCCTCGTCTTAATGCTCACTTTATTTCCAAGATTGCAAACATCTACTCCACCAAGCAAGCATAACAGTGTTCAACGTCCCAGAGACACAAACCAAGCATGATAACAAACAGACAATTTCACCAAAACAATTTTCATCCGAAAATCATACAATCAAAAGAAACCATAAATTAAAAGTCTCAATTGCATTAAAATAGAAACAGTTTCATAGTTGAAGTTAAGATGAAAATTTTGGGATTTTAGTGAAATTGGGGAAAATCCAATCCACTTAAAGAATGATGAAATTGATTTAGGGAAACACTAATTTACAGACCCAATTGCATAAAAACAAGTTTTAATGTCAGATTACAACATGAAATTAAGGAGCTAGGGTTAAGGTTTGTAACTGAAATTTGGGGTTTCATGAAATTTAACATGATAAGGTGAGGAATCACTCACGTACAAGGAAGAAGAAGAAGAAGAAGAATGCAGTGGTGATGTGATGAACGTGCGGCAGTGGCGGCAGTAATGCGGCGGCAGTGCTCTTGTAACACCCATGAACAAAAACGAAAAGGGATCTCATAGAAGAAAAGAAAGGTGGCTGAACCACCATAGACGGCGGCCAGAAGGCACTACCGTGGTGGCGACACGGGCTCCCCGCGATGGCGACGCGACACAGCAAGGAGGAGCACGAACCAGAGGAGTGGGGTGAAGTTGGGTCGAGTGACCTTCTCTTCCGCATCGAGTGGCGGCTGAACGACACTCCTAGGGGCGACGCACGACTGGATGATGAGAGGAAGAGGAGAAACTTCGAGTTGGAGAGAGGAAGAAGATGAAGTTATGATGAAGGAGAAGAAGAAAGTAGAAGAAAGGAGGGGGATGGGGTATCGGGTCTGATGTAGAAGAGGGGAATAAAATGTTTTTTTCATTCATTTCATTATTTTTAATTAGAAATTAGAAATAGGTATAAAATAAATGGTTAAGATTAAATCTAGAAAAAAATAATAATATTGATCCTTGGATCTAAAAATAATGGGTGATAATTATATACTTTCAAAATTTTAATTACAGTCAACATTGATAGTTGAACTGATCAACTAAGAAAATCAACGATCCAAAATTTAATGTCCGATTAATTTTAAACCAACATATTTTCAAATCTAAAATTAAATAGAGTCAAATAGGAAATTAATTTTCTTTCAATGATTTTATTTAAAATATTTTTCTAAACAAATACTACTAGTGACAATAACATAATATTATCGTCTAGCAATCGTGCATACACTAACATAAGACAGTATTAACACACTAAAAAAATTAATTTTAAATGAGTAATTAAAATTACTCAAACCAAACCATATAAAAATAAGCAGAGATAAACATCCAGATAATTACTCAATCCAAATAAATAAATTAATCTTATGTGTAAAAACTGGGGTGTTACATTACGACCCCTATTAAAAAAAATTCGTTCTCGGAATTTCGTGACTCAAAACTATACAGGATCTCTCAAACCCAAGATCTTACTCTCACAAGAAAGTATATAGAAGAATTTCATTAATCTAAAAGAATACAATAATATCATGTGCGTAAAAGATTCTTTAATAGGTTCGTGGATGTAAAAATGCATAGCTAATACATGTTTACAAACATGACTCTAATAAAGTTCCTTCTTTCACAAGAACTTCTAGTGGATTAGGAAATAAAAACAAAAACAGTTCCCAACCACAAAAAGATTCATTCTTAGTCCAAAGAATTTACAACACGATGATTTTTAAAAAGAAAAACAGTCTGGCCAAATCAAAATCAGACTGGATCACATTTACCAAGTAAAAGTGGCTAGACTAAGTTTCATCGAGAAACTTCCATTATCAAAAAGTCATTTGTGTTACAACTCAAGAAATAGTTGTAACAATATATATATTTTTCAATAACGTATGAAAATATCTAGACCAATGGATACTATTAAATCAATCCACTCAAATGTCTAATACACTGAGGGTTATTTAGGAGTGTGAGTACAAATTCTCCTCTGTAATGGCAAGATCTAAGATTTTTCACCTCTTCGAGCCAATACTCGTACTTAGGTAACTTCGTGACAACTCTTCTCATGTAGGATCCGTAACACTTGATGCAGAGGTTCCTCCTTTTCCTCGTGACTCTTAAAGTAGACGAGAACTTCATTGATGAAGATGATGACGAACTTATCAAGAAACAGACAAAAATTCCATTTCATGTAGTCTAACTCGGCTAGCTTCATAGACGATATTCTACACTAAGCGATAGAGATCTGACTGGATCTAAAAACTAGATCAATCAAAAACTCAATATCTTTTGCACACACAAACCTAGAACATTTTCAAAAAATTCTCCCGAAAAATATTCCACAACAGGTACCTCATTCCAATATCTGACACAATCCCAAAAGGATACACGAACGTGTCAACATGAACACAAGTACCATTTATTAAACATGAGTTCTTACAAGGCCTCGACCTGATTAGAACCTATAAAAACACACATACTTGTGTGTCAACATACATTGTTTCGAAAAGGAAACAATTTAACCAAGAACCAATCAGAGATCACACAACAAAAGCATAACAGACCTATTTCCCAAGGTTCCCGAAAGACTCGACCAGCTCTGATACCACTAATGTAACACCCCCTTGGGCATTACTTCTCAATCAGTGCAGAAATAAATAAAAAATTAATTTGCTGGTTGCTTTCGGAAAATAATTTATATAAGTACATAAACGTCAGAAACCGGGTATAAAATTTTTCCTGCGGTTGCGGTAAAACTTAAACCTATTTTAAAATAATAACATCACATTTTCATCTATCATTGTATAGGTTCTGGTCATGTATATAAAATTTGTCACAACTCAAAACCAAAGCCGTGACCGACGCACGGGCTCACAGTCCTAGCCTGACAAGTCTATTTATTTTAGAAATGTACTTGAATTAAAAGCTAGAATTTTTACAAAAATTTCAACAGAGTCTCCTCTGTAATGCCAACATCCCAAAATGAAAACACCTGCTGAAATATTTATATTTTCATCCCAGAAGTTTCAGTCATACAAAATACATCAAGATGGTGTTATTCTGAAAATATTTACATCAACAAATTACTATACATGACCAAAAGGAAAATCTTAGATTTCCATCCAAAAGAAATGCTCTCTGAGCCATAAAAATAAACATTCCATTCAAAATAAAGGCTTTCTGAGTCATACTCATACATACTATCAGAAATCTACAACATCTCAAAAATCTAAGCTTGTCATTCTAAAAGTTATTCATGGGGAAGACTCCCATGATTCTCGCCATTATAACTGGCATCTGACATCTGACATTTTCAAGGATTGGGACTAATATCTCCTAGTGAAGCTGGAATCCTCTTTTCATCATCTGTAGTCACGTACCAAGGCACGACACAAGACCACACAAATATAGTGCAAATGTGAGTTACCAATATATGAGTTTTATAAGATAACCACATGCGCGACACACAAGAAAACATATACACATACATTTTCATAACAACATAAGCTCTCATAATAAAGCAAGTAGTTCATCAATGGGTTTCATACCCGATCACCGTCTTTTGAAAACAAATGCATGAACACTTCAACTTTGAATGTCTAACATTTCACTTAATCTCTGGAGATCCCAACACCGTGTAAATGAGTTGATCAAGCTCGATTGCCATGTATATTAGGCACAACGTGGCATGGAATACCATGCATAAGAACGTAGCACGGAATACCTTATTTATTAAGGCGCCATACATAACAACGTAGCACGAAATACCTTATTTATTAAGGCACCATACATAACAACATAGCACGAATACCTTATCATTAAGGCATCATACATAAAAACGTGGGCACGTCTGCCAATGAATGCATATAAAACATTTTGTTCTCGTCATTTTTCTTTGTGTTCATTCTTCTTTTGTCGAAGCTCAAGATGGCTTACAACTATTCGTAATTTTCAATGTATTAGATTTCTCAACGTTAACACAGGACACGAAGTCCGAGTGCTCAGTCACAAAACCTTAGACCTTGCAATCAGTCTTAGGTTCGTGGTGATAGAAAACAACATTCAACTTTAACAACGTTCATTACAACATGAATAGACAATTTTCCATCAATATTATATTCCATCCCACATGTCTTATTTTTCCCAAATACTATTTTCCATCAATATTATATTCCAATATTTCACCGTTAAACATTGAATATAATTTATAAAGCTTCTTAAAGCTTTTATCTTTGATTTAATTGGGCACCGACTATTGGCAGGCTTTCAGTCAATCAATCACCCAAACAGATAATCCCATACAACACAGTTATAACATGCATCACAGTTATGACCAAATAACTCGATGAATCACATCAGATAACATAACCAATTAGAAAATAAATAATTAAAAACCACAAAACAATCACGACAGATAATTTTACAGGTAACACTAAAATAGCATATGACTATCTAGAACTCCTCAGGCTTCCTCCCTTTACCTCTTGAAGACAAGTGAAAGATCCTCATCTTAATGCTCACATTAGTTCCAAGAGTGCAAACATCTACTCCACCAAGCAAGCATAGCCGTGTTCAACGTCCCAGAGACACAAACCAAGCATGATAACAAACAGACAATTTCTCCAAATCAATTTTCATCCAAAAATCATACAATCAAAAGAAACCATAAATTAAAAGTCTCAATTGCATTAAAATAGAAACAATTTCATAGTTGAAGTTAAGATGAAAATTTTGGGATTTTAGTGAAATTGGGGAAAATCCAATCCACTTAAAGAATGATGAAATTGATTTAGGGAAACACTAATTTACAATCCCAATTGCATAAAAACAAGTTTTAATTTCAGATTACAGCATGAAATCAAGGAGCTGGGGTTAGGGTTTGTAACTGAAATTTGGGGTTTCTTGAAATTTAACATGATAAGGTGAGGAATCACTCACCCACAAGGAAGAAGAAGAAGCACGTGGTGGTGCTGTGATGAACGTACGACGGTGGCGGCAGCAACGCGGCTACAGTGCTCCTGTAACACCCATGAACCAAAACGAAAAGGGATCTCATAGAAGGAAAGAAGGGTGGCCGAACCACCATAGACGGCGGCCAGAAGGCGCTGGCGACAAGGGCTCACCGCGACGGCGATGCAACACAGCAAGGAGGAGCGCGAACCAGAGAAGTGGAGCAAAGTTGGGTCGAGTGGCCTTCTCTTCTGCATCGAGCTGCGGTCGAACGACGCTCCTAGTGGCGGCGCACGACTGGATGATGAGAGGAGGAGGAGAAACTTTCGGTTGGAGAGAGGAAGAAGATGAAGTTATGATGAAGGAGAAGAAGAAAGTAGAAGAAATGAGGGGGGATAAGGTATTGGGTGTGATGTAGAAGAGGGGAATAAAATGCTTTTTCATTCATTTCATTTTTTTAAATTAGAAATTAGAAATAGGTACAAAATAAATGGTTAAGATTAAATCTAGAAAAAAAAAATATATTGGCCCTTGGATCTAAAAATAATGGGTGATAATTATATACTTTCAAAATTTTAATTAGAGTCAAGATTGATAGTTGAACTGATCAACTAAGAAAATCAACGGTCCAAAATTTAATGTCCGATTAATTTTAAACCAACATATTTTCAAATCTAAAATTAAATAGAGTCAAATAGGAAATTAATTTTCTTTCAACGATATTATTTAAAATATTTTTCTAAACAAATACTACCAGTGACAATAACATAATATTGTTATCTAGTAATCGCGCATACACTGACATAAGACAGTATTAATGCACTAAAAAAATTAATTTTAAATGAGTAATTAAAATTACTCAAACAAAACCAAACCATATAAAAATAAGTAGAAATAAACATTAATTACTCAATCCAAATAAAAAAATTAATCATATGTGTAAAAACTTGGGTGTTATATTTAATCCTTTATCGGTTGAGAAGTCAAAAAAAAAAAAACAAGTGGCAAATTCATTGGCACACACATAGCCATGTGGGTGGTGCATTGACTAGTGCAAAAACAGGGTGTATCTTAGCCGGCACCAATATTATAATATATTATTTATAATTTTTATAAATTTTTAAAGTAAATACCTATTGGTCTATTTAAATGTAGAGGCTTATTTGCCTATTTATTTGTGAAGGCATGTTGACCTATTTATCAGTATAGGCCTACCGACCTCTTTATAATTAGAGGCTTACACGTAAAGGCCTATGATCTATTTATAGTGAAGATCTATTTAAAAACCTTGTTGAAAATAG
The DNA here is from genome assembly GCA_030762895.1 of Sophora flavescens. Lineage (NCBI taxonomy): Eukaryota > Viridiplantae > Streptophyta > Magnoliopsida > Fabales > Fabaceae > Sophora > Sophora flavescens. The sequence continues at coordinate 75,517,229 of CM061070.1, read as the reverse complement.
GCCTTTAAATAGGTTTTCATGCCATACAAGACTTTGAAGTAGGCAAAGTCAAACCTTAAAAATAGACATATATCAGGCTAATAGCCCATACTTGGGCCTTAAAATTGGAACATAGATCAACCTTGTTTATGTCAAGGCCTAGCCTATTCTCACCTCTAGGTATTCTACATTGGAAAATTTTATAAGAAATTATTATTGGACCCTTTAAAATTGACCTGATTTAACTTAAACTAATTTTCTTGTTTTGCACTAATTAGTGTTTGGGATTTTTTTTTTCTCGCATCTTTTTTCCTCGGGGAATTCTACTTCAGATTTAATTTGACATGGTTGGCATACTTATTTTAGTAATTTGTGGTTTGGCTAAACATCTCAGAATAAGTGTAGCTTGCAGGTTTTTTTTTTTATATAGTTTACCCACCATTGCTTTTTTTTTTTTTTAATTATTGAGTTGGCCCCGGACTATTTGGGATATTTCAAGTAAGATCCTGAACTGAAAAAATTTCTAACTGAGTCCTTGAACATATGTAAATTTTTCAATTGGTTCCCTGAGGTAGCAAATCCATTGGGTAAAGGCCCATTTTAGTCCATGACAATTTTTTCGGTACCGATTTTCGTCCCTGAGAAAAAAACTCACCGAATAGTCCCAAGTGTCCGTTAAACTCGTCCATGTGACTTGTGTTGATGCATCTGGTGTGGTACATTTGGTGCATGTGGTCTTTCACTTGCACCATGTAAGGACTAATTTGTCCCATGATAAAAATTGTCAGGGACTAAATTGGGTTACTTTAATAATAATTAAGGACTTTATTGGGTCAATGCATAATTCTTCTCACTATCTATTTTGCATGCGGAGACTGTTGCGTGAGCACTTTGACACAACGATATATATCATCATTCTAATGACGTGTTCAAGATGGAGACAAACAGAGGGACTAAAGTCTCCCTCTTTTGTCATTACGGGGGATAATGGTGACTTTTTTTTTCTTAATGACAAAAAGTAGTACCTCAAAAATTGTCAGAGACTAAAATGAGCCTTTAGTCCAAATCCGTTAGTGGTCACTACAACATTTTTCCTTTACGGGAACAGTTAAAAATTGTTGCCTATACTATTAAAATTGTTGCCTAAATGAAAGCAGGGGAATATTTTTTTATAATGTAATTTTTATCAAATTAATGAATTAGTGCCAACTAGGTTTGGAGGGAAGAATAGACTAATAGTGAATTAGAATTATAGATATCTAAGGCAATAGTTGTTAAATGTAATCTTTTATAATTGATAATGTAACAATTAAAAATTGTTCTCATTCAAAGCTGGGGGGAACAGTTATTAAGTATTGCAAAATAATTATCATAGTAATATTTTAAAATTGTTCCCTAGTAACATTAAGGGAACATTTCTTCAATATTGTGAAAGAATTGTTGTGTAAACCATGTATTTTATGGCAACAGTCTTAAAATGTTGATTAATGTACTTCTAGGCAACATTTTATATTTGTTGGAAAAATAAGTGTTGCCGAAAGCCAAAAATGTTGTAGTATGAATTGTGAAATTGAACGAAATATTCGTGATTCCCTCCAAGCTAACACTTATATCAACAATTTATGCATAAGTCTTAATGAACTTTTTGGTCCATGATAAATAGCTCACTTTTGGTTTTCGTCCCTATCTTTTTTTTGTTTTGCATTATGTACTTCTAACTTTTTCAGTGCATTTGATCCCTGTCGTCAAGTTTGATCGAATTTGACCGTTAAATGCTGAGGTGTCTAAGAGGGCTCTAGGTCAGCGATGCCACGTGACAATTTATTTTAAATTATTTTTAATGTCACGTGGTATTTTTTAAAAAATAATTTTTATTTTAATTTTTTTTTAATTTTCGTTTACTTTTTTGAAAAAATAAAATAAAATATTTATTTTTTAGGGTTACCCTTCCTTCCTTCACCCTCACCCTCCCCGTCCACTACCCATGCTTGTTTCATCTTCACCACCCCCACCCTACACCAAGCCAACTCCTCCCATCCAGATCTATCAGACCAATGCTTGACAATAACCCCAAAAATTAGTATCCTAAAAAAAAGATATTGTTAAAAAATCAAAGGTTAAATTACTTTTTTTTTCCCCTAATTTGTTTTAAAATATTTAATTTAGTCTTTTTATTTTAAAAATGTTCAACTCAGTCGTTCATTTATCAAATGTTAAGCAATTTGATCATTTATGTTAAGTTTGATAGTTAAGTTTAACTCTCGCCGGAAAACACCGTCGGAATTTAGAAAATCAAGGGACCAAATTAAATATTTTAAAACAATTGAGAGACCAAATTGATATTTTAAAACACTACCAGCGAAGTTTTTCCATATTTCGACGCTATATTCCGACGAGAGTCAAACTTAACAAAAATAACCAAATTGCTTCACGTTTGACAATTGAGGAATCAATTTAATTTTTTTTTTTAAATAGAGGAAGCAAATTGAATTTTTTTAAAAATAAATAAGGGATGAAAAAAGCAATCACAAAAAAACAAAAACAAAAATCTAATCTAAACTAACCATAAACTACCAAAGCTACTTACTTTGCGACTTCGTGGCAACATGTGGATCGCAGCAATCCTACCGTGCGGATAATTCAGCAACAATCTATGCGGTTCCCAGTTTTCCTCTCTACATTCATCCTTAACAAACACAACACAACACAACCCACTCACACGCCAAACTCAAAGTCTTCACTTTCAGAAGCCGTAGCCAAAGTACCAGAATGTTGGGTAACTGTTGTGTCACATGCAAATATATGGAAACAAAACATTGATTGATTATTGCATATTCCATAGTTTTGGACCAAATTAAGAATACCCAGAAAGTCAAAAAATGATTTTGCATCCTCAACAACAAGCACACCCACTTTTCACCTTCTCCTCTACCTATACGTCCACCCCTCCATTCCATCACCATGTTCAACTTCATCTTGGTTCTCATGTTTTCATCCCATTTTCACAAGTGCCAATGATACCCATTTGCAAAGGAAAGCCTCTGAGGAGGAGAAACTGGAGCAAGTGTTTATCTTCATCTCCAACAGCACCGGCTCCTTTGCCACCAGACCCAGATAAGGTTTTCTTGTGTTGTCACTCTTTCTGTGGATTTTGTAATGAATTTGGTTTATGGGAATTGCTCTGATACCTTGGTGGATAATAAATTATTGTATGCTCCTAGAATAGATGCTCCATTAAGATTTTCAGTTTCCACCATACTCATGTCAACTTAAATTAATGGGGGAGATCATGCTTCAGGAGCGTGCTATATTTTTTCTCCTATGAATACGGTATCAACACCAGTTGTTAAGCATTTATTGAATGTTAATTTCATAATAAGTGCTTAAATTCTATTAAAAATAATTAGGGTATGCATGGGAAACAACTTAATTAAGTGCTTATTCAGTAAGTTTTTTTTTTTCCAAATAAGCTAAAACAGCTTATTTTCATCAGCATCTCCTATAAGTTTATTGAAATAAGCTGAACAAAGATTGTAGATAATAAGATAATAATCTTTACATAAGATATTTATAAGTTTATTTTCATAAACTATTCTCGTAAGCCTAAATAAGTTCTTCCAAGCATCCCTATAGTCAATGAAATGCTTGATGGGTATCATACTTCAAAAATATAGATGGGTACTGGTCATTCCTTGGTTGATGGTAGCTAGGGTTAAAAAGTTGGAAAAATTGTGTTGGAAGTGCAGCAACAGCAGCAAGCGGAGGAAGAAAATGATGGTTTTGTTTCAAAGGGCGAGAATCCTGATCTGCAAACTCTTTTTCGAAGGTTCTGGAAGGTGGCAGCTCCTTACTGGAATTCAGATGACAAGGCCCAAGCTAGGTTGCAGCTTGCTGGTGTTTTTGCTCTCACTTTAGCTACCACTGGAATCAGTGTTGGCTTCAATTTTCTGGGGAGAGACTTCTATAATGCACTTGCCAGTAAGTTCATGTGTATAAATGGACATAGCTGCTTTGGGTTATCTTCCATTTATCATCTATTTGGGCATATATGAGATTTTCTACTGTTTTTGTGTATTTAATTGTTTAGTCTAGTATGAAGTGACAACAAGCAACTGAACTTGTTTAAGTTTATTAATGCAAGACAAGGACCAAGAACAATTTACAAGGCAACTACTTTACTACTTGGGTGGCTTCGCTGGAGGAATCCCGGTGAGCACATTGCTGCATTTTCTTAGGTATAGCTCTGCTTGACTTTGCTTTAGTTCTTTGAATGATGAGTATTGTCATCTGATGCAGCATGTAATTGGAAAGGAACTATTAAAAGAAAACTAAGCCACAGATGAATTGCCTAGATGTGACTGTAGTAGTCACACCCTTTCATGTTTTTGGAACTTATACGTCATAATTATTTCTCTTCCTTTGGTTATTAGAAAGTTCCGTTTCTTAATTGTGTCATAGCCTTTCTTCTAAATCTGTAATTGATCTCAAAATGAAGGAATTCCTGGATTTCATACTGGGTACATGAAAGTTTTATTCCAAAAAAGAAGAGAGAATATAGCATCAAGATCAATTTTCGATAGCAATTTCATAAGGTTTCTTAGTTAAATGTTTTGTTGTATTTGAAGCAGCTATCAACTGGTTATATGTAGGCCTGTAAAATAAGTACACTGAAGTTCCATGTCTTTCTCATTTTCTTTTTCTAAAGTTTTTGTATCATGAATGTAAACAAGCTCTATGGATGTCTTGCTGTTATTTTTTTTGTTTCTTGTACGTTATTCCAATCTCCTGCACATGCTTCTAACCTTGTTTACCATTGTGTTGCAGTTTTTTGTATTGAGAGATTATGCTAGAGAAACTCTTTCTTTGAGATGGAGGTCTTGGATGACGCGCTATTACATGGATCGCTATCTTAAGGATCAGACTTTCTATAAAATTCAGTCACAGTCAATCATTGACAATCCAGACCAGCGAATTGTGGATGATCTAAGTTCTTTCACCGGGACTGCCCTTTCTTTTTCGCTGACACTCTTTAATGCTGCTGTAGACTTAATCTCATTCAGTAACATCTTATATGGAATCTATCCTCCTCTATTTATTGTTCTTCTCTTGTACTCCATTGGTGGGACAGTTATCAGTGTTTTCCTTGGAAGGGTAACGAGTCTTTTGCTTTTTCTTTTTCTTTTAAATTTTGAGGCAAAACTAACGCCCCTCCCCCAAATAACTTAGAGGACCTTTAAGACAGTTCCTGTTTTATTAACTGGAAATTGTAAAAATGACAGGGATTGGTGACTTTAAATTTCTTGCAAGAGAAAAAAGAAGCAGACTTTCGTTATGGGCTTGTACGGGTTCGTGAAAATGCTGAGTCCATTGCTTTCTATGGTGGTGAAGAAAGTGAAATGCAACTTCTTCTGCAGCGCTTCAAAAGTGCTTTCGAAAATCTGACTGTGAGGTTTTCTTCTTAATGTTTATTTTATTTTTTCCTTTAACTCTATTCTTTTACAAGTTTATACTAGTATCTTGTTGGTCCAACTTATTGCATATAAATAAAAGTACCACTTAAACTCTTATATTTTGCATAAATCAAAGCAGCATTTAATGTGAAGGGTATGCCATTTTGGCTGTTTTCTTTGTCTTGTTTGAAAAAAAACTGGATCAACATGAATTATCTTGACTTAGATAAAGGCACTTAACAGAATATTATGTTTGAAAGCTATGCATGACTATTATTTCATAGCAGCTCATGGGAAGCTAAATATCTCTGCTATTTAGATAAGAACTATGGAAGAAAACTATTTGGTACAACAATAACCAAGCCTTTTCCCACTAGGTGGGGCCGGCTACATGGATCAAACGGAATCATAATGTTTTATCGTAAATCATGTTTATAGACAAACCACAACAACAACAACCAAGCCTTATCCCACTAGGTGGGGTCGGCTACATGGATCATACGGTGCCATAATGTTCTATCATGAATCATGTTAACAGTTAAATCATTGGCCTCCAAATCTTTCTTAATAGTTTCTCCTATAGTTTTTCTTGGCCTACCTCTGCCTCTAGCTATTGGATTGCCCTTCACTTGATCCACTCTCCTTACTACAGAATCTAAAGGTCTCCTCCATACATGCCCAACCCACCTAAGTCGAGATTCAACCATCTTTTCTACAATAGGTGCTACCCCAACTCTCTCTCTAATGCTATCATTCCTAATCCTATCACGTCTAGTTTTTCCGCTCATCCAGCGCAACATTCTCATCTCTGCTACATTGATTTTACTCTCGTGTTGATTTTTTACCGCCCAACACTCCGTCCCATACAACATCGCCGGTCTAATAGCTGTACGGTAAAACTTTCTCTTTAGCTTAAGAGGTACCTTTTTATCACACAAAAAACCCGAAGCCTTCCTCCATTTCGACCACCCTGATTGAATCCGATGGTTTACATCTCCCTCAATTTCTCCGTCATTTTGTATAATAGACCCAAGATATTTAAACCGTGTGACTTGTGGTATGTTGTGGTCTCCAACTTTCACCTCTAAGCTAGAGGTGTTTCGCCTTTTGCTAAACTTACATTCCATATACTCCTTGTGGTATGTTTATAGACAAACCATTGACCTCAAAATCCTTCTTAACGGTTTCGCCTATAATTTTTCTCGGCTCCCTCTACCTAGCCATTGGCCTGCCTGCCATCTGATCTACTTTCCTTACTATGGGTTCTACAGGTCTTCTCCACAGATGCCCAAACCACCTTAGGCAAGTTTCTACCATCTTTTCTACAATAGATGTTACCCCGACTCTCTCTAATGCAATATTGTTAATCATATCTGTTGGAAAGCTGTCTTAATTGCAGTCTGCCCTTAGCCAAACTTTGAGCTGCCTCCATTGTAGCCTCCAGCACCTTCATTGTGCTGGTTGTGAGGGTGTGTTTAGTCCCACATCACCTAGAGATATGGCCCAAGTAGAACTTATAAAGCTTGGTCAATCCTCACCTTACAAGCAGATTTTGTGGGGTTGAGTTAGACTCAAAGCCCAAATTTCAAGATGGTATCAAAACCTATTTTAGATCCGTCGTAGGGTCGCCCGGGTTGTCCACGCTCCAAGTGCATAGGCCTGGGCATGAGGGGTGTGTTGGAAAGCCGCCTTAATTACGGTCCGCCCCTAGTCACCTTAATTGCAGTAACTTTGAGATGCCTTCATTGCAGCCTTCAGCACCTTCATTGTGATGTTTGTAAGGGTGTGTTTAGTCCCACATCACCTAGAGATATGGTCTAAGTAGAACTTATAAAGCTTGGGTAGTCCTCACCTTACAAGTTGGTTTTGTGGGGTTGAGTTATGCCCAAAGCCCAAATTTCAAGAATATCTTGTCTAATATGTTCACCCATCCAACGCAACTTTGTCATCCACATTGAGTTTGTTCTCTTGTTGACCTAAATGTTTGGGAGGATGGAGTAGGGTGGTTAGCAATGGAGTGGGGTGGTGAACAGACATTAACCCTTATTTGGGAGTTCCATCATTATTGGAGTGGGATGGTTGAGGATGGTAACTTGAACCACTCCATCCCATCCAAACCCTCTCATTTTCATACCCTCCAAATTGGGGGGTTTGGTATATTTCTCCACTCCCTCATTAAACTTCCAAACAATAGAATGATATGCTCTTATCTTTCCATTCCACCCATTACTAACCACTCCATTATTAACTATTCCACTTCATCTCCTTCAAAACTCCCAAGCATAGTCTTTACCGCCCAACACTTAGTTCTTGTTGGAAGTCGCACATCGCCTCCCTCAAATCCTGGGGTGCAGTTTATATATCTATTGGGCAACTTCACTTAACATCAATTGGTTTTAGGATGTAATTTGACATGTTATCAGAGTCAAAGTTCATCTCCGTTGTGGCAATCTTCCATCTTGTATCACCTGTTCTGCTAGGCATCTGTGGAGGAGGGATGTTGGAAGTCCCACATCGCCTGCCTCAAATCCTGGGGTGCGGTTTATATACCTGTTGGGAAACTCCAGTTAACATCGATTGGTTTTAGGATGAAATCTAACAGTCCTATACAGACCTGCTTGAACCCCATGGTTTACATCTCCCTCTATTTCTCTGTCGTTTTGTATGATGGGCCAAATATTTTTGAACCATGTGACGTGTGGTATGTTATGGTCTCCAACTCACCTCTAAGGTACGAGTGATGCACTTCTTGCTAAACTTTCATTGCATATACTCCGTCCTACTTCTAGTCGTATAAAATCATGGTTCAAAAGCAAGGGGTTCAATTCAAGAACTCTAGTATCAGGAATTTTGGTTAAGAGAAGATAAATAAAAAAAAACCATTTTTTTTAATGAACGAAAAGAGGTAATATAAACCGCGAATTTGGATGAATCTAGACGAATAAAAGCACGCTATAGATATTAGTATTGGCTGACATCGGTATAGAAGTCATGTTATACTGTTGAATAACAAGCTCTCGGTTATCTAGTTATAGAGAATTCGTGTGTTTGGGAGTCCTTGACTATTAATAATTTATGATGACTGCATTTTAAAGAGACGTGAGAGCGAAAGCTTATGAGGTCACTTCTGTAACCAGATAACTAGCACTGAAAACTATCTTTACTTTGGATGGTTTTTTGTTTCGATGATCCCTACCTTATTGAGCGCAACTTCTGTATTTATTATTGCTTTCATTGTTGCCCCTCTAGTAGATAATGATATTCGTGAGCCTGTTTCTGGATCTCTACTTTACGGAAACAATATTATTTATAGGGCGAATAGGGCAAAGAAGGCCTCCTTCTGATTGAATCGAGCCATCAGTGAGATACCCACCCTCCATCAACACCAAAATAATGAAGTTTTCCATAAAAACCTTCAGTGGAGGAAGACTTCCTAAGGGTAAGAGACATAGGGCTAAAGAGAGAGCCAAGAAACGATCTTCCGTTCAGAGTTTGAAGAAGGGGAAGGAGTCCTTGACCTGCAACATATAGAGGAGGATTTATTCAATCACGTAGTTTCGACTCCTATTTGGCGCTCTTGGGGCTTTCTATTTGATTGTATCATTAGCAGTTTCAAAGGGTTACCTGGTGATGATGATGTTTGAGACTTAAATAATGCTGAACTAGTAGAGTTGATGCTTTTTAAGGAATTGACAACTTCCAGATCAGGTATTGCTATCTCAGATATAATGACTTTAAAAGAGTAATGTTATTTGTACACCTGGATTTTGGACACTTGGGCGACACATGCGATATCTGGTTAATGCAGTTTAAATATGTGGTTAATTACGTTCAGTGAATGGTTAATGGATGTAACAAGATGCCACAACTCATAAACCATCCACTGAACGTGATTAACCACGTAACATCTGAAAAATTGTGGTTAATGCAGTTCATATATGCGGTTAATCACATTCAGTGGATGGTTAATGAATGTAACAAGGGGCCACAACTCATTAATTATCCACTAAACGTAATTAACCACATATTTGAACTGCATTAACCAGATATCGCAGGTGTCGCCTAGGTGTCCAAAATCAAGTGTACAAATAACATTATTCCTTTGAAAACATGAGTGATTTTAACTCATTGAACAATATTCTGGAAAGGGCTTATGGTTTCTTATGTCGTATGGAGACACAATGCAACCTTGTTTTTCATATATACAGTTAAACCCTCAAATTCTTCTAAACCCTTCTGATCTTTGAGTCAGTTGCTTAAGAATTAAACATGGAAAACCTAGAAATCTGGACACATACTAAAGGGCTTGAGAAGTAAGTCGAGATAATCATCTCATTTTAATGTGTGGTGAGTTAATGAGATTGAGACCTTTGCCTGCCTACCTTGTGAGGATGTTGGCTTGCAAATATAAATCTGTGTCTAGCAAGAAAGGTATGCACTGTAATGAATAATACTGGACTAGATCAGCCACCCACAAATTGGGATTGGTCAATTTGTAATAGCATGTAGACTGGCCGGATTCTTGGAATTGGGCAACTTATTAATATCAAATGTAACGTTGTTGTAGTATTATTATTTTTTTCTTTATAAAGTTATACAGTGCACTTTCATTGTCTAACTTACAATAGCATGATGATGAACGTTGTAACTTATTATTTTTTACTTTACAGCAATTATTGATTTCTTCTAGAAATCTGGAGTTCTTCACCAGTGGCTACCGCTATGCCATTCAAGTTCTTCCTGCCGCTGTTGTTGCTCCCATGTATTTCTCTGGAAAAATTGAGTTTGGTGTCATCAATCAGTCAGTCTCTGCTTTTAATCATATTCTTGGTGACTTTTCCCTCATTGTGTACCAGTTTCAAGCAATAAGTGCTTTTTCTGCTGTTATTAATCGGCTAGGTACGGCATTCTTTTTCCCTTGTTTTTCCTGTTACATGTCAATATATCTGGATCTCATGAAAGATATGCACATAAGTGATTGAAGTTTAACTCTGCAGAAAATTTTTGTTTGCATATAGACAAATTAAAGATCCCAGGAAAGAGTAGAAGATAGTACAATATATAAAGAAGTTTTGTGACACAACTGTAACTGTCCTTTACTGTGTATGTTATATTATAGCGAATATGTACTGGATGGACAAATTCCTGGCAGATACGGCTGCTTAATAGAACAAGGATGTTAGTGAAAATTATTGTCTTTGATTGATAATTCATGCATTTATTTTAATTGTTAGGCGTTCAATCTCTGTCTTCTGTCTTTTCTGTGCTGCAGCTTTTATTGCAAGAAAGTAGGCATACTCTCCTGTCTTTGTTATATTTATCTGTTCCATATGTGGTCTTGTGTATGATCCTGAAACTTTCTCTTTAATTCATCTACCTATGGTATGCTTGACAGGCTAGATTTGTTGCTTTGAATGTAATGAAACCCTAGCGACTTATAGAAATGAGAGAAAGATATGATGGAATAGATTGAGTGCAATGACACTCAAGCATACATATATATACATATACATATACAATACAATTGATGATACAATTTACAAGACTAAGGAAGTGGGATCTATTTCCTTGACACTAATTCCTATTGAGGCTAAATACATTTAAATGTGGTTATTCTAACATTCCCCCTCAAGCTAGAGCATATATATCATATGTGCCAAGCTTGTTACAATTAGAATCAACCTGAGTCCCTCTTAAGGATTTATATCTTCCAATTGTTCGTTACAATTGACAATGGCTGTCCTGATCTCGCCTAAAAGAACCTTTTCTCCGACAAAATGATGGTCAATTTCTATATGTTTGGTCCTTCATGAAAGATTGGGTTAGAGGCAACATGTAGAGCAGCTTGGTTGTCACAAATTAATTTCATGTCCTTGACATCTCCCATTTTTAGCTACTGGAATAATTACTTTAACCACGAGTTCACAAGTTGCTACTATCATAACGCGATACTCAACTTTCATGCTAGAGCTAGCAATTATGTTTTGCTTCTTACTCCTCCATGAGACTAAGTTGCCTCCAACAAAGATGCAATACCCGGATGTTGATCTTCTATCTGAAGGCGAACCTGTCTGAGTAGCATCAGAATGTCTAACAACTCAAGTATAGCCTTTGTTTTCATAGAGTAGCCCCTTTCCTGGTGCATTCTTGATGTATCTAAGAATATGGACCACGACATCCTAATGTCTGTCACAATAGGCATTTAAAAACTGGTGGACAACACTTACTGCTAATGTTTTCCCTGGTTCTTGTAAGATAATTAAGATCCCTAATAATGGCTCCCCCTGACCCGGAAGTAGTTTGACATTGGTATCATTGAGGCGGCAGTCCAACCTCCCTGTCTCTTCTATTATGCCAAAGCATGCTTTTGCTGACTGATGGCAACACCTGTGTTAGATCGAGCAAATTCAATTCCCAAGAAGTGTTGTAGAAAGCCTATTTCCTTTGTTTGAAAGTGGGTAGATACGTGGCACATAAGATACTGGATACCGGCCTCATCATTGCCCGTAATGGCCATGTTGCCGACATAAACAATGAGATAGATGCAAATATTAGAAGATTGCCGAAAGAAAAGAGAGTGATAAGCTTCACATTTAGTCATGCTGAATTTTTAAATAATAGAACTGAACCTCCCAAACCATGCATAGAGAGATTGTTTCAAGCAATAGAGGGATGGGCACAATCGGCACAATAGACCTTTTCCTGTAGTTCACCACGTAAAAAGGCATTCTTGATGTCAAGATGGAATATCGAGCTACGGTACCATATAGAAATGAGAAATATGATGGAATAGCTTGAATGGAATGACACTTAGCTTCATATGTGTGTGTGTGTGTGTGTGTGTGTGTGTGTGTGATACAATATACAAGGGTAAGGAAGTGGGATCTATTTCCTAGACACTAATTCATATGAGGCTAAATACATTTAACATGTGATACATGAAATACATGAATTGCATCTGGTTATTCTAACACGACTAATACTTTCTCCATTGCACACGCAGGTGAATTTGATGATGTTTTGGCCAGAAGCAGCTCTAAAACTCTCTCCAATACTTTAGAAGATATACATATTGCATACAAAGATTTTAGGAGTTCATCTGTATTGGAATCTAATGGATCCACCCCACCAGAAAAATTTGAGGCATTACTCGAGATAGAAAATTTGACTCTGAAGACACCCAGTGACTCTACACTTATTAGGGACTTGTCATTGATGGTCAAGGAAAAGGATAATTTACTGGTAAGCAATCCACTGGCCCTCACCTCCCAACCCCACTCCCAACACAAGATAATAAATTGAGATCTGTATTTTTAAGTTCACAAGACTGTAGTGCTGTACAAATGCAATTTTAAATGTGACTAATTTAACAGGTGATGGGACCAAGTGGAAGTGGTAAGACTTCTTTGTTAAGAGCTATGGCTGGTCTATGGAAAACTGGAACTGGAAAGATTTCGTACTATGTAAAAGGCGGAGAAGATCCTGAGCAAGCCATTTGTTCAGATGTTAATTATTCTCATGATACATCTGAAGAACATGGAAAATCGATAAGCAGAAAATCCATCTTTTTCCTTCCTCAAAGGCCATATATGGTTTTGGGTACTCTTCGTCAACAATTACTTTATCCAACATGGGGCGATGACACACTTCCTATATCAGACAGTACTAAACCAAAAAGTAAGTGATTTCTAGTTTCTTTTTCCCACACACCTGAATACTTTGTTTTCAATTCTTGTGAAAAATCCATGATACTTTTATTAAAAAGTGATGTCTTTTGTTGATTTGAAAACTCATTTGCTCTTATTGCAATTGTCGGGACAATTATGTTACTGCTACAGTTGTAGGTCTGACATAGGAGATGCTGAAATGATGATGAAATATTTTAGCCGCATGAATGCCAGAAATGCTCCTGAAAATTTTTGTTGGAGGCTTTATAATGATTCCACAAGGGCAATAAAATCTAACCCTTTAATTAAAATATAAATTATACATAGGAAATATGAAAAGATATGATTGTTATGCATGGGGTGGTGTTAGATTTTTCAAGATGCCACTGTAAAGACACTTCTAGACAAGAAAAATGTTATAGATTTTTGTTCGAGTAAACTCTGCCTTCAAACTAAATTAATCTAGTGGTGAACCAAGTCTAACAAACACAATTTTAATCTTTATGAATGGATCACCTCTTGAATCTGAACTTTCATTGAGCTCAATGAAATGGAGCATAACCATCCAGAATCTTGCAAAGATGGTCCCTTTTATGTTAAGCTGTTAGTCAGGCAGTAAATATTGTTGTACTTCAGACTAGCATTAGATTAATCCCTTTTGTTTATGAGGAAATAAATGGGAGATAGAGATGTGAAGATGAGCTTTGGAAACACACGACTTTCGTTTAAGTAGACGTAAGACGGAGTATATGGAATTTAAGTTTAGTAAGAAGTACATTTCTCCTACAGTCCTACCATAGAGGTGAAAGTTGGAGACTATACCATACCACAAGCCACATAGAGAAATATAGGGATGTAAACCATAGGATTCAAGCGAGATGGAAGAAATGGAGGAAGGCCTCCAGTGTTATATATGATAAAAAATGTAACGCTCAAGCTAAAGGAAAAATTTTATTGCACAACTATAAGAGTTGCGATGTTATATGACAGAGTGTTGGGCGGTAAAAGGTCAACAAGAGAATAAACTCGATGTAATATAGATGAGAATGTTGCATTGAATGGGTGGAGACAAGATAGGATTAACAATAATTGCATTAGAGAGGTTTGGGGTAGCATCTATTATAGAAAAGATAGTAGAAATTTGCCTTAGGTGGTTTGGGCATGTGTGAAGAAAACCTATAAAATTCCTATTAAGGAAAGCAGATCAAATGGTGGGCAGCCTAATCGCTAGAGGTAAAGAGAGGCTGAGAAAAAATGTAGGCGAAACTGTTAACAATGATTTAGAGGTCAATGATTTGTCTATAGACATGATTTACGATAGAACATGTCGCTTGATCCATGTAGCCGACCCCACCTAGTGGGAAAAGGCTTGATTGTTGTTGTTTTATATGCCTTTCCGTGTTGAATAGAATCTAGACTTTATAATCAGGTGAACAAATTCAATCAAAATGATCAATTGTGAGCATTGACTTTTAGGTTGCAACAATTTCTTATTGAGATTTTATAGTTCATATTTCTTTCTTTCTTTTTTTGACAAAATATAGTTCATATTTCTTAAGAGTATTGTTTTACCAAATTATTTATGAAGGTTTTAATTAATCACATAACCCTCTCAAATAAATACTATTATATCATCTGGTAAAATAGAAAGATCTTACCTGATTTATATCATTGATATATTATCAGTAGATTGTTGGGAGCTTTACTGATTGAGTGTAAGCATTGGTCTGCAGATTTGCTTCCTTTCTTGGCAAAGTTGCCAAACTCAGATAACATAAAAGATAAGCCTGTGAAGCCAACGACAGATGAGCTGGTAAAGGTCTTAGAGGACGTCCGGCTTGGCTATTTATTGGCTCGTTTCAGCTTAGATTCAATACATGAATGGTCTAGTGTTCTTTCTCTGGGAGAGCAGCAACGCCTTGCATTTGCTCGTCTTTTGCTTTCAAAACCTCAATTGGTTTTATTGGATGAGTCTACAAGTGCACTTGATGAAGCCAATGAGGTATTCTTGAATATCAAGTGCATCTGACATATATGTTTGAATGTGGATCATATGGCAAATGGTCTGTTCCATTTGTATATTCATATAAATACAAAAAATAAAATGCTGAATCCCCATAAGCATACCTTTGTAATTGGTTGTTTTTCTAATTAAGTAGAATCTAAAAGACACTATGGGCTATACAGTCTTCAGCACTTTGTAACTAAGTTTGAAGAACAAGAAGAAATTTGAAGCCATAAAAAGAATTGACATTTTCTAAAAGATAACTGTTCTAAAGCCGAATGGCTTTTGATTCAAGTTTGTGTGAAGTATTGCTTGAACTAGACTCGTAGAAGAGCTTTGGCACAATGGTTGGAGTAGTTGCCATGTGACAGGAAGGTCACAAGTTCAAGTTGTGGAATCGGCCTCTTGCAAATGTAACATACGACTGCCTACTATAGACCCACATAGTGGGTCCTACCCTTCCCTGGATCCTGTCCATAGCGGAAGCATTATAGCACAACTTACCCTTTTAATTTCTTGAACTAAACCCATGAAACATAGTTGTTAACTTTTTTAATATACTTTGTGTTTGGATTAGTAGTTGTAAAGGGATTCAAAAGAGTGCAAGATTTTAATCAATGTCATGATTATATATCCCTTCATGTGGTACAGAAGATCATTTTCTTTTGCTATGGCTTACAGGTTCATTTGTACCAAAAGATTGGAGCAGCAGGCATAACATACATCAGCATTGGCCATAGGTCAACCTTGTGTGATTACCACAACATGATCTTGCGCATATCCACAGTAGATGCTAACAATGAACAGCTGAATTGGTGCATTGAACCCATTAAACGTGAATCCTCTCTAAAATTTACAAATCTATGATTGTAAGGGGCTTCAGAATTGATAGCAATATGCTTTGCTACTTACACCATCTCAGCATACATCTAGCTTCAAATTCATTGAAAAACAATTTTGATGTATATGGATGTCACTCTGTAGAGTTTTCCCTGCAGCAACTAGCTGCTATAAAATTCAAGTTTTATACACAGGGTGATAGAAGCACTTGTACAAGAATGTTTCTTTAAAATTAGGAGACTTGCAGTTTTCATTTCATAAAAATTTGTATCAATGTATCATACAGAAAGTCTTGTGTTAACCCAAGGAAACTGTACTGACCGAGGTTATTAACCCGGCCATCGAGCTCAAGTACCCGGCCCAGTCCGAAAATTAAGGATAATAAATCAAAGATCATTTAATTAAAGAAATAAGATATTGATATTAAATCCTGATATTATCTAAAATAATCTTATCTGATTAAAAGAGATAATATCCCTTAAATTAAGGAATCATATCTCAAATGAGATATTAAGAGATAAATGATAGAGTAATCCTATTATAAAAGGAGGAGTACCCCTCATAAGAAAGACATTTTTCACTGAACACCGGTGACAGTCCCTTAAGCGTGTTAGAGGAACTAGCGTCGATCAAGAGACTATCAAACAGTCCTTGCTCCCTAGTACTCGTCCGATACAAAATTAAGGGATCGAGATCACCCCCGCCAAGGGATGAACCTAGAACTATGTCTGGCTTTGATTCCCACTGGGATACGTAGGACCGGAATCACTGAATTCTGTCAAGCCCAAATCATAAAATAACCCCCTTGGTTTCACGTTCTATGGCGAGATTCTGACAAAACGGATCTTGGCAGGAACAGAACCAACATGGATGTGCCAATAAATTGTTGACATATCATTAATATACACTTGTGAATATAAAGTCGGGAGGCGTGTGGGGTGCATGTCAAATTTTAGGGGTGTAGGTAGCAAGGTCCAAAAGTTATGGAACTCCTTAGAGGCCGGACACCACTTAGGGCATTGTGAGGCCTAATATCCGAACTAATAATTTTGAGATAAAGTCGATCGTGATTCAGATGATCCAAGGAAATCGGTTTGGAGGACGTCCAAGGGAAGATACCAATATGCATTTGATTGCATTTTCTGAACTCTATGACACCTTCAAACTTAATAGCGTTTCAAAGGATGCTATGAAGCTGATGTTGTTCCCGTTTTCACCGACAGATGAAGCAAATAGTTGACTTTATAAACTTACCCTGGTACAGTAGCTACTTTGGATGATTTGGCTGCACCTTTTTTGAATAGATTTTATCCACACTCACTAACAGCCAAAATGATAAACAATATCCATTTATTCTCTCAAAATCTTTGTGAGGAAGTAAAATATGTTTGGGCCCAATTTAAAGGGTTGTGGCAAAAATGCTCACATTACATTATTCAGTAGTGGATGGTTATGCGGATATTCTGTAATGTGCTTAATGGTACTAACAAAACCTTGTTGGAAGACAAGAACTAGAGAGAGATGAAAGTAACATCAATTAAAATAAGATATTTTGTTTTTAGTTGAACCAACTGTATTTAACTTAATCGATTGATGATCTAATTTCAACCATCTCATGCATGAAGTACCAATTCTAATTTATTTAATAATTTCTCCCAAGTCATTTTAAACATTTTTTTTAATAAAACGCTAGGCATGTAAAGGCATCACAATAGAAAAAGGTATCACAACTAGGTTGGCACCCCAGACACTACCAATCATCTGCAGCACACCTAAAAGATAATATTAATATAGAAATAGAAAAACAAGGAGAAAACATGGGGGGCTAGGCCAAGATCCATGGAGAACTATCTAAGCCTAAACTGAGGTAACCCCAGTTTATCATGACAGAAATCATACTTAACAAAATCTGGAAAAGTATCCCACCAAGTGTAACTAGAACCATTAGCACCAAAAGAAGCTAACTTATCGGCACAATGATTACCCTCTCTGAAAATATGCGTAAAGATTAAATTCAAATGATCACCAATCTTCATGCAATTTCTTCATCTTCCTCTGATTTTCCAAGGGACTAAAGAGTGTGATTTAGTGGAAGCAATGACCAAAGTAGAGTCACACTCAAACCAAATGTTTTTCCAACCTCTCTTTGAAGCTAACTCTATAGCAAGCATGACAGCACTAAGCTCAGCATGAAAAGCAGCTGTAATACCAACATAGGAGGAGAAACAACCAAAGGAATCTCCTAGGGAGTTTCTGAAAATGCCACCAGCACCAGCCTGGCCAGGATATCCCTTGGCAGCCCTATCAGTGTTGCACTTCAACCAACCAAAAGAGGGTGGAAACCAATCCACTTGTTTAATAGAAGGATCTTTTGGAGAATGAGTTGCTATGGCAAAGCCTTTTAGCACCTGAAACTCTTCAATTGAGTTGAACATATGGCCTTTTGATAAGGAACCAGCTAAAGAGGTTTGAGCAAAGATTATCGTGCAGGCTGATCTACAACTAATATTGACATTACTAAATCTCCTTTGGTTCCTGCAAAACCAGATGGTCCATATTGTGTTAAGAATAGCTGCTAGGTACACATCCTTCAATTGTGGGCTGCACTTAGCATCACAAACTTTCAGAACATCCAAGGCTGAGTTGTAGTTAATTGAACAATATAACTTACTTTGCAGCCACAGCCATGTTTGGACAGCAAATTGGCATTCAAAGAATAAATGCTGAGAAGATTCATCATGATTACCACAAAGACAACACATAGAAACAGACACACAGCCTCTAATTCGCAAGTTTTCATCAGTAGGAAGCTTGCTATGGATCAATCTCCACATCAGGAAAGACCTAGAAGGAGGAACTGAACCTAACCAAATCAATTTGTCCCAATTCTGGCATTGACCATAAGGATGATGAAAGGCATAAGCCTCCTTAATAGACAGCGAACCAGAATCATTACCACACCAAACTGGCTGATCACAGTCCACAAAAAGAGATAACTGAGTATTTTTGACTTTATGGAGCATATTAGGGACTTTATCAATTAGGACTTAAGGGAGGCTCCAGTGATTATTGATGATGAATTCATTGACAGTAGCCTGGAGGGATTTTGCAACTGAATCAGGAATGTGAAGAATTTCAGCCAAGGTTTTGTCCAGCCACTTATCATTCCAGAAATTTATACTTCTCCCATCTCCTAAAATCCAAGTTGTATCATCCTTAATAGCAGTTAAGTGGTACTTTACAGTAGGGATAATGGAAGATCTGATATGATAGGTAACAGGGACATTGTTCCTAAAAAATCTAGACCTTAAAAAAGATGACCACTGACTGTCCAAGTACAGAATCTCCCAACTAAGTTTCAAAGCAGCGGCCTTGTTAATAGATGCAACCGATTTAAGGCCAAGACCCACAGTAACAATTTTCCTTGTATCAACATCACCCGACCACATAAAGTTTCTAATCCAACCATCCACTGTTTTTAACAAAGCTGCAGGCCATTGATAGACATGGAAGCTATAGGACAACATACCTGTGATGACTGAATTGATTAGTTGGACCCTGCCCATAATAGAGAGGAGAGAACCCTTCCAAGATGATAACTTAGCTCTTATTCTATCAGCAATCGGCTTCAAGTGCACCACTCTTGGCTTTCCTTTAAAGATAGGAATTCCAAGATAGATGAAAGGACTCTCCCTTTCAGTGTGATTTCAAAATATAACTCAACTAATTAAGGAAAACAATAAACTCTTGTGCAAACGAAGACAACCAATTCAATAAGCATAAAAACTCATATATAAAATTAATTATTTCTATAAAAAAAATTTAATCAGGCTCCTAGTATTAAAAAAAAAGTAAATAGATAAAATTTAGTATTCATCTTTTCTTCTCCTTACTTTGTATCACATCCTCTCCATCCCTACTTGATGGGCCACTCTTTCCCTCCTTCGTATCTCTACTTCTTTATCCCACTATCCCACTACTCGTTCTCTATGGCCCTCTCTTTTGCACCGCTAGTTCATATCTCCAATTTAGGAAAATTTACACCGACCTCCCTTAAGATTTAGCTTAATTTATATTTTGTATCCTTTTTGTTTTAAAAATTACAATAACCCTTTATTAAATTTTATGTTATCGTTACTCTTACCTCCACGGAAAAGGTGATAATTGAAATTACATTGACCTTCCAAAATGGAAGTGAGTATAATTTTTGAAATAAAATAAGTGTTTAGTGTAACTAAGTTAAATCTTAAACTATATTAATATGTTTTCCCCTTCAATTTAAGCAACTTTTGCTTCTTCTTCTTTTTTCACCACCTTGTGAGTTGGATTGTAAATTGAGTGCACCCTCGTACTAAAAGCTACGCAAACCGTGGGCATGAAATTTTGCCCTTGCCAAAATCAATTGGCCTTTCCCAAGGCCCAAAGGTCCAATTTTTACCCCTTTTTTTTTATTATTATCTAATCCATGTGGTATCCACGTGGTTTATCACTACTAAATCCATTCTTTCCTATTCAATACCGTGGCTCATCCATTGATAAAAGTATCTGCTAAATTGTTTTTTTAACACTCCTTTTCATTTCTAAACATTAGTCATTAAAATTCAATTGAGCCTACACTTTAATACATTATCCTTTATGAACATAGTCTAACTTTGAAAACAACTTAATTTCTATTCTAATTCTTCAATTGTTTGGAATCTATCCATTTTAAAAAGATGGTGGCTTATTTTTATAGAGAAATAAAATATCCAAATCCATTTGAGAACCAGAAATTAAAGAGCAAAGCGCGCCACGATGGTTTGTTGACAACATTCAAACAGCGAGGGGATTTGTATCGCTAAGGTTTTAGGTTTTCTCCATCTGTGAGCTATGTTTTTCTCTCCTATTGTGAGAGCTATGCTTTTTAGGAGTATTATGTTTTTCTTTCCGCTTGTGAGAGCTATGTTTTTCTCTCCATTTATGAGAGTCTATCGTTACTGGATGAAGAAGATGAAGCAATTGTTTCTCTCCATTTCTCTCCATTTTTTATTGGCAGGTTCTGGTTCCCAGGCCTGCCAGAAACCATAAGTATCCTTAGTTGGAACTGTCGAGGCATAAATAACCTGTGTGCAGTTTCTTTTAACAAATACCTCGTTGGGTGTTATTGGCCAGACACGTTTTGTCGTTTTCTCTTTTTAATTTTGGTTTTTTTAGTTTGTGCAAATAAAGTTGAAGACAATTGACAGTGCATTAAGCCTTTCTTGCAGGTAGCTCGAAGCATCGTCTTCGATCACGTGATGAGGGATGATATTTATTCAAAGCTAAATTTTACAGTTATTCTCCCAGGCTCCAGGTGCAAAAAGAGGAAGTCATAGGTCTCCTTCAAGAGAACCAAGCTAATTATAAAGCTATTATTTCAAATTGTAGAAGTCTTTTATCTTCTTATGTTAACAACTCATTGATAGAGTTTGATAGAAGGAAAGTCCATGTAGTTGCTCACTCTTTGTTAGGGGTGGCTACATATATTACTATTCTCCGAATTCGTAATGATGTTATCGAATGTATTGCGTTATCCATTGTTAATGAAATTGCTTAACTTTTCTTTTGTCAAAAAAAATTGTTTGGAATCTAACAATTTAATAATTGTATTTTTATTTGTATTTTTTTTATTCTTTATCCAAATCAATTTAAAAAATAAAATTATTAAATAATAAGAATAAATTAATAAGGATAAAAACAAACTTAAAAAATTCATTAAATTTGAAGGTATACAAATATATATAAATTACGCACATCATTTTCGATGCAACCTATAGATAGTATAATTTGTTGTATACAAATTTAAACAATTAGTACGATTAGGAGTTTCATCTTTTTCCTTTGTTTTTAGATTATCTGATTGGATGAAATTTTAAGGCATGATGCCAGAACTGACTTTCAATTTTACATAATTTCTTCGTCATATTAGTAAGGCTATATATTTAGACGGAGGAGTTTAAAGCAGAAAGAGGGAAGAATATTTTAGGAGTTTATTTTGATACACTATTATTGTAAAGTTTTTTATGCTATCAATCAATCACAAATTATATTATGTATGACTTGTAAGCTAGTTAAGATAAAAGAAAATATTTGTAATGGTTCAGCGTATGGGTGTAGCTTAGTTGGTTGTGCAGACCGAGTTTGTGGGAGAGGACCTGAGTTCGATCCCCGCATAATACATCTTTGGGGAAAGGCGAAGAACCTTAACTATGACTAAGCTCTCGAGCGAAGATTAGTCTCATAACGGACCCAAAGGATCTAAGCTTGTGGAGGTACTCCGTAGATCCACTGGGGAGCCAAATGTCATAATTACGATGAATTCCTATAAAAAAAAAATTATGATTGAGTGATGCTGTAAAACACTAATAGGAGGTAACAAATAAATCCATACTTTTACCTAAAGTAAATATTTATTATATTTGACAATTTTCTCAAACAAAAAATAAAAAAATTATTATGTAATCATCCCCCTATGGATTAGGTGGGGCCCTATGTCCTATGGGTATACCACTACGCCAGAACCTTGCATTCATGGGTAGGTCTTATAGTATTAGGCTTATCTAAAATGAACTAATATATAAATTGATAAATTAAAGACGTATCTATTTTTTATTGTCTAAAGTGGATTGCGATCTTAATATACTTAGCTAGATACCCCCTTACTTTTTTTTTTTGGTTGAAGCGACTCCCTTATTTTTTTACTTTACATTTGTTACTCACTTTAGATGAGTTTTATCCTATACTCCGATGAAGAGTTATGATAGTAATTGCATTAATGTTTAGGAATTAGGAAAGCCTTCCTTCAAATTAAGAGCTTAGTTTAGTCTTAGAGGAGTAGGAAATCAAGGAGAAGACTCTTTCAAAGAAAGTTTATCCATCTTTAAAGTGACTACGATTTATGGGTACAGTCCTGTGGAAAACTGTCTCCTAGAGAGGGTACCAAACATATTACAGGACTGTGATCTCATCACCTACCACTTTTGCTGAAGGAAAGTTTTTAGGTATGACTAGCCCAGATACTCCAAGAGACATCTATTATCTATTATATATATAAAGCTAGATGCATATAAAGTGATATAATATATGATTAAATCGGTCTTTTGACCGTAAGGTACATAAAAAATTGAAAGATTTAATTAGTATACACTTATAAAGATTTTTCATATGATCAATTAATTATAAATTATCACATCATCAAAAATATTTTACTCTTATAATAATTTCCTAAATTCATAAATAGGATGATTTAGAATTGATTAACAATATAAAAAATTTATTGTAAAAAAAAAACTATATAAAAAACTTTATACTGATGGGTATTAATAATAAACTCTTATTTGAATGTCAAATAAAATGTTTGCTAAATGAAATACTGGATAAAGTTCACAACTTTTGACCTGTCAGATTTATGGCTGCTTAGATCACAATTAAAGGGGTGTGAAATCTAAATGTAATGGCTTAGTCCTCCACGTCTTTAAATATAAGTCCAAGAAAGTGATGGAAAAGTTGAAGACATTGATTGGAACAGAAACCAATTGTCAGGGGCGATGTCATACAAAGTCAAGACATCTAAACCCATATAAAATGTGAAATCCATAAATGAAAACTTGAAACATTTCATGAAATTCTTGTTCCAAGTTTCCCTATACGCATATCATGGAAAAGATTTTCTTGGTTATCCATCCCACCATCAATATCAATAGCTTCTTCGGCCAAACTTGTCATTGAAGAGTGGGTGTTATTTATATCTGTATAGAGTAAAAATCACATTTATTTTATTCTTTGTGCATAAAATATGTGACACCAACAATGTTCTATTTTGTAAGCTTTTAAATCCTAATCTACATTTAAGTTACACATCATAAGATTTGAAGTACATAAATGAGTATTCCTTGTTTGTTCTTTAGTTTCTTGGTCATAGAAGCAGCATCTTTCTATCCATTTTCCTATGATCAATGGTATGTTACTTTATCTGGTCATTTATGTTCCAAATAAGAGAGATTAAATCATGTGCACCAAACAAAATTCAAATTCAAAGTTCATAACATAATTAAGAGTTTACATTAATAGCCACTCAGAAGGGACTTGATTGGAGGTGATTTTACACCTTCAGCCTGTATACTATAGAAGAAAAATCCTAAAATAGCACGAAAAAAGCCACCAAAACCCAAATATTTGGCATGATCAAGTGTGTGTAGTTTTGGCCAGTACTTGACCAAAACTGAAATCAATGGTGGCAGCAAAAGCCACACCATAGCACAAGTGTACTAGGAAATATAAAAGCTGTTAGACTCAAAATTTGTTCCATGCAGGAGATAAGTCCCCATCTAAAAGATCTATCCACTCCCTAACTGTACAGGATAACCGACGTCAACCAGAATGTCGTTGGAGAAAATTATACCGCGATTATTAGCAAACATGGATGACTAACAACTCCCATCCACATACACGCCATTGCCATTGCCATTGGTGTTGTATATACCGTTTAAGGAACCCTTGGCTGGTTTGAAGCCATTCCCATTTTGGTGTGCTTTCAGTATTGGTGAGTGTCCGTTATATATACCATTAGCTGACTTAGCGTGGCCACAGCTCAGTGGCGAAACTGTCCTCTTCAGTTCACATGCTGCTGCTATTAATCCTGTTTTGAAAATGAGGCATTTATTTAGTGCATAGAATATTAGAATGCAAATGTTACTCTCAACCAAGTAGTATGTAAAGGAAATAACACTATCTACTAGACTACTTGTTCTTGTTTTATAATTTTCTCCATCACTAGCTTCTTCACTTCTTTTGCTGACCACACCCACATATGATATCAAAACGGTTTATTTTACATTATATCACAATATGCGAGAACAATCAACTCCATGAGAAAAAACAAAACGAAGAACCACACACGCAACACACACACATATTCATGTTAGTCAAACAAGACTGATTCATTCTAATGGTGGTGTGATAGAAACAGTCTCGACCAATGCATCATTTTCACGTACAGTTCAACCCTAATAAGGGTTCATCAACAATAGCCATTTGAAGAAAAACCAACAGGAACCCCAATGACAAATTTGTAGGACAAATATATAAATAATAGTTCAATCCACAGAAAAGGTTTATCAACAATAATAACCATAAGATTTCGTGATTGCAATGAAAACATCAAGAAATGAATTTGAAAGGAAAAAAATGTGCAATGACTCTCCAGAGAAAATACCTGAGAAGAGTGGAGAAGGTTTCCCTGGTCTGGACTTGAACTCAGGATGAAACTGGACGCCAATAAAAAAAGGATGGCTAGGCAGTTCAACTATCTGTACTTGTGCACGTAATTACCACATTATAATTATTAATTTTGTGTGACAATCTTAAGATCCATAACATTATGGTTTCAAGTAAATTACAAACCTCCATGCGACTACCAGTTTCATCTTTGCCAACAAAAGATAAACCAGCACTCTCTAGCTGAGATATCATGTCAGGGTTAACCTGTACATCATAACAATTATTGTTAGGGACTATCGTAAGATCTTTGCCCAACAAAAAAATTTCTGATAAAAACAAAATTTACCTCATATCTATGCCGATGCCGCTCATCAATAAAGCTTACATTACCATACCTATGAAAAATTCCAAATTTTAGTATCAGATCTGGATATCAATATAAAATTTCAGTTAAACGAATCCAGGTAAAGAAGCACATTTATGAGTCATGAGTCTGCTATCCCCTTAGGAGTGAAGGCATGTGCAATTGTGTATATATAATGTAAGCTTGAGTTTGGCTCTTAATTCTTACAACTTTGCAGATTTGCAGTCAGCAACTTGGAAGTAAGTTCTCCTTGAACCAAGACGCATGGTTCCCCCCATATGAGTCTTTGAACCCTATCAATAGAATACAAACCAGTTTGAGTAGATTCCCAAAGGGAAAGGTAACAACATTAACAATTTGTGGTACAAGAGTATAGGAGAACATACTTCTGGCATAAATATGACACAAGGGTTCTTGGTTTCGGGATCAAATTCTGTGCTAGTAGTATCGTGCATACCCAACACAGATCGTGCAAACTCAATGACAGCAATTTGCATTCCCAAGCAAATTCCCAAAAAGGGGACATTATTTTCTCGAGCATACTTAGCAGCAAGAATTTTCCCTTGCACTCCTCTATCACCAAAACCTCCTGGAACTAGAACCCCATGAGCACCCTGCAACAGAAATCCAATTTGGGAACAACGGAAATCTCACATTTAGATGTATTTAAAAAAATATACATTAGCATTATAATAGGAAAGTTGAAGAAAGATATTCAATCCAAAGTCGAGATAATAGTAAAACCTTCAAAAGTCCCCAAGCGGCTTTATGTGCGTCAGTATCCTGCAATAGTACATTAACCATCAGAGGGTTGGCATAAAGTAAAACCAAAAACTTAACATAACTATAGAAGAAAGATCAGTAATCACCTGTTTAGAAGTAACATCTTCAAGATCCTCAGCTGGAACCCAGTCCACAATTAGTTTACGGTTGCGAGCAACAGAAGCATGTAAAAGTGCCTGCATGAAAAACCTCAGTTTGACTCTTAACAAATTCAGGTACTAAAAGGATAGTTGCGAAGAATGCAAAATAAATGGTAATTATTATGTATACTTGTCAAATTGTAAAGCATGCTACCTTCAGAACAGAAAGATATGCATCTTGAAGGCCAGTGTATTTTCCCACCATCGCAATTCTAACCTGTGAAGGCATAACGGTTGTGAGACCAACACTTGTCACTATTCAGAGAAATGAATATCTATTTAAACATAGGAGTTTTTTTTAGATGATATATTTCAGATGTTTGAGACCCACATTTTCATGACATTCATCATATACTTTTGTCCTAGTGGTCCACTCCTTCAAATTAGGCTCGGCAGCAACACTGCAAATAATAGGACCATAAGTCAAATAAGAAAAAACACTTATGCTAAATGCTGTAGCTAACTAACAACAGATTCTCGGAACACCAAGCCATAATAGATGGATTTTTTTCCTGGGGAAAGGGAGGGGGTTATACACCAAAAAGAAGAATGAGTTTGTCAAACAAACCTTAGCAGGTTTAATGCTTTCAGGATTGCCTCATGTGCTTTCTGGTCCTATTTGTTACAAAAAAAATAAATTTAAAAGAAAAGTTCAGGTTCTTAAATGAGTTAAACAACTTAATGGAAAAACATGTAATTCAGTTCAGAAAAAAACTACAACTAACAAATACATTAAACTGCATCAATAAGGTTCCTTCAGTCGTAGAAGACAACCACTGAAAAGAATTTCAAACATACTATAGATCGAATTACTTACTTTTAATAGCAAAGGGATGTGCCAGATATTTGGAACATCAAAGAGAGTAACTATGTTTGATAACTGCAGATCCAAAAGTTTCTCCTTAGAATATCTGAAGGGTTTTCGTGATAAGCTAAATAAAAATTGTCAACATTCATGTCATATTACCGGCACATGACAAAATTGAGCAAGTTTAGCCTTAACGTTGTCATCAAGTTCCTGGCAAAAGGACAAGTAAAATATAGATTCTTTGATCATTATTACATGGAACCAACAGGACAATAAGAAAAAGCAAAAAGGACAAGAGACACACCTTTGTACTGCGACAAGCAAGAAGATTAGGGGTCAAACCCAATCCTCTAAGTTGACGAACACTGTGCTGAGTTGGCTTTGTTTTCTGCAGAATAAAACTTCCAATAAGTATGTAACAAACAAAAACACTATTAAGTTGATTATATCACTTGAAAAGAAGTAACAATATTCCATTTGGTTCATTCATAGTCTAGAACAACCTACAAAAACTTAAAATTTCAATTTTATACTTGATTAAATTTTATTTCTCATTTATAATAAGCAAATAAAAATAATTCACTGATGACATATTTTGCAGTATACCTGTTCACCGACAACATTGAGAACAGGAACTAGGCTGACATGAATCAAACAGAAGTTGCCAGGGCCTATAAAAAGAAATAACAAGATTAGTAAGACTGATTCACTGAAGCACACAAAACACCAAATTGATTTATATGAATTAGTAATTTATAAGGTTTGAAGCATGACAAGCATTACCTACACGGTATGAAAATTGACCAAGTGCTTCAATAAAAGGCATAGACTCGATATCCCCTGTATAAAGAAAGGTCATCATTTTAAATAAAGGTTTTGCAATATAGAAGTTATAGAATTTTCAAAGTACTGATAATATATCGATAATATTTCCTCTCACAATTTGCAAGAATGGATAAATGGAATTATAATAGTACTGAAAATCAAATTACATTAGTATTAACCATGAAGTTTTTCTAAAAGTATTAATTTACCTATAGTTCCACCCAATTCAATGACACAAACATCAGCTGGCCCTGCTTTCCCATCAACTGGTATCTTTGCGACACGCTCTATCCAATCTTGGATGGCATCTGTTATGTGCGGAACAACCTACCAATAAAGAAAGACAAAATGAAACCAAGGCAACAGCTACTATTACTGATAGCCTCAAAAGGGGAAATCAGAATGATTAAACAGACCTGGACAGTCTTTCCAAGATAATCTCCTCTTCTCTCCTTCTCAATGACATACTATATGCAAAAAAAAAAAATAATAATAATAATAAGAAACCACAGGCACAGTTAGTAAAAAATAAAGAATACATTTAAAGGCAGTTTTTTCACCTGATATATTTTTCCAGTAGTGATGTTATTGTCACGGGTTAATTTGATGTCCAAGAAACGTTCATAGTTTCCAAGATCAAGGTCAACCTTCAACACAAAAAAAAAACATAAAAAAATTACATACTAAAACTTCATAGTGAAAAAATTGCACTTGGCTGCTGTTATTATAACTAAAACCAGTCAAATTACCTCAGAGAACAAATAAAAGACATATTTTGCTGTACTTTTGAGTAAAATGACAAAATGGAAAGATCGGAGAGAAACACAACGTATGTAGAGATTCACATGATGGCTAATAGCATGTCACTAAAAGCAACAAATACAATATCAATCTTGCATTATATTCCATAAAAGAAACCAGTAATTGGCATCCCCATGGTAGAAAATTTTATTTATTTACCTCGCCACCATCATCTAAGACAAACACCTCCCCATGTTCAAAAGGAGACATTGTCCCTGCATCAGTGTTCAGATAGGGATCTGCAAATGATAGATGAGTTAAAAAAAAGGGGGGAATGAAGAATAAGAAGAATAAACAGTAGTATTTTACATTTTACATAACATAATAGTATGGAAGAAATACAGGATTTTAATTGCTTATAGTATGGAAGAAAAACACTCAGGATAAAATTGGAACTGCTCCATTTATTTTATCAATATAAAAGAAGAAATCATTGCAGGCAAAGGAAATAATGCATGAGGATCAGGAATCCTCCAAAATCACAGAAGAAATACATCATTTCAAAAAGAGCAAACCAGTCCCTTTGCATATCATACAAGAAAAAAAAACCCTTTTGTTCAACAAGAAAAAAGAGTTCATTTCAAATGAAATCTCACATAATTAAGAGAAACAAACAAGTTGGTTATTCAGTTTTTATTAACAAACAAAATTCTTTAACATTAGACATATAAAAATGCATTCTCTTCAGTATTAGTTAGAGGGAAAAATTAAAACTAAAAAAATAAAAAGTGAGATTTCAATCCAAAGAAGAAGAAAAATACCAATCTTGATAGAAGTAACTCTAAGACCACAGGCCTTAAGGAGGACCCCAATACTGCTAGCAGTGACTCCTTTCCCAAGTCCACTAACAACACCACCTGTCACCAACACATACTTCATTTCTCCTCACTTAATGTTTTTTCTTTCCCTACGTCGGACACTGAAACTTGGTCCTCAGCTGTTTGTCCCAGGCAAAATGCACAAAGCCAGAACAATATATCAATACTATGAGAAAACAACAACTACAACAACAATAACACAACATAAGACTGAAAAAACAGACACATATATAATGGAAGTAGAAGCATCAGTTAAGTAGTTATACAATACTATACTACTAAGACCCACTAACCCTTTTGTGCTGCTCTGATAAAACTAAGAAATGATGACAACAAAAGTACAAAAACGATGTAAAGTGACGTTTTTTTTTTTGGCATGAAACAGAAAGAGGGGTGTGATTCGGATAAGATAGATAGACAGATAGATAGCTAGTTAGCTATATATGACTATATGGCAGTGACAGACATTAACAACAACATAGATATCATAATAAGAGAGAAACAAAAAAATGGGGGAAGATAACAAAAAAGAAAAAAGGTGGGAATTTTCAACAACCCCACAAGGGAGAGAATAATGAGGAACCTTGTTCACAATGACGGGCTTTACAAGGTTCTTCCTTTACTACACTGCTTTTCTGGGAACCCCTTTATAGCACTCACTCACTGGGTTGGTTGCTGTGTGTTAATTTTGAGTTGGACCCCAAAGTTTTTCTCTTTATAGAACCCAAACAAAGACAGAAAAAATATGCTCTTGCTGGCTCTAGAATGGTTCAAAACTCAATCAACTCACAATGGGGTAAACAAAACTTGGAGGGTTTAAGATTTGGATTACAAGAATAAATTATATATAGATATTGAGAGGGTAAATAAAAAAGCATAAATCTTTGGTGAAGATGCCTTTTGCTTTGGTCCTATGGTTATTATGAAGAATGAAATGAAAACCAAAGGAACACACACACACTCACTGTTCTGTCTTTCTCTCTCTCCTTGTTGTTGTTGTGTTACAGGCGGCTGGTGAACAAGGAAGGTAGCTTCACCTTTCAACTTTATAAAGAAGCAAAATCCATAATCCAAAAAAAGAAATTGAAAATAAAAATTAAATTTTCCTCCCCCTTTTCATGGTTACTGGATTAGGTTATAAAATATAAAAGGTTTAATTAATAAATAGGTTTTTGGCCTACTTCAAAATTTTTAAACACGTGTTATAATTTAAAAGTTTGTAATCTGTAATTAAATACATAAAGAATTTGTAATTAGATCTATCTTATATTTCTTATTATGATTTTATTAGGATTCTAAAAAATACAATCATCAATTCAAATTTTTTCTTAAAAACGGATAGACCTCTTTGAATTTTTTTTAGAAAGGTTCATATACCAATAGATGACAAGACCGCAATACAAAAGTGTATGAGTGATCCAATTACAAATTTTTTATATATTTAAGAACTTAATTACAAATTCTTTAAATATAAAAATCTATTTTAAAATTCCAAATAATTTAGGAATCTAAAAATTAATTTAACCAATGTTAAAAGGTTTTATTTTTAAGTAAATAAATTTTGCCCCTTCCCTTGGGTTGTGGGGAGCTTCTTTTACATGACTTTGTCGGGCTTTCTATGGTATAAAAAAGATAAAAGTAAATTGTCATTTATTTATTGCCCTAGTCCACCATTGACACCTCAAAAAATGAGATAGGATGGATTGACCTGATTTAATTAATTGGGTTAAACGTCCCAACCCTCCTCATTTAGCGTTAGGTTGGCGGGTTGACATGCCAAAAATTAACAAAATTTAAAAATATGTATAAAAAAAGTTATTAACATATAAACATCATCTAAAATATCACAAAATATAAATAATTATTTTTCGATAGTAGCCTAACTAATATATAAATGGCTTAATTGTATTTTTGGTCCCTCAACTTTTTCAATTGTGCGATTTTAATCCCTCAAAAATTTTAATTGCACATTTCGTCCCTCAACTTTTAAAAGTGTGCGATTTTGGTCCCTCAAAAATTTAATTGTACATTGATTAGTCATAGACGGAAGGACTAATTTTGCACAATTCGAAAAAATTATAGGACTAAATGTGCAATTAAATTTTTGAGGGACTAAAATCGCACAATTGAAAAAATTGAGGGACCCAAAGTGCAATTAAAATTTTTGAGGGACCAAAATCGCACCATTGAAAAAGTTGGGGGACCAAAAATGCAATTAACCCTATATAAATATATTAGTGAACGAAATGGACTACATACAAATATATACAATTCTAATGAGTGAGTAGTTGTAAATTAAAGTATATATATATATACACAAATAATTATTGAATATGATGAACTAATTAATGATGATCTTATGGGTAGGTAAACTAAAAATTTTTTAAAAAAAAAAAAAAAAAGAAGTAAACCCGCCCTGCCCTGCCTCCAACCCGTTTTCTTAGTGGTTAGGCCGGACGGGTCAAAACGAGTTGGTGGGTTGGAGACCTTAACCCAACCCATCAAAAATGACGGGTTAAACGGGTTGTCATTTTATTTTGTAATATGCAAATATGTTATTGGGTATAAGAATTCTTTGCAAGAAAATATATCTTTTCTTTCTTTTTTTTACTTCTCTCGTATTTCTTGTAATTCAAACAACTTAGGCATTTACGAGAATAAAATGTGCTAATTTTCCAATATGTCTTCAAACTCTCACCAACTAAAGCACCGGATCATTTTATTATTTTTTACACAATCAACAATGAAAGATTTTAGCCTTAATTGCACTTTTGGTCCCCGAGGTATCATGATTGTGCAATTTTGGTCTCCTTAATTTTAATTGCGACAATTGGATCCCATATGTATTATGATTGTGCAATTTTAGTCCCCCAAATCCCAATTGCACTGATTGGGTCCCCAAGTATCACGATTGTGTAATTTTGGTCCCTAGATATAATGATTGTGCAATTTTTTAAGCTAGTAGCCTACTGGCACACGTGGGACTGATTTGACACTTAGTCGGGTCAGCTTGACAGTTTATATTACATTCTTATGTGGTATTATTGACACCTCATATACTTAATGGTCACGTGTATACATCACGTGAGTATAGGGATCCAATGTCTCTATACAAAGGACATTTTTGAATATCGGTCCTAAATCAGTCTCTCGTGTGTCACATGGGCTACTTGCATTAAAAAGTGCACAATCATGATACCCCAGGAGACCAAAATTGTAGAATCATGATACTTAAGGACCCAATTGGTGCAATTGAAACCTGATGGACTAAAATTCCACAATCATGATATTTGAGGGACCCAATTGTCGAAATTGAAATTAGGGAGACCAGAATTACACAATTATGATACATCGGGATCAAAAGTATAATTAAGCCAAGATTTTAAGAGAAATATTAGTTCCTCCTGTGTTGAGTGGAGGAAATTTTGTTACTAAGACGGTAAATATATTTTCTTATTGAACAAGTTTAGAGTGTAGAAAATCTTGTTAATGGGATTTTTTTTTGACTAAAAAAGAAATTCATTCATTCAAATTGGTAAAATATATCGAAAACAGCACAAATTCAACATCGCTCAAAACCGAAAAAGATGAATCTGCGAACAAACTCACAGCACCCAGGTTAATAGCATAACATGGTAAAATGCCTACAAATGTGACAAAATCAAAGTGACCTGAATATTCATGTCTTCGGATCTGTAACGTTGACGCCCAAGTCTCAGGGGTGGCCCTGAGCATGGGCTAGGTCACCCAGTGCCCCAACTTTTTGGGGCACCAGATAGTGTAAAATTTTACATAGTATATATAAATGTTATATAAAAATTTAAAAATTTATATAATTTATAAAAATTTTACATACTATCTCTGTTACTGTTGCATCAATTGAGAGAAGTTTTTCTAAATTGAAATTGTTAAAATCTTATTTACGATCTACTATGTCACAATGTAGATTAAATAGTCTTGCTTTGATTTTTATCGATTTTTTTAAAAAAAAACCTTCATTATGATCGGATTATTAAAGATTTTGCAGCAAAAAACAGAAGGAGAACAATCTTCAAATGATTATGAGGGCACAATTTTCCTGAGTTCGCCCGGGACACCCAATATCTCAAGACCGGCCCTGCCAAGTATTGATTGAATCTGTAATTAATCGAAGCTGATCTGTCAATTTGAACCAAACGAATACCGTAACAAGACGGGAAACCAAACGACTCCGCAACAAGACGACGAACAAAACACCACCGCAGACAGATAACGAAAACACGGAAGAAAAACCAGATCCATGTGAAAAAATCACTTATTTAGATAAAATGAGAGGAAAAACGATGTAGATGGGTGATTCCAGGGTAAAAAAATGCCCCAAAATCACCCCCTTCCGGTGGATGAGGAAGAAGGAAAAGAGGAGTAGAGGAAAAATTGAGAGAGAGGCGGCTCTAAATTTTTTATCTTTTTTTTTTTTTGTTAATGGGAATTTTTATTGTTTTAAGTATTATTTATATAATCATTTCTACGACAGTGGTTAAGTAAAACCTATTAAATCGTAGCAATTTTATAAATTAAGTATACAATATTGTAAGTAAAAATGTAAAATTCATAGAATACTTCAACTATATTAATGCAACCAACCTCTCTCAAATGAATATTTTTAAATTTAAACTCAAATCATATAATTATCACACAAAAATCAATCAGTCATTTTCTTTTTATCCACCAGACCTACATTACAATGAGCTAATTCCTGTGATTAATTATTCTCAAAAAAAAATTCCTATAATTTATTTAGGGTAAAATCTTGGACTCAATATATAGTACAATGAACTTACAAATGACTCAACACGTTGATAGATTCAAACCTAAAACATTCATCTTGAAGGATGAAAGCAAGAACAGCACGATCAAGTAATCTAATTTTTGTTAGAGTTTAATTTTGATATATTATTAATATAAAATTTTTATATTGTCGATTTATCAAAAATTATTGTATTTATGATTTATAAATAATTATTATAAAAGTTAAATATTTTTAATAATTAAATAATATATGATTGACTATATAAAAAATATTTACATAATTAAAAATCATGACAATTATGTTCTTTTTACTAAAACTAATTCTTATTTGACGAAGTATTATTACTCTAATTCAACATCATCCCACGTCCATTCATCCGCGTGTATGCAGTGTTGCATATTGACTTGTATGAAACTAGAATCTTAACAAAACCAGATGACAAATCAGAATAAATCAGACACGTATATTATCTAAGTAGGGTTTACTGCGTGTTTCATGATTCATCAAGGGAATTATAATTTTAATTGGACACATTTGCTTTTTTATAGCTTAACAATACTCAGCCTTAATTTCGGTCTTGTAACATAAATTAGCTTATTTTTCTGGTCCTTCACCCGAACCCATACTTACTTTTCTACCCTCGTCCGGACGTCTACATTTTTTATTAAAATAAAAAAATACATTATAAAAGTGTATCGATGCATTTTTCATTTTTTTCTTATTAAAAATTGAGCACCGTTCAAGAGTGAACAGAGATGAATGATTTTTTTTTTTTTGACAAGAGAGATGAATGCTCTGTGTGTCTATATATATATATATATATATATATATATATATAATAAATACTTTTGAATATATATATATATATGATTTTTTTTTTTATAAAAAACAACATTTTCCAAAGTATTTATTATATATATATATAGATATTTTATATATTCGACTGCTTCATATTTTTCTAGATTCATCTCCAAAAGTGAAGATAAAAAACGAACCTAGAATTCATACAAAACTATATGCGTAGAATTCGATTCCTAAGATCAAATAGTTGATAAATTGATTCATAAAAAAAAAGTTGATAAATTGGTTCTATATTATTTAAGTTAATTACAATTCTTTATATACTAGAAATAATTTTAAATACCAACCTACGATTGGTTGAGCGGTAAGTATCTCGACCATACAAGGAGGAGGATGCAAGTTTGAATCCTGCTGGCAGACATTCTAGTTGAGAGGTTGCGAAAATCAGTGGTTAATTCCTTGTTCCGAACAACCAACCGAGGACGAGTCTCATAGCCGGTTGGACTAGTCTCATAGCCGGTTGGTTCAAGGGACCGAAACTTGTGGAGATACCTCGAGATGTCACTAGGGAGCTAAAAAGCCCTAATTAC
Source organism: Sophora flavescens (assembly GCA_030762895.1). Lineage (NCBI taxonomy): Eukaryota > Viridiplantae > Streptophyta > Magnoliopsida > Fabales > Fabaceae > Sophora > Sophora flavescens. Next base: position 75,481,332 of record CM061070.1, on the reverse strand, counting down.
GGCGATTCATAAAAAGATGTAATATCAATTATTAAATAATTAATGAAAACTCTCATATTTTAGGGCTTGTTTGCTTTGTTTTCAGTTATCTGTTTTCATTTTTTGTTTTCAGAAATAATTACAAAACTGTCACCTTGTTTTCATTTTGTTTTCTGTTTTCAGAAATTTATACAAGAAATGAAAACACGAAACTGGAAACAAAGCAAACAGAACCTTAGCTTGCTAACTGCTTACACATCATTGTTGGTCTACATTAATTTTTTCTTAAACACAAATACCAAATTATTAAATAATCACAACAATTTTTTTTTCAGATACAAAATAATCAACAACAATATGAAATTGTGAATAAACTTTTGAAACCATTTTAACGGTTTATATCAGTTTCTCTCTCACCTCCTTTCCACGGAGACGGACCACGAAGGAAGAATCTTTTTCCTTTTTATTGGTTGCTTCTATAAAAGCAATTTGAACATATATTAGAATCAAAGATAAAAAGGTTTTGTTCTTCCATATTAGAGTCATTCATTCACACCAGACAAATGAGAATTTTTAATAAAGAGTGCATAAAGCAAAACTTGGCAAACCTAATTAGTAAAAGTAATATTACCCTAAATAGTAATGATAAATGAATATATTTTTGAGACATAAAATATAAATATCATATGATGATAGATAATTTTCAAATACTAAATATATATGATGAGAAAAAAATAATAATAAACAAATATATATATATATATATATATATATATGATATTGAACATAAAAAATATGTCCATTTATCATTCCTTCATGTACAACTATACTTTTCTCTTGCCTTGGACGGATTTCAACGACCTTCTGTTTAAATCTTGAAAGCCACTGATATCTTTCTCTTTTTTGAGCGAACAAGACCTGACAATGCACTTATGGTCTTCCAATGGACCAACCATATTATATATATATATAACCCTTTTAAAATATGCGAAATCATGTGTGTTTTTTTTTTTTAATTTCTCTGTATGACTTATAATCATATAAAAACTTGACATTAATTAAGATAATATAGGGTTTAATTTTTATGTATCGTCATTGTAAAAAAAAATTATACTGACCATCAATCAAAAATTATGAAATTGATAATTTTTTTAAGATGGTTGGGATAAGAATCAAATATTTAAAATGATATATCAATTTCTGATTGTTTAACAATATAAATTTTTTTTACAATATCAATATATATCAATTAAATCTATCGTTATAACGAAAGATGAAATAGAATCTACTCTTGTATCCATAACTTTATAATTAACAATTCATAAAGTAGTAGCAGTTAAAGATCTCGCTTTTCCATGCACCGATTAATTTTTTTATCAAGTAATGGGTGCGAAATATTTACTAGTTTCACATGACTAATTTCTATTAAATAATCTGGTTAATCATCTTTTGTTGGATCTTCATTTAATCATATTTTTTTTTCATCCATAATACTCAAACCCGAAACCTTTATTAAATGATCGGAGTCTATTTTCACTCTGATCAATGTAATGTTGGCGTGCACTGATTAATTTATATATGAAGAATTCTAATCAATGGCTTACAATATTAATTAAAGAGTTAAAAATATAAATTTTTATAAATAAGTTGTATAATTAATCTATTGAGAAGTTGATTTTTTTAATTTTTTAATAAATTTATTTATTCTATCCCAATCAGTATCCTCTCATGAAAATAAACAGGACATTACTTAATATTTAAGAAATCAAGAAAAGAAATTTTATATTAAAAATTTGTATATTTAAGTTTGAAGCAGTTAAATACGAATACTTAATTTTTTTATAAAAACTTAGATTCTTATGACTTCTTAAAAAATGATATTTAGAACATTCATTAACATCACCCACCATTTAATAAAAACAATCCAAACGGTAGAGAATCAATCTAATGCACACTCACATGTGAGTCAGGATCCAGAACACAACGAAATGCGGCAGGTGCATGTGGATTGTCTTTTGTTCTTATGTGGAGTATTATAAAAGAAATGATTTTGTTAACCAGTATCCTAAGGATATTGATTAATAATTTTGAAAATAGAAAAATCACATTAAAAAATATAGCTTCTAAATTTTTAAAATATTAAATATATCATTTTTTAAGATAAATATTTTATTTTTAATTGTTTAACCAATGCTATTAACACCATTTCCCTAAAGAGGCGCGCAGCTCCACTAACGACAAATATGGTCCTTGGGATTGACCATCTTATATATTTTTTACTTTCATCTATGACTGATTTTTATACCTTTAACCTGCTCTCTTGGGACCATTTATTTGATTTGGTGACTTTCATGGCTCAAAATTTCTAACCAAACTATACACCATCTGACATCAAAATTACGGGTTTTCGTGGATTGGATGGGATCGGATCGATTTTGAGCTAAAAAATATTTGATTCAATGATGAAAATATGGTATGGTTTGGATTGGATCGGTTTGCTTCATTAAAAAAATCCGATCCGATCCAATCCAATCAAATGCGGTTTGGATTGGATTGGATAATTTGATTTTTGTCATACTTTATTTTTTTTCTTCTAATGTCAAGTGTCATTTCTATTTATTTAATAGTGGATAAAATATAATCTTCGTTTTAATTTGGGAGTTTGAGAAGAAAAAAATTATTGATATTTTTTAACACGTTCTTTTATATTAATTCTCTATATCTACTCCCACTTATCTTATTTTTTTCCTTGAATCGACTACTAATAAATTGTAGCTAATTATTTTTCAAATTTACTTAATTGTTTCCTATTTTTCATGATTACTCAATCGTATATATATATATATATATATATATATATATATATATATATATATATATTATGCATCAAAACTTTTAGTAAAATATAACATCAAAACATTGATATTTATTCTAAACAGTCTTATATATGTCATTCCAACAAAAATATTAAAGAGAATGAGGAACATAAAAGTATGAAGAATAATGTTTAAGTATGAGTAATACTATAATTTCAAAAATAATAGTATATGTATATAATAGGTCGGTTTGGATTGGATTGGATTTCACTATAGGATCCAAAATCGGATCCAATCCAATAAAAAATTGTGGTTTTTCGGTTTTCGATTTTTTCGGTTTTCGGTTTTTTTGGTTTTCGATTTTTCGGTTCGGTTTTTGCAGTTTGAATCGGTTTGGGTCGGTTGATGAACACCCCTAATCAAAATTATCTTAACAAACTGTCATGTGATATCAAATCTATCTTAACCAACTTAAATAGTTAAGTGTACGTTTGGTTTGCAGTTCAGTTGCAAATTATAGTTTGGGGTTCAAAATTCCGTTTGTACCGTTCAAAATCAAGTTTGAGTATTATTCTTATGTTTGGTTACAAAATTATGTTGAAAATAATTGATTTCTGGGTGGGTAGAATTGATTCTGATGGAAGCAAGAATTTCTATCTTTTCCATTGAGTAGAATTGATTTTGGGTGTGAGACCCATAAAATTCTTTATATTTATACATCAAAAGTGATTTTACTTTTATCATCCAAACACAAATCATTCTTTTAAACTCACTTTTGAAACATCATTACCAAACACAAATCAATTTTTTCAAAATCAATTCCTTCAGAATCAATTCTTCAAAACCAATTCTATCAAAATCTAAATCAAACGGACCCTAAATTATTTAGATTCCAACCGTCCGCATTAATAAAAGGAAGATGCTAACTAGTGTCCTAAAGGCAGTGGTTAAAAAATCAAAGAAAGAAAACTTTCATTAGAATTTTTTTTTTTTGATAAGCAACTTTCATTAGAAATTGATGTAGTTAATATCTTGAAAAGTAAAATACTTGGCTTGTTTGTGAGTTTTGGAGGTAGGGGTGTAAACGGATCGATTTGGATCGGATTTGAGGGGTTTCATCATCCGAACCGATCAAATTTGATCGGTTCGGATTTGGCGAATTTTCAGCTATGGATCCGAATCGAACCGAACCGATCACAATCGGATTGATTCGGTTCGGATCATCGGGTTGCCTTTTTTTAAAAAAAAAATTACACTTAAATATTAATAAAAAATTAGAAAAATAAAATAAAATATACATATTTAATTATTAATTATATTAAATATCTATATAATAATATATTAATATTATATAAACTAATTTTAAAATAAATATTTGATAGGGTTCGGATCGGATTTCTCGGATCCGAGACCCGAACCGATCTGGTTTGGATCGACGTTTTGGAATCTGATCCGATGATCCGAACCAATCCACCAAACCCGGTTCGAATCGGTTCGGATCCGCCAGGTTCGCGGATCGGATCCGGTTACACCCCTATTTGGAGGGAAAGGCTTTGGGTGGAAAAGGGATCGGGAAGGGAAGGATATTTCCCCACCTTGCATGAGGTTTATTTTTTAACAAAAGAATCAAAATCCTCCAAAATCCTCCAATTTGGGGAAACTAAAAAAATGAGTTAGAGGAGGATTTTAGATAGTTATATTCCCTTCTCTCATCCCTTTTCTCCTTCTTTTTTTCCAAAGTCTTCCCCTCCCTTCCCCTTCCAAGCTCACAAACAAGCCCTGTGTTTCAAAGAAAAACTTGTTTTTTATGGAATCCTTAACCAATGCTCTTAGGATACTCGTTAGCAAGATTCTTAATAAAATAAGGATTTGTTTACTTTATTTTTTGATTTTAACTCTTATTTTTGTTTCATAAATAATTATATAAATGACACTTTGTTTTTTATTTTAAAAAATTTGTATAGGAAACACTAATTTTTTTTTCCTATTTTCATTGTTTTATGTAAAAATAAAAAATAAAAACAGAAAACAAAATGAAAATAAAATATCGTTTTTGTAATTATTAATTAATAAAAATAAAAATAAAGAAAGAAACCGAAAATAAAACAAATAGACCTTAAATGTTTCATTAAAATATTCTAAATCTATTCGAAAGTATACCCTTGATTATACTATTTTTTGGAGAAGATATATAATTTTGCTTAACAAATGTTAACTTAAGAGATCAAAGATAAAAAATGACTTAAAAAATGATTTAGAATATTGGTTAACAAGACCTTCTCACTTAATTAATTAAAAGTAGAGTAAATAATATCTTTGCCATAAGAAAAATTATATCTTTACTTACATAGTAACACTAAGATATGGGTTGGTGGAAAAAAAAAAAAAACCCAACAAGATATTACTTTGTTTAACTTAATTTATGGAAGATAAATTAATGGTCAGAGATGTAACCTAAGTAAGGGATAATGTAAAATAAACACAAGATCAACGTAATCTCAGGAGGTAGGGTCTGTGGAGCCTCGGTTTGAGCAGATTTTGGCATTGGCATCAGCATGTAATAGCCAATAGCCGCATGGCCTATGCCTAAGTAGTGTCTCTTTCCTTTAGGGTAGAGTAAATTTTTTTAACATCGAGTCAGAGATATCATATGGTGTCTCCTTATTTTTATGATGTATTTTTGAAATACGTGTATAGGAAAAAATAAAAATTAAGTAAGTGATAGAGATAAAAATATATGATATCACATACATATCCAAATTTTAATGTTCAAATATAGCTAGTCTGCTCATTACTCGAATTCTTTTGAGCTGTTTATTGTCTTATTAATTAATCCCCCTTTTTAAGCTTTTAATTTAAAGTATAATAGTTAATTTTTTAAATAAATTTCATATCATGCATTAAGTACTTAATAAAATCGAATAGTCACACATCAGTTCAAAACTGTTCGATCATAAATTATATAGAGGAAATCGCAATTCACCCCCTTGAAGTTTTGTTAAAAAATATTTTACCTCAAACTTATTTTAAAAATACATTCCACCCCTGTTGACTTGTTGAATGTTAACTAATTTAATAATGTTCTATTTAACCTTACTGAATCTAAAATAATCAAGGTTTACAAAATCGGATCGGTCATCGAACCGATGAAGGCAGCGGTTCGAGGTTCAATGGTCCAACCGAGGTTGAACCGTGGTTGAACCGGTTATAATTAAATAATATTATTTAAATTTTTAATATAATATTTATAACAATATTAAACAAAAAAACAACATAACAACTAAAATTATTAAGCACAATTTTTATTATTTTGAAATTAAACTAAATAAATATAAAGATATATGTTAAAATCATCTTCATAGGGAAAACCAACCCAAAATCCTTTTATACTAAATTTTTTCTTTTTTTTTAAGAAAACCGGTTCAGGCCGGTTCACTACCGGTTATGACTGGTTTTACCAGTTTTGAACCGGTTTTCCGGTTTTTGCACCGGTTCAATGCATGACCGGTTTTTCCTACTGACCGGACCGGTCATGGTCCCGGTTCCCGGTCGGACCGGCCGGTCCGGTCCGGTTTTCAAAACCCTGAAAATAACTAGATAGTGTGACTGACAAAATTAAAATTTATAATAAAAATTATATATTTGAAAAGGCTTTTCGATTCAATACACCAGTTCAACAAAAATTCGTAATTGCAACCTATCAAGAAGAGACGAAGCAGGAAGAAGCTTGGAATAAGATATGGTCAATGTTTGACCTCGTCTTCTCTTTTCTTTTGGGCAGCCAAATCTTAGTTTGTAGAAGGTTTGTGTTGGCTTCCTTATGAAAACATCAATGGCAATGTGAATCTCCAACGATGGTGTGAATCGTAAAAAATCACTTATTTCTCGAAAAACCTCCACTGCCAGCATGAATCTTCGACGACATGATTCTAGTTGGTCCATCAATGGCGACGTAGTAAGATGACTTCACGTCAGAAATGACCTTTGATACCATTTCCTCCCCATATAATAGTGCATTTGAATACTATCTATCTTGACATTATGTAACCAGAGATAGTGTTTCTAAAAAGCTATTGTTGGGATACCTATGATAGTGATTCTTCAAGGATTAAATTGAATGTTAAATGTTATGAATAATGTGATCATATGTATGATTGCTAGGAGTTATGGATGATTGGCATGTTCCTTATATGTATAATGATATGGTGTACCCTTGACATGATATTTAACCATTATTATTATGCATGAAACATATACTATGTTTGTTAGTCACATGGGATGATCATGAGTAATTTGCATGAGTAATATCACCTTCTGGGAAGGGATATCAGATACTGAGTAATATTGTTGGAATTCAAGTGTGAGTAGTTAAGTTTCACATTGGCTAGAAATGAGCTAAATGAAGGATATATAAGAGAGATGACCCATATACCTTATGCCTTAAGGTTTTGGGTGGAGATGTGGTGTCATTGTCTCTTGTTGGTCCTGGTCATTAGCACATTGTTACTCCCGGTGCTCCTCAGACCCCCCAACAAGTGGTATCAAAGCCATAGTTTGGCCTAATGGGGGAGCGGGGGTGGATCCAGAGCTAAATGAAGGATATATAAGAAATGGAAGATAGTGGAACATCATTGCATAGATATGAGTACAAAGACCTTAGTGATTTTGGAAATCATAAAGTCGCATTCAAGGCGTTACATTATTCAAAGTGTTCTTTATTCAATGTTTTGGATGAGCCATTGTTTATCGTGGTTGATAAATTGGTTTGGTATAATTATTAAATTAAATATTAGTTTCAGACTATAATACGTTTTGAAAAGAAAGCTTCATGGTTCGTTTTTCGGTTGTAACATCGGTTGAGAGCAACATTTTTGCGAACTTTTTCACAATTGTATTTTTATTCATTATAATTTCCAATCTCATTAGTAATGTTGTTCTCACAGCATGAGGACAATGACATTGAGAACACTAAAGCTTTAGGAGTCCCTTTCCAAGCTTTTATTTTTATTGTTCTAGCATTGATTGGTATTTTTAGAATAAGTGGAACACCATGTATATTGAGTGCAGTTTATTTTATTTTGGAATTTTATCCGTAAACGTCCTGTTTTGAGATAATGAACTTATCTATTTTAATTTCTTGTGTAAGGATTTTTATTCAATATTTATACTATGACTTTATTCAGATTATAAATTATGAGTTTTTATTTATTGTATATTTATTGTAATACTCCAAATGAATTTTTATAAAAATGATGTTAGTAACATGATGTGTATAAAATACAATATGGTTTGTCGAGTGAAACGCTATAGTCTTTCACACTAAAATGTCCATCCAGAAAACTATGTTAACGTGGGTTCACAATAAAGATAGCGCAAACTAAAACTTGCCTTATTTTAGTCAGCCAATAACGATAACGTGATTTCATTAATGCACTATCTTGGTTTTAACTATGATAGCATTTTGTAAACAAACCCTCTCTTTTAGCCACCATTTTTTAATTTTTATTTTCGAAGCTTTCTGCATATTCCCCTGCATTCACCAATAAAAAACAACATCCATCAATCACAAAACAACATCCAGCATTAATTAAAAAACACCATTAAGCCATCAGAAACAATATTTACCATTCAACAAACAAAAGATTAATCAACAAAATCGACCATAATCAAACTTTGGTGCTTAAAAAAAAGTCTATGCATCTCTATCTAACAAAAGATTAAAAAATTCCCCCATGTTGAAAGTACTTTTACCATTATGCATTACTGAAACATGAAAAGAAAAAGATTTGAAAGAACAATGACAAACCTTCACTTCACTAATGTCTTGTTGTCACCATGAATAAGCTAGTAACAAGAAGTAAGTTCCACTCTTCTGTGTCTGAATCAACCTACAGAATCAAAAAATTAATTACTCACACATGTTTTGATAAAATGTTAAAGAGGCAAAATAAAACATATAGGGGGACTTACAGTCTTGAACCTTCCAATCACAACTTCTCAGGGAGAGGGAATTTTTGAAAAGTTCAAGAGACCGCGTGATAATCGGCATTAACCTTCCAAACTAACCTACAGAATAAAATAAAAAATAAAATATTACCAACACATTTTTGATAAAAGGTTAAAGAAGCAAGTTAACCAGAAAAAACACATAGATTGCTAAGGGGAACCTTCCAATAAAAGCTTCTGCCAAATGCGCGGTGAAGAGACTTTAACTAACTCACGTAACTCTAAGTAGCTATTTAACAACAGTGAAATTACTAAAAGTAACCCTAAGTATTTCAAATGATAGAGGTGAAGAGACTTACCAGAGAAGACGAAGAAAGTTAGTTGCTAGGTGGGAGGGAGGGGGAGGGGGAGGGGGGGAGAGTTTGAGAGTGTGTGCTGGTTTGAAAGAGTGAGAGAGAATAATAGTGGTCACATTCTTTTAATATAGTTATTTTGATGGACCATACCTTTAATAGCGCCTTGTGTGAGAAACACTATTAAAAACTATACATTTAACAACGCTTCACTAAAGAAATGCTGTTATATATATCTTGATATCACAGATTTTAGCGGGAATGGTACCAAGTGATAGACCACGACCGCACATATTCCTCTTCTCCATCTCCACTAACGTTGTAACTTCTATTAATGATTACTCTTTGAAAACGCACGACTGTACGTATGTCTTCCTTTTCTCCATCTCCACTAATGTTGTACTTCTATTTATGGTATCCCTTTGAAAACGCATGACTGCTCTTCTTCGCACGTATTCTCTATAAAAAGGGCTCTTTCTGGTAAATCAAATAACCATTCCTTACTTTATTCTCAAGTAACCAAGTAACCAAAATGGCCCCCAAATCTTCTGTTCAGAACATTAGATCCCATCAAGGACATTGATCTTGAAAAGGTCAAAAGTTATGGATTTGACGTTACTAAAGAGGTTGAGGCTCAAGGATGGAAATATTTCTTCGACATTGATCATCCTATCCATGTGACAACTTCAGGAGTTCTGGTCCAACACTGAGATCAAAGCCGACGGATCCATCAATGCGGAATTGACTGAAAAAGTAGTGACAATCAATGAGGGTTTTATTGCTTCCATGACAAGAGCTCCACAAAGCGGTTTGATGAGTTACATAATCTGGAGTGGATGAAGGAAGACCCGAGCCTTTCTTTGAAGAAGGTTTATCCGATCATATTTGGGAACAATGTTGAAAAGAAGAAGGCTCAAAGTCAATATATGACCAGCACTACAAGAAATTAGTTAAATAGTGATCGAAATTTAGCGACCGAATGTTGTCGGTCGCTATAGTCACCAAATTAGTGACGGAACACATGTTTTATACATATTGGTCACATTGTTTAAGTTAGCAACTGAAGTTTCTCGGTCTCTAGATAGTCAGTCGTTAATTCGATCGCTAATATGTAATATTTAAAATTTATTTTATTTGCCTTCTTTGTGACCGAGTTAGCGACCAAATAACGATCACAATTTAGCCACCGAATATTTTTTTGGTTCCTAATTTGACTTTTAATGCAGCGACCAAATAATTCGGTCCCTAATTATGAAATCCCTAAATCAAATGTGGGTCCCCCTCCCCCATTTTCCCCTTTCCCTCTTCTCTGGTCTCCCTCCCTCAGCTCCCTCTTCCCTGCCTCCACCCACCACCGGCGAGGCACTCCCACCACCGCGAGGTACCCCCACGCGGTGGTCCAACGTTCCCCTTCCCAACCACACCCTCTCTTCTCTGTTTCACTCTTCCCCTTTCCTTTTCCCTATTCCATCTTCCCCCTCCCAACCAACACCACACAGTGCACCACCACCACCACCACCACACAGTTCTAATGCCCATTTTTTATTTTTTTAATGTTCTGCCATTTTTCAATTTGGTAAGGATGGTTCAATTGATATTGATTTTTGGTTTGTGGGTATGCTTTGATTTTTCTCTACTCATCACTTAATTTTAAGAATTGTTTTCAAAATTTGATTTTTAGCTTGAAAGAATAATTTCTATTGATCTTTGGCTTGTGGGTATGTCTTCAATTTTTGGGAATTTTGAGATGTGGATGGACTTCAAGCTTGGAAGCTTTCTAATGTCTTGTTTGATTTGAATTGAAGTTACTGTTCATGGCTGCTTATGTTGTGAAATTTATTGTTGAGTTTTCACTTACTGTTTGAGTAATTTTTTTTTTTTGTTTTGAAATAGCTGTAACCTTAGATGATTAGGAAAACAAAAAAAATGACATTTCTTAATGTAATAAAGAAATAAATCAGTTCTGAAAACTTAGATGTTTCTTTTGATTATTGCAGTTACTGGCACATTTACTCGTCCTAGGTCTCACCTCTGAACTTTGCGTTAACTCAGAAGGTACGATATAATTTTTTGCTAAAGTTTTTATGTAAATTTTTTGATTGTGTTCTGTAATATTGAAGAGTGAAGTGAAGTGAGTGAAGTGTGTGAGTGTGAGTGTATGTGTGAGAGTGTGATTTATCTTAATCAAATTGTGAGCGCTATTCATTCCATCATGTTACACAAAGTTTAGAAAATAGAGTAGCCTGGAATATTTGTGTATTAGAACTTTGTAGAACTTGGTAATTTTCCAGTTGGTTTAGAACTTGTGTGTATTAGAAGGTTTTTTTTTGTGTAGTTAGTGAAGTTCTTTTTGTTAAGTATGTTTATTTCCTTGTATGCCATATTGATTTAAGTATGTTTATTCCTTATTGGCAATAACTCTCACGTAGTTGTTGTTATTTTAATGCATGTGTTTGTTTGTGTGTTGTTTACTAGTATAACATAGTTCAATAAGGTTTTTCCAGTTGGACTGATGCGCAATACATGTTAGTGTTGTATTACTTGTCAATTTCATTCACCTTATGCACTTGAGTTTCAAGTGCTAATGGTTAAATATTTTATTTCATATAAAAAGTCATAGAATCCCGTTTAAGATGTAATATCAATGAGCATGTGTACCTTTTCAAGGTACCACTCATTATATCGAATCTTGAATTGTCCAAGTTGGACAGTTTGGGAAAAACATTTTCTTCATAAAGTTAACGGTTATTCTTTGGATTCTCATATCTTACACTAGAATGAATTTTGGTATGTTACATTTCCTATTGTTCTCCGGGTGCATATTTGATCGTGGTGGAATAACTGCGTTTAATTCATGTATACCGGAGACCAATGGAAAATGCTGCCGAAATTTCGTCTGGTATAAGGCATGAGAATTAAGGAATAACTGTTAACAGAGTGTTGAAAAGGTTTGTTCTCGAATGGATTATGGCCATACCTTGTAATAAGAATTGGAGAACAATAGAGATATGGGACTGAGAATTCTTGTGGTTGTTAGCAGTGATGGAAGCACTTGAGAATCGAAAGTGGATGGATAGAAGGAAGGATCGTGGAGGACTAACACATGAGTTCATCGAGGGAGTGAACGAGTCGTTCTTTATGCGAGCCAGCAAGAGGAATATTTAAGTCAATAGGTGCCAAAAATTAGGTGTCCTTGTAAGAAGTGCAAGTGTCTAAAATTCCAGTATGAGGATGATGTGATGGAACATCTCTACGAGATGAGGTTTATGGTGAATTATTATTATTGGGTAAACCATGGTGAAAAATTGCCATTGGTTCCCCCGGGTGTGATGGAAGATGCATATTATGGTCCTGGTGAGGAGAGGGAAAAATTCGCCACGCATGTGCATGAAGAGGGAGTTTATGTTTATGACGGTCATAATTCCTGGACCATCGAATCCGAAAAGCAAGATTGACGTGTACTTGCAGCCTCTCAAAGAAGAGTTGGACCATTTATGGAATTTCGATGTAATGACATACGATGTATCATTGAGGCAAAATTTCATGCTTAAGGTAGCTTTAATCTGGACAATCAATGACTTTCTGGCGTATGGGATGTTGTCGGGATGGATGACTGCTGGGAGGCTTGGCTGCCCTTGCTGCATGGGGAGATCGAAGGGTTTCATGCTCAACCATAGTCGGAAGACTTCTTATTTTGATTGTCACCGCCATCCTTCCACAAGATTATCTTTATAGGAGGAATAGAACAACATTCAATAAGGGTCGTGTTGAGACCGCCCTACCTCCCTAACTGTTTACAAGAGAACATGTTTGGCAGATGGTTAGGATGCTCCCGTTGATTCATGAGTATGGAGGTGGACAGATACTTGGATATGGTATTTAACATAACTGGGTCAAAAAATGTATTTTTTGGAGCTTGCCGTATTGGAAGACGCATTTGATACGCCATAGCATTGATGTCATGCACACTGAGCGGAATGTGTTTATGAATGTGTTTGACACGGTGATGGATGTCAACGGTAAAACGAAGGATACATATAAGGCTCGATTAGATATAGTAGAAATTTGTATACAACGGGAGCTAGAATTGGTGGACATCAGGGGTGGCAAGTTACGAAAACCGAAGGCAAAGTATGCATTGAGCAAACCCCGACGGATAACTGTCTGTGAATGGGTTAAACAACTTAAGTTACCAGATGGTTATGCTTATAATCTGTCTAGATGTGTTAATGCTAGGGAGGGAAAACTGCATGGCATGAAAAGTCATGACTGTCATGTATTCCTGCAATGGTTGCTTCCCATTGCATTTGCCTATTTACCGGTGGATATTTGGAAGCCGCTTATTAAGTTGAGTCAATTCTTTAGAGTATTAACTTGCACAACATTGAAGGTTGAGCAACTGAAGGATATGGAGCGTGACATTCCGGTCTTGCTATGTAAGCTGAAACAGATATTCCCACCGAGCTTCTTTGATTTGATGGAACATCTTCCCATCCACTTACCGTATGAAGCATGATTGGGTGGTCTAGCTCAATATCGTTGGATGTACCCCTTTGAGAGGTATTAAACTTATTTTGTACCTGCAATTAATTATGATATTAAAATTGGTATGTACATGTTAATAATCATTAACTTAGGTTTGTAATATATGTAGGTTCTTGCGTTCGTTAAAATTAAAAGTAAAGGACAAGGCTTTGATTGAAGGTTCTATTTGTGAAGCATATCTAGTGGAGGAGGCTTCTATTTTTGCCTCGGTTTACTATCCAGATAACATAGAGACAAGGAGAACTAAATTGCCGCATAATGTTGATGTTGGTGAAGGATGTTCTTCTAGTCTTCAAATGTCAATTTTTAATCATCCGGGCAGGGCATGTGGTGCAGAAAAGAAGTCATGGTTGGGTGCCCGTGAAATGATAGCTATTGAGTTGTACGTGCTTCAAAATTGCGACAAGGTGGAGCCATTACTAGAGTAAGTTGCTATTAATTCATTAGTATCGTCTTAAATTGTGTTACTATTTCCTATTTAATACATCTCTTATTATCTAATGAGAGAATATATGCCAATAAGCTTAAAGTGCTTGATCCCGACATCTCGGAGTCTCAAATTCCTCAAGAGGTTGACAAACATTTTCCTAAGTGGTTCAAAAATTATGTAAGCCACCTAACTTATATTTCTATTAAGTTCTACCTTGCGATTGTTTGCACAACTAATATGCTTCATAATCATTAATTCTAGGTTCTAGCAGAGGAAAACCAAATTCAAATGCAGTGTTGTACGCTTTAGCATGGGGACCAAACAGAAGGATTCGAACTTTTGAGACTTACATAATAAATGGATATAAGTTTCACACAAGTCGATGGGGTCAGGGCATGAAAACTTCAAATTGCGGCATTTGTGTTAGAGGAACCAACGGTCAATTAGAGGATATTTTTTTTGGAATCTTAACAGATATTTATGAATTAGCGTATTCAGGTCATCCTAGTAAATACTTAGTCTTATTCAAGTGTGAATGGTTTGATAACACTCCTAATAGGGGCACAAAAGTTGACAATAAGCATTGGACTGTAGAAGTTAGGAAGTCGCAAAGATATTAGGTATCCGACCCATTTATATTTGCACAACAAGCGGAGCAATTATATTTTACCCCATTTCTAGAAGGACATCAAGACTGGTTGGGTGTTACTCGGGTAAAGGCACGTAGTGCGATCACCGATAATGTGATAAGTCAACCTGAGACCGAAGCTCCATACCAAGATGTTCATGAGATTGACGGGGTCCAAATAATGTTGCAAATTGACCCGAACGAGTACCAGGGCACTCTTGCAGATGCTGGGCCTGGCAACGAGGTAATTGACACAGAGTTGGAGACTCAGTATGACTTGGCTACTGAGAGCGAGGAAACTTATGTCTAAACCGATGACGAGGAGAGTGAGAGCGAATTCAGTGATAGAGATTCCAGCTGGGTAATGTGTAATTTTTGTTTGCATCCATATTTCTCATATTTGTTATGATATATATTGTTATGATACTTAGTCTAATTTGGTTATGATGCATATTTGTTATTTGTATATTGTTATGTTATGTAACTTGTGTTTTAATTCTAAACAGATGGCTGACGATGCCAGATGTAGGGGACGTTATTCCCGTGAGCGTGGGTCTCGTGGCCATGGGCGTGGGAGATCAACACCACCCCACCCCCTCCACCACCCCTTCTCATCACCCCGCTGGCACCTCTGGCGGTTCAGGAGCCACACCGTCCAGACATGGTGTCGGCTCATCCTCCGCAGCTCCATCACCCACTGCTGTGCCTCCCAACCCGTCCCCTACAACATCCTCGGTACAGCAGTCCGCGAGGGGCAAGCCTTGGGTTTGGGGGTGACTACACTTACAGACACGTGCATGTGGATTCGCCCATATGCAAGACTAGAGTGAGTTAAATATTTATTTTTACTTGTTGCTTTTTATTAATTGATATTTGAATATTTATATTGTAATTAATATATATATTGTTTGCAAACAGTTTCTATCCGGTAGATGGGCACCACAAGAGGATCGTTGAGCTTGTTAAGGGGAATTACATCGGATATTGACCCACATGGACGAAGATCCCCATGACGGTCCGAGATCACTGGTTCGAGCACCTCTTTGGTGTAAGTATTACTTTTTGATTGGTTCATTAGTTGATGCTTGATTTAATTTTTATTGTTTTTACCATTAACCCGTGTGGTATGGTGTCTTGTATGTCATGCAGTCCACAGATGGTGACTAGAGGATGAGGCTGCTATTCGGGCCGCATTTGAGCATCGCGGATCCCTGGTTGTTAAGAATTTCACGGGAAAGATCCGCTATGGTTCATCTCCGGGGGACTTTTTGACTCCCGAGGTTCTGGATGACCTGCGTTGGTATTGAGCCACCGGAGTTCTTGAGGAGGAGTACGACCGAGAAGCAGAACCGAGCCGCAGATACCGATGCTCCTCTATACACGGGTGGGTTTGTGCCCATCATGAAGCTTCATCAAAACCTGGTAATTAAGTAAACTATAAATTTCATTTTCAATTAAGTACACTTAATTATTAAATATCTTAATTGTTATTATTGAATATATATGCAGACGAATGAGATGCAGAGGTCCCCCACTGCATTTGAGGTACTGAAGGTTACCAAGAAGAGCAAGACGCGGGAGTGGATCGAAAACGCAAGCCAGATTGCTGTAAGTTAAATTCTACCATTACATTATTTAATTATATCTAGTTATATATATATTACCCCCAGATGCTGACTTATTTTGCCTTATAATGCAGGACGAGTTCACCCGACGCCGAGATGAGTACATTTGTCAGGGATAAGAGCCTTCTGTTGCCTCTGACAATGCCCTTTTCCTGGAGGTGGTTGGTGGCAGTAACAAGACGGGCCATGTATATGGTTTGGGAGCACTGAGAGATAACTATGTGGCCTCTGCCACACCATTTTCTTCGTCAGTACATGGCCCTACACTGGATGTCAGAAGGCTCGTCGTCGACCTTAATGCTGGGCTTGTTAGTCAGCTTGCGGAGAGGGTGGCTGCACTGGAGAGGGAGAATCATCTGTTGTACCAGCACTTGCGATTCAGACCCGACTGATCTGGTTCCATCCCTGAGGATGCTGCTGCTTCGGGTACCCATGTTGATGGACCTGCTGTTCCCGATGACCCATCCGTTCCCCCGACCTCTGGCCATCAGCATGATGCAGATGATCATGAGGCCAATGATCACTGGTCCCCACATCCCCCACCCCCGCCCCTACTCCCACTCAGCTGACTTATATTTTTTTAGTCTTATATATTGACAGTTTGTAATTATTAAAATTTTGACAGGGTTTATTATTATTTTTTAATTACAGGATTTTCAGTTTTTTTTAATTACATGGTTTATTATTTTTAAAATAGCAAATTTAAATATACATACATACATATATATATAGCGACCAAATTAATTCGGTCGCTAATTCTTGGTATAAAAAATGGCGACAATAAATAAAAAAATTACAATTAGCGACCGAATTTTTCAGTCGCTAACACGATCACAAAAGGTACCAGATTGATAATTTGGTACCAAAGTTTAGTGTCTGTATTTTATTAATTAGCAACCACTTAACTTCGGTCGCTACTTAGCGACCACTTAATTTCGGTCACTACTTAGCGACCGACGAATATATCGGTCACTAAACAGTTAGCAACCACTGTTTTAGCAGCCACGCTAACTCGGTCGCTAAAACATTTAGCGACTGAGATAATGTGTTTAGTGATCGAAAATGTCAGTCGCTAAACACCTATTTTCTTGTAGTGCAACCAGGCTCAATTCTCCCTATAGTGTTGTCGTTCTTTCATTTTTCCTGCCGCTTACTATCCCCTGGATGTTTCAAAAACTGAATTGACCATCGTTTATCACCTCCTCACTTGCTCTCAAATCAATCTTCCATTCCTTGTAATGGAACACGTGAAATACTGTCTCCGTAAGAATACGGATATCCCCTATTGACATATCTTTCAAACTATCTTCAGGCGTCATTTGTCCACATGCATGATGCGCCTAAAATGAAACCTTCATTCGAACCTCTCACCTCTGACTACCTCGTTAATCAACAAATTCAACCATGGGAAAGGATGGAAAATTCTAATCCTATCATTCTAAATTCTTCTTCAAAATCTATGTATCCAAAATCAGTGTCACCAATGTCTCCAACTGAATCTCCTATGGGGGAGATCCAGTCAAAGAAAAGACGTGCCTATAGCGAGGCATTTGGAAGCACATCGAAACCACATCGCTTATTGGGGGAAGATCCCGACAGAAAAGTGACTAAGAGGAGTCTTATTATATGAGGGCAATAAGTTCTGACAACCCCTCCTCTTCATTGCCATCTTCTGATGCCGATCGTCAAGATATGGTGGAAGGATTCAAGACAGTAGTTATAGAAAAGTTTGATAAACTAATTGTTGTTCTTAGAAATCGTTAGGAATTATTTCCTTCTGTGTTGATTTTTTTTACAACAATCAATGAAGCACTAAATTATCTATTCTTTTCCTTATGTACATGTCCACACACACACACAACACACACACACACACACACTCACACACACTCACACACACATCAACTATCTATCATGAAGCTATAGTAGTAAATGAAAAGAACCAAATATTAGAAACAACAATTGTATATGGATAACTTATAAGATTCAAGGAAATTAATGGTTAAGACACAATTCTAAGGGTATACGTGAGAGAATAATGATATTTATATGTTAATAGAGAAGTAGAAGTAGTAATTTGAAGTTTGAAGTGTGAGTGTGTGGTCATAGCGAAAGATTTCAATTTTAAAATAGAGAAATGATAGCGTTTATACAAACAAGCGCTATTATAATCTCTATTATAATCATTATGGACATTTTAATAGTACTTTTGTGAATTAGTGATATTAAACCATTTTCTTTCTTAAGGATATACGTGAGAGAATAATGATGTTTAAAGGTTAATAGAGAAGCATAATAGGTACCTGAAGTTTGAAGTGAGAGTGTGGTCATAGTAGCGAAAGGTTTCAGTTTTTAAATAGGGAAATGATAACGCCTATTCAAACAAGTGTTATTATAATTGCTATTTAATTGTGCATTCTATACGAAGTGCTATTAAATTATTTTATTTCTTTTTTAGATGATTATTTTTCATTCCTTTAAATATTTAATGTAAGTAGACATTTTAATTTATTTTTTTTTACATTTTCACATGAATATTTTTCATTTCTTTAAATTTTTAATGCAAGCAGAACATTTCCTTTATTACATTTTCACATGTTTAAAATTCGTTTTTGTGTTCCCATTACACATTGATGACAATCAACACCAATAAACAGAGAGGGATTGCACTTTGTGAGAACAAATACCTTCAAAGAATATTTAATTTCTATTTTATTTCACTTCAAATATACATTATTTTAGTTTACACTTTTGAGTTTACATTTTACACTTAAAATATACATCTTCTCATCAACATGTTGATGGCAAAGGAGAAAACAGAATGAAGCTTTGTTTTATTTTTCCTTCCATACTCCCTTCAATATCCTTGATGTGTAAAATCTGCACATAGGATCATTGGGGCGCCATCACTTCTCATATCTTTTTGTCGTATATCATGCCAAAAGAAAGATTTGTTGCTTGAAAGGGTCACTGGGTCGCCACCGCCACCATCTATCATTTCATGGGGGCACTTTATGGATACCCCTCATAATGATCAAATGTCATTCACATATCTTTTTTAAAGGCTTCGCTTCTATTGTGGGTCGCAAGTTACTCCTTGATAATCCTGATATAGGATTAGAGCACTACTTGGTCGCCCAGACATCTAATTTTGTGAGGCATTTGGGAGAGACGATGACATTCACATATCTTTTTGTTATTTGCCATGACATTTAGGAAAAGGCTTCTTCTGACCATCTTCTGGACATTAGACATGACACATGACAAAAAGATATGAGAGTGACGGCCTCTTCTGGAAGATAAGAACAAAAGGAAGAAGAATACAAGAGGAGATTTTATAATATTTGTAGTGTGAGATAAGAACACAGAGGAGGGTTATTTACAGGAGAAATTGTGTTAGGTTTAAGAGCATTTGTTCAATGGCTATTAAGGCAGAATTGATTACTTTCCATTTTTTTATGCATTAAAGATTGAATATCGGGTTTTCTGTGTAGAGTGTTTATTGTATTTCCATCAGTTCCATGAACTGTGCCAACGACCAACAAATACAGGTAGAGAGTTGGTCACCTAGAAAATATAGTTTAAATTCGGGGCAAAGATAGCATTTTTCAATTCAAGCGCTATGATAGTTAAAACTTTCATAACGTTTGTATATATAAATGCTATTAAATTTGTCTATTATGATAGTGCTTCCCCGGTTACCCGCTATTAATGATGTATGAGGTAAATAGTGTTTTTTTCCCCTTTCAAAATAGGTCATGGGGTAAAGGTAATGTTTCCTTGCATCGCTATTAAAGGTTTATAATTTAGTAACGTTTCTAATGGTCAACACTATAAAATACTCCCGTGCATTTTTTAGAGTACCTCTTATCGAAACTGTTATAAAGTGCGTGCTATTAAATTCCGAATCTGACGTAATGTTATTATTAATGTGATGAAACATGCTTTTCTCGGTTATAATATCAACCCCCTATATATTAAATCCTGATAAAAAAAAAACCCTATTGGAATTCACACTCTTGATCATAAATTATTCTCCATATATAATCTCCGTTCCCGTCAGTGTGCAAGTAACCAAGTATCATTTTTAAATGTATTTTCAAATCTATTTACGTATTTTTTTAATCTAATTTTTTCTCTACGGGATAAATATTTCAATTATAATTACTATAATTTTATCATTAATTATTATAATTACGTGGAAAGGATTTAACCACATTTAATTAAATAACGGCACACTAAACATACTTCTCCAAAGTATGGGTATATATATATATATATATATATATATATATATATATATATATATATATATATATATATATAACACAATCATCCTCAATCCACGTCTATGATCTTTCCTCCACCCTCCATCATAATGCAATGCAAATACTGTATGAATAATCTCATCAGGTATCGGCCATATCCGGATATCACAACAATATAATCGACACGCCCCAGAGTCTCCGACGCACACCCTCGTCCACGAATGGAGAGTACCCACGTAAAGCAATTGCATTATAGCTACACAATCCGGTGCACACCTCTGAACCCCGGTCAGGGTGCTCATGCAACACATGAACTATAGCTGCGACTAAAATGAAATCATCTCTGGGTGGTCCGCCGTGAGCCTATCCCCGGGAATTCTCCCTCTGAGGCATAGACCCCATACGACCATGTTTTAGGTCCACCATATCATAGACCATGTTTCAGGTTCTCCCCCCAGTGCCCTAACCGCTCATCATAACCTCATAAATAACCTCATAATAAAATAATTTCATCTCACTAACCTCATCATTATATTTCAAAAATCATCTCGGTTAGGCACTACTATCACATATCATATGCAATCCCCAATAAATCCTAATGTCTCCACATAACTTGTAACTTACTCAACCTCTAAGCGCAATCATAACACTCATATCATCATAATCATCATCATGTTATCCAAAATCATCATCATATATCATCATGTCATAATATCATTTTCAAATAATAGATACGAAAATATAATACTAATAATAATAATAATAATAAGTATAGACACTTTCAAAATTAATTACGACACTCATGATATCATACATCAAGTACCAAGTTCAAATCAACTAGTCAAACAGGCAATCATCACATAATAAAAATAATATATATATATATATATGTATATATAGTGTAACGACGATAAACGCATAATTTCTATATCATCATCGGTACCACTGAGTAGTCCCCAATGTGGTATACACATTGTCCATTGCTCATTCTCCTGTAGGGTTTGGGTCGTCTTACACCATTATCTAATTAAATGTAACCGCGTTGTTTCCGACGTTAAATTGTTTTTTCCCCCACCTAACAAGTCGTACGATACCCGAAACGTAACGAAACGAATCATCCTCAAACCCTCTCAGTTCTGTCCTGCGCCAAACTGAGGCCTCCCAGCTCCAAAAATTCACCTTCACTTTTAGAAGAAAAGAAAGAAGAGGAAAGCGAAGATATCGTCGCCAAGAACACAACCACGTACTCGGATTTGCAACAGGATGATCGAATCGCTCTAACTCTCGTCTATAAGCTTTCTCTCTCTAGGTTTTTCTCTCCCTCTTTCTCTAAACTCACCCTCTCTGTTTTTAAACTTTCTGTCTTCTGCTACTTCTGTTTTTCATCTGAGGTAACTTAAGTTACCGCTTGGACTTTCTTATTTTTTTTCAAATTCCTGGCGCTCACGCTCAGTGTCAGTTTACCCACGCTCAGCATGGGAGCGTCCACCAGCGTGCTTGCATGCGTGCCACGTCACCCGCTGCATGTCCTCGTGCATGGCACCACTTCCCCATGCTCAGCGTCAACTCCCCCACGCTCAGCATGGCCTCTAGTCAGCAATGTTGACCTTGCACGTTTCTTCGCGATCAGAGCTCGTTCGAAGTCCGATTGACCTCAAATTCGAGATATAGGCTCATCTAGACCTAATAAACAACCTTAAACCATCAAAAATTCCTAATATCAATCCTAACTCCAAATTTCTTGTTTCACACACATACGTCTTAAAGACGATAATCGGGGAAAACCCTAAGTTGTTTTCACGTTCAAACTCACTCGACATGACTTCGTACTTTCCATGCAAAGGTTCCTAGACCTCAAATAACATCTTAACTATTTAATCCAAGCCTTAAACCTAATCCTCTTACTTAAACAAAACATAAAATTATGGATGTTACATTCTACCCCCCTTAAAAGAAATTCCGTCCTCGGAATTTGCGTACCTGAAAACAGATGGGGGTACTGCAACTGAATGTTCGCCTCATGCTCCCAAGTAGCATCTCCGATAAAACTATCCCATATGACCTTGACCAGGGGAATTTGTTTACCACGGTATTCTTTAATCCTTCTATCTGCAATCTTAGACGGTAAAGCCTCATATTCCAGATTTTCTCGGAGTTGTATTGACTTGGGCTCAATGACATGAGAAGGATTTGCGTAATATTTTCTCAACTGGGAAACATGGAAGACATCATGAAGGTTGGAAAGGTTAGGCGGTAAGGCTATTTTGTAAGCTACTGGACCAATTCGTCAAAGAATTTGAAATGGTCCAATGAATCGGGGAGTGAGTTTTCTAGGCTTTATAGCTCTGCCAATTCCGGTCTTTGGAGTGACTCTCAAGAACACGTGATCACCTTATTGAAACTCTAAGGACCTCCTCCTCTTGTTACTGTAGCTTCTCTGCCTATCCTGCGCTTCCTTCATTCTCCCTTTGATTTTCCTGAGTTGCTCCGTAGTTTGTTGTACGACATCAAGACCCAACACTTGGCTCTCGCCAGTCCCATACCAACAGAACGGATTCCTGCACTTTCTTCCATACAGAGCCTCATACGGTGCCATCCTGATACTATTGTGGAAACTGTTATTGTATGTGAACTCAATCAAAGGTAGGAATTCATCCCAACTGCCAACATGTTCCAACACAGAAGCTCTTAAAAGATCCTCTAATGATTGAATTGTTCTCTCAGACTGTCCATCCTTCTGAGGATGATAAGCAGAACTCATCCTCAACTTTGTTCCCCAAACATTGTGTAAGTGTCTCCAAAATCTAGATGTAAATCTGGGATCTCGGTCCGAGACAATACTCGACGACACACCATGCAACCTCACTACTTCCTTGATGTAGATCTGGGTCAACCTTTCAAGGCTATAACTCTCACCGATAGGTAAGAAGTGAGCACACTTCGTCAACCTATCAATGATAACCCAAATAGCATCAAACCTCTTCGGAGTTCGTGGTAATCCAACCACAAAGTCCATCGCTATGTTATCCCACTTCCACTCTGCGATATCCAAGGACTGCAACAACCCTGGGGGCTTTTGATGCTCTATCTTAGCTTTCTGACACACCAAACATGATAGAACATACTCCGCCACTTCTTTCTTCATCTTTGGCCACCAAAACATCTTCTTCAAGTCTTGGTACATCTTGGTGGCTCCTGGGTGGAAACTCAGCTTACTTTTATGTGCCTCCTCTAAGATCATATTCCTAATCTCTAAGTCCTCTTGCACACATATCCGATCCTTAAACCTTAACACTCCATCTGATCCTCTCATAAACTCTGAAACCTTACCCTCATCTATACCTCGATTCACATCCACCAAATATTCATCCTGACCCTGCATAACCTTAAGGTCCCTCAAAAACTCACTACTGATGGTGATCATACCTAAGCATATTCTATCCTCAATCAAATCCATACCTAGGTTCAAATCTCTAAAGTGTTCAAGCAACTCCATCTCTTTCACCATCATTGCGGATACGTGTAAGGATTTCCGACTTAGTGCATCCGCCACAACATTAGCCTTCCCTGGATGGTATTGAAGATCAAACTCATAGTCCTTAATGAATTCCATCCATCTACGTTGCCTCATGTTCAGCTCCTTCTGATCAAATAAATACTTTAAACTCTTGTGATCACTGAACACATTAAACTTAGCTCCATAGAGATAGTGTCTCCATATCTTCAATGTGAACACTATGGCTGCTAACACCGGATCATGAGTTGGGTAATTCCTTTCATGAACCCTCAATTATCGGGAAGCATAAGCCACAACTCTTCTCTCTTGCATCAAAACACAACTCAATCCCTGATATGACGCGTCACAGTACACGCCAAACTGTCTTAATGAATCTGGTAACGTCAGCACAGGAGATGTAGTCAACTTCTCCTTTAGCTTCTGAAAGCTCTCTTCAAACTTCTCTGTCCAAACAAACGGCGTACCTTTTCTTGTTAACTGTGTCATAGGCAACGCAATCTTCGAGAAACCCTCGATGACCCTCCTGTAATACCCGGCTAATCCTAGGAAACTCCTCACCTCACTCACTGGCTTAGGCCTCTCCCACTTAATCACGGTCTCTACCTTAACTGGATCAACAACTATCCCTTTCTTGTTGATTACATACCCTAGAAACTATACTTCCTCTAACCAAAATTCACACTTGGATAGCTTAGCATACAACTGCCTATCTCTCAACACCTGTAACATCACTCTCAGATGTTTCTCGTGTTCTTCCCGTCTACGGGAGTAGATAAGAATATCATCTATAAATACCACAACAAACTTGTCGAGGAATGGTCCAAAGATCTTGTTCATGCAATCCATGAACACCGCTGGAGCATTAGTTACACCAAAAGGCATAACTAGGTACTCGTAGTGTCCATACCTCGTCCTGAAAGCGGTCTTAGGTATATCCTCCTTCTTCACCCTAATCTGATGGTATCCTAATCTTAAATCTATCTTGGAAAACACCGAAGCTCCCTTCAACTGATCCATCAGATCATCTATCCTAGGCAAAGGATATTTGTTCTTGATTGTAACTTTATTCAACTGCCTATAATCCGTGCACAACCTAGAACTTCCGTCCTTTTTCTTGACAAACAATGCTGGTGCTCCCCAAGGCGAAACACTCGGTCTGATGAATTCCTTCTTCATCATGTCATCCAACTGTTTCTTCAACCCTGCCAACTCCACCGGTGACATCCGATAAGGAGCTACTGATATAGGTCCGGTCCCTGGTATGAGATCTATAGCGAACTCCACTTCCCTCTTTGGTGGAAAACATGGAACATCTGGAGGGAAAACCTCAAGAAACTCTCTCACGATAGGCAAAGAATCCATACTCGGAGTCTCCTTAGCTTCCAAAGAGAAAAACATCACATACTGCTGAGACTCGTCCCTCCTCATAGCTGTTCCTTCTTTGGCAGATACTATGCTAGAAGGCTCAATAAAATATAATGTATTTCGGGCACAGTCTAACACTTCATGGTTAGCCGAAAGCCAGTCCATGCAAAGGATAACGAATATCTGCTGCATAGGCAAACAGATGAGATCTACTAGAAATGTCCTATTTTCAACAACTATAGGACACTGTAAGCAAACAAACAGAGTGGTCAAAGGATCACTGGTAGGGGTAGATACCTTCAAAGTATATGGTAGCTGGGAAACAGACAAATGTAAATGATCTATGCACTCATGGGACACAAAAGAATGTGTAGCGCCTGAATCAAACAACACAGACGAGAGTATGCCAGATATTAAACACATACCTTGAATAAGATTTGCAGATTGAGAAGACTCAAATCCTCTCACTGTAAACATCCTCCCCGTGGCCTGAGGTCTGACCGTCTGTCGTCCCGCTGCTGGAACCCCTCTCCCAGCTTCTCCTCTAGAACCACTGGCTCCTCTACCGGCAGCTAGCTGTTGCTGAACCGCTCTCTGTCTGCAGTCATGAGCCAGGTGACCTGGTTTACCACAAACCAAACAGCCATGTTTCTCCTGGCAGTCTCGAACATAATGCTGTCCCCCGTATCCAAAACAAACTGGGCCTCTCTGCTGCTGGCCCTCCCTGGTAACTAGTGCAGATGTCTGAGCGCTCTGTCCTGGTCTAGTGTATGTTCCTCTCCTCCACTGAGATCCTCTATCATCTCTCCTCTGATGACCTGCTCTGGTAGGACCCCCACTACGCTGCTGTCTCTGCTCTGCAGCCTGCCTTTGGTCTATACTCTCAATGGCACTGCACCTCTCTACAAGCTCTGGGAAACTCAGGATATCCAAAGGCACTATAGCCCTCCTCAACTCATGTCGTAAACCCTCCTCGAATCTCTGGCAAATCCAGTCCTCATTTGGAAACCTCTGGTAGAACTCAAAACTGAATCAGGGCCTCGAATCTGGCCGCGTAATCTGCTGGAGACACATGAACTCTCTCTCCTTCTCGCGTCTGACTAATCACGGGAAGTACTTCTCAAAGAAACTCTCTCTGAACAGCTCCTAACTGATCAGTCTGCCCTCAGCCTCTAGCAATCTCCTCTTGCCTCTCCACCATGACTCAGCCCATCCGGTCATCATGGCGGTATAGGTCACCTTCCTGTCATCTCTACATCTCATGGTCAAAGATATTCTCAAGCTCCTGAATCCACCACTCTGCTCGCTCTGGATCATACTCTCCACTGAACTGTGGTGGCTTACCTTTGAGAAAGGTAGCCAATCCTGCATCCTCAGCCTCAATGGCTCTCCTCCTATCCTGCCGCTCCTGTAACTCTGTCCCTCTCTGTACCCTCTGAGCATTCTGCTGCGCCTGCTACAACATAACAGATGCTAACTCGCGGATAGTCCAAAGAGTTTCTGCGGACTCTCCTCCACCTCCAATCCCCGCCTCTGGTTGATGAGGCTCATCCTCTACACCCTACATCGCTCTACCACCACCACGTCTGCCACGTCCTCGACCTCGGCCTCGAGCCATGATCCTGTCAAAAGAAATCATTAGCCCACATCAATATGACATATAATACTACATAAAACTGGAATATAAATACTATATGCCATAGAGATGTCGCGTCGGACTCACTACCCAACTTCTAAGCATAATTGTTATCCGATGTGGATTCAACTAAATGGCTAGTTCACCCTAATCACAGTGCTCACAGTCCGTTTCAGAACCGAACTGCTCTGATACCACCACATGAGACACCCCGATGTCCCATTAAAGAAAACCAAAAATATTAAGACCTAATTTCGTTATTATCGTTAAGCTGATATATTAATACAGCGGAAAAAGTAAAAACTTCAAATATACACAACATATATTCATACATAGATAACATATACACCTCAAGACCTGATACAGTATAGTAGAGGGAATCCCATCAGTCGGATCCCAAAATGTACAAACTGATAATGAAACAGAAAATAAAAACAACATCCTAAAGAGACAAGACGCACTAGCCATAGACTCTGTACTCAACTATGAGGATCCACTGCTCTTCCTCCAACGTCTGGCTCATACGAGGTCCCATCAAGCTCCTCCATAGCTGGCTCCCCCGTAGGATCTTCTCATCACGATCACCCATAAAAAAAACATATGTAATATAGAGAAGACAAGGATAAGAAACCATATAACATCAAACGTGGAAAGGGTTTAGCCACATTTAATTAAATAACGGCACACTAAACATACGTCTCCAAAGTAGGGGTATGTATATATATATATATAACACAATCATCCTCAATCCACATCTAGGATCTTTCCTCTACCCTCCATCATAATGCAATGCAAATGATGCATGGATAATCTCATCAGGTATCGTCCATATCCGGATATTAAAACAATATAATCGACACGTCCTAGAGTCCCCGGCGCACACCCTCGTCCGCGGATGGAGGGTGTCCACGTAAAGCAATGGCACTATAGCTACACAATCCGGTGCAAACCTCTGAACCCCGGTCAGAGTGCTTATGCAACGCATGAACTATAGCTGCGACTAAAATGAAATCATCTCTGGGCGGTCCGTCGTTAGCCTATCCCCGGGAATTCTCCTTCCGAGGCATAGACCCCATACTACCATGTTTCAGGTCCACCATATCACAGACCAAGTTTCAGGTCCTCCCCCTAGTGTCCTAACCGCTCATCATATCCTCATAAATAATTTCAGAATAAAATAATTTCATCTCATCAACCTTATCATTATATTTCACAAATCATCTCGGTTAGGCACTACTATCACATATCATATGCAATCCCCAATACATCCTCATGTCTCCACATAACTTGTAACTTACCCAACCTCTAAGCGCAATCATAACACTCATCATATCATCACAATCATCATCATGTTATCCAAAATCATCATCATATATCATCATGTCATAATAGCATTTCCAAATAATAAATACCAAAATATAATAATAATAATAATAATAATAATAATAATAATAATAATAATAATAATAATAATAATAATAAGTATAAGTATAAAGACTTTCAAAATTAATTACAACACTCATGATGTCATAATAGCGTAACGACGATAAACGCACAATTTCTATATCATCATCGGTACCACCGAGTAGTCCCCAATGTGGTATAGACATTGTCCGTTACTCATTCTCCTGTAGGATTTGGGTCGCCCTACGCCATTATCTAATTAAATGTAACCGCATCGTTTTCGACGTTGAATAGTTTCTTTCCCCCACCTGACAAGTCGTACGATACCCGAAATGTAATGAAACGAATCGTCCTCGAACCCTCTTAGTTCTGCCCTGTGCAAAATTGAGGCCTCCCAGCCTCCAAAAATTCACCTTCACTTTTAAAAGAAAAGAAAGAAGAGGAAAGCAAAGATATCGTCGCCATGAACGCAACCACGTACTCGGAATTGCAACAGGACGATCGAATCGCTCTAACTCTCATCTAGAAGATTTCTCTCTCTAGGTTTTTCTCTCCCTCTTTCTCTAAACTCACCCTTTCCGTTTTCTAAACTTTCTGTCTTCCGCTGCTTCTATTTTTCATCTGAGGTAACTTAAGTTACCTGTCGGACTTTCTTATTTTTTTTCAAATTCCTGGCGCTCACGCTCAACGCGAGTTTACCTACCCTCAGCGTGGGAGTGTCCACCAGCGTGCTTTCATGCGTGCCACGTCACCCGCCATGTGTCCTCGTGCATGGCACCACACCCCCACCCTTAGCGTCAACTCTCCTACGCTTAGCATGGCCTCTAGTCAGCAACGTTGACCTCGCGCATTTCTTCGCGATCAGAGCTCATTTGAAGTCCGATTGACCTCAAATTTGAGATATAGGCTAATCTAGACCTAATAAACAACCTCAAACCATAAAAATGCCTAATCTCAACCCTAACTCCAAATTTCTTGTTTCACACTCATACATCTTAAAGACGATAATCAGGGAAAACCCTAAGTTGTTTTCACGTTCAAACTCACTTGAGATGACTTCGTACTTTCCATGCAAAGGTTCCTAGACCTCAAACAACATCTTAACTATTTAATCCAAGACTTAAACCTAATCCTCTTACACTAAACAAAACATAAAATTATGGATGTTACACCAGCCATGGGAAATAGAAGACCATTTTGAACCAAATGAGAAATACCCCTACTGAGGATATCTTCAGCAATGCAAAATAGAAGAGGTGAGAGAGGGTCACCTTGTCTAACCCCTCGCTTGCAAGAGAATAAACCAACAGACTTACCATTAATATAGAAGGATAGTTTTGTTGAATTGAGGATAATCTTTACCCAATTGCAAAATTTGGGCTTAAAACCAAAAGCCTGGAGAACATTAAGTAGGAAATCCCAATCAATGGTGTCAAAAACCTTTCTAATATCAAATTTAAAAGCAAGGTTACCACCAAAAGTCTTGTAGTCAAGAAGGTTCACAACCTCTGAAGCAATGCAAGTACATTCGGAAATCTGCCTACCCTTTATGAAACCTCTTTGGTTTTTAGAGATGATCTTAGGAGCATGATTATCAATCTGTCAGCTAGACCTTTGGTAATAATCTTGAACTGAAAATTGGCCAAAGAAATAGGTCTAAACTCCTCATTTCTATCAGCACCATTGTGTTTAGGAATCAAAACCACTAAATTAGAATTCATATTAGGAAATAGCCAACCTCGAGAAAAGGACTGATAAACAGAATTGCAGACATCCTTCCCAACAATATCCCAGAAAGCATGGTAGAAGCAACCCCCAAAGCCATCAGGGCTAGGAGCCCTTTCCCCATTCATTGCATATACAGCAGATTTAATCTCATCATGAGAAGGCATAGCAGTTAGAAGATCATTATCTTCATTTGAAACAATTGAAGGAACAACCTGTTCAATGAGATTATTCGGAGAGCAGTCATTATTTGTTGCATATAAACCAGTAAAGTACTCAATGACATGATCATATATTGCATTAGCATCATCAATAAGAACATCTCCATGTTTGAGGACTGACATAGATCTAGAGGCGTGTCTCATCTTGGTGACTTTGTGAAAAAAGCTAGTGTTTCTATCCCTATAAAGATGCCAATTCAGCCTTGATTTATCTTTCCAAAATTGCTCTTGACAGTTCAGCACTTGCTGCAGCTCAAGTTGGGCAGCCGTTTCCTTGTTGTGCAAATCATCCGAGTAACCATCTGAAGCTAACTGCATCTGAATTGTATCCAAGGCTTCAACACACTTATCAACTCTAAGATTAACATCCCCAAAGACTGACTTGTTCCATATTTATAAATCTCCTTTTACTGTTTTTAATTTCTGTGACAGAATTTGCATAGGACATCCTTGCACTGGCTTATTCCAAGCCTAAGCTAGTAGTCTCTTGCAGTTTGGATGGGAGATCCACAACTTCTGAAATTTGAAGGAAGAAGGATAGGACTTAGCATTCTGTTTGAAAACCAGGAGCAGGGGGTAATGATCAGACTTGCTTCTGATCAAAGTACAACAAGCAGTGGAGTGCCAAAAGTCTAGCCTGCTATCATTACAAAGAGATCTGTCAAGCCTCTTCTCTGTATGATGCCTACCTCTTCTACCATTACTCCAGGTGAATTCAGCACCTCTAGTAGGCAAATGGATCAAACTACAACTCTAAGACCAAAGCTTAAACTCTTCACAAGATATTTGAAGAGGCAGACCAGAGCCCCTCATCTCATTTGAGCCAGTAATAGCATTAAAGTCTCCAATGAGACTCCAAGGACCAAGGTGATTAGATTGTAAAATGCAAAGATCAGACGAAAGAGATCTTCTAACTTTTTATGAAGTGCTGGCATAGAGTGCTGAAGAGAACAAAGTCATGCCATCACAAACAAAGGAGAATGAGATGTGTTGATTAGAGGTTGAAATGACAGTGGGGTTGGAATATAAGCTGCAGAAACCCCATAGGTTAGGTAATTGAGAGCCTCTATTATTGACAGAGAAAGCTTTTAAATTAAGGCTTCTCCAAAAAGACTCTGGAACTTGATGAATGGGAATCCAAGGCTCGACTATAAAAAGGAAATCAGGATGATGAGTGTCACACAATTTTTGTAAAACAACCCTTGAATCCGGGTTACCAATCCCTCTAATGTTCCAAAAGAGAGACTTCATTAAGTAAAATTCCTGGGACCGGCCTTTGCTTGGGATCTTAAAACAGGCTACTGTTTTTTCTGATTATTCCTCTTTTTCAATTTCTTCTTTTGGGATTTCGAGAGGACTTTAACAAAACCAAAATCAGGGCCCTTGGTATTAGAACTAGTGGCTTCCTTAGAGGCAGAAAAATCCTGAGAAGAATTGGCATTGGTTGCAGATTCTGCTTCAATTTCCTCATCTATTTCATCTGCCCAAAGCCTTCCCACAATTCTCATATCATGAACTACATTGGGATTGGAATTCCTGTTTGCAGGAGTTTACTAATTACCATTTACTGAATCATTTAAAGCATTATTTAATGTCATACCTGTCCTGGGCAGGACATGTTGATTAAAAGCTGTTACGGTGCTCAAGTCTTGGATAGCGTTAGGACCATGGTCAATATTTTCAAAGTTGTAAGGGT
This sequence comes from Sophora flavescens, assembly GCA_030762895.1. NCBI lineage: Eukaryota > Viridiplantae > Streptophyta > Magnoliopsida > Fabales > Fabaceae > Sophora > Sophora flavescens. The sequence goes on along the minus strand of CM061070.1, from coordinate 75,449,178 downwards.
CTGCATGAGCACATACATTTTGATCCACAACAGGTTGGGAGGCATGAAAAGTAGCAACACTCTCCCCAATATTACCATCCATATCTTGTTTTCCCTTAGAATAGTCTTTAGTACCCACACATTATGCTCAGTAGCCTCTCCAACAATCAAAGAGTCATCCATATATTGCAAGTGAGAAATGACCATCTCCTCCTCTCCAAATGCAAACCCTTTAAATTGTCTTTCCATCACTGCTTTAGAAACTAGGCCACTTAACCCTTCTGCCACGACCAGGAATAGGAACGGAGCTAGTGGATCCCCTTGCTTTAATCCTCTCTGCAAAGAGAATTCATCTGTCGGACTACCATTCACTAGAATCGAAGTCGAGCTAGAGATACAAGTTTTGATCTAACCGCTCCATTTCACCCCAAAACCCAATCTACGGAGCATGTAGTCTAAGAATGACCAATCAACCGAGTCATAAGCTCTTTCGAAATCAATTTTACACACCGTGCAATTTTTCCTCTTCCTTTTTGCATAGTCCACCAGCTCATTCATGACCACCACACCATCTAGGATTTGTCTATTTTCCAGGAAAACCGATTGAGACTTAGAGATCACCTTTGGCAACACCTTTTTGAACCTCTTTACCAGTAGTTTTGCTAGGATTTTATACAAGAAACCAACCAAAGAGATAGGCCTATACTCCTTGATTGATTGTGCATTTTCCGTTTTCCGTATCAAGAGTATGAAAAACCCAAGGATAGCCTTTGGAAGCTTGGAATTTGCGTGAAAATCGTTGACAAAACTACATAACTCAGATTTGATGCACTCCTAGAACTTCTTTAAAAAGGTGAAGTTGAATCCATCTGGCCCCGGGCTCTTATCCCCCGGGCTCTTTCCGCCTCCGAAAACTGCTCCACCAAACTGATGTTGTCCCTATCATTAATCTGATGAAATGCTATCCCATCTAGGAGGGGTCTCTCCCATCTATTACTGGAAAATTGACTTAAAAAATGAGAGTGTATCTCATGCTTGATTTCATCCATTTCAATCAACTACCCTGCATTATTTTTTAGGGCCTGAATATGGTTGATCCTTCTTCTAACTTTTAGGCACGCATGAAAGAAGCTGGATTTTTCATCACCCTCCTTAAACCATTTTGATCTACACTTTTAAGCCAACAGACTTTCTCTCATGACCATCTTTTCCAGAGCTCTGAAAGTAGAGATTTTCTATTTTGCACTTCATCTTCCACCAAACCCGCAGCTTCACATTTCAGATCCAATAGCTGCACCTCATCCTTCAGAGTAGAGATTTTCATGTCCAGGTGCCCAAACACTTCCTTGTTCCATTTGACCAGATGCACCTTAAGAAATTTGAAGTTTCCCTTCAAAACATAGGCATCCCACCCCTCTACTTCAATTCCTTCCCACATCCTCTTGATCATATCTTCAAAGCCCTTGTGTTGAAGCCAAAAATTGTTGAATCGGAAGGGTTTAAGACCCCAATTAGAGGATGTTGTCTTTTAAATAATTGGGCAGTGGTCTGAGAAATCTCTCTCCAAAATCCATTGAATCGAATTGCACCAAACTACAGTCCACTCTTCAGAGACTAAGAAGCAGTCCAATCTACTCATAGCCGAGCCGTCCACCTTATACCACATGAAACTCCTACCCAATACGGGTAAGTCAATAAGCTCCATGTCTTCTATAAACCGGGCAAAACCTCTAATTTCTGACCTGTTGACTTGACTCCCAACCCTCTTTCTTTCCCCCTCATTCTTTACCGAATTGAAATTACCCATCAAGCACCATGCTCCTTTAACAAAACCAGCTTTTGGCATCCTTAGATCATCCCAAAGCTTTCTCTTCTTAATTAAGCTGCAAGAAGAGTATATATTTACTAGGAAGGATTTAATTTTCTGCGGACCCCATTCCCCACAAACTCCACAGAAACCACCACCTTGAAATGTATAGAGCATCTTGAATCTGCCCTTGTTCCAAAGACTCAACATTCCCCCTGAAATTCCTACTGATGGGTTGAAGATCCAGTCACAGGAATCCTCACCCCATAGATATTCGCATAATCCATCCTCTACATTTTCCATCTTAGTCTCCTGTATTGCGAGAAAATCCAGCTTGTTGGAGTTGATCAAGCTCTTTATCTTTTTCTTCTTGATCCTCCCCCTAACCCCCTGATGCTCATAGACCTTATTATCTTTTAAAACCAGATTCATCCCCATGCGTGGCCTCTACAAATACCACATTGCCTGCAGCTGATCTATCACGCAACTCCATTTCCTCCAATTTTTCAATGATGGATCTCTGATTTCCTCTGTCATTGACCCCCAAAGACCTCCCAATTTCCCACACTTTCTCAGCTACTCTGTCGGCAGAGTGACCAAGCAATCTTGAATTGCAATTTCTTATATCAGAATCAGGATCAGTTTCCCCCTGATGAATCTCAGTTATGATTCGAATTGAGTTATTTGCACTTCCCTGATTACTCGTACATCCCACACTTGCAGTTTTCCTTATAATCACAGTTGGACTCTGGTGGCTAAAATGCCTAGCACTCCCACATGGTGAGCCCATCAATTCTCCACTTCCTCCCTCGTCCAAAACAGCCTGCAAACCGAGGCTTATATTTGTCACCTGGTTCCTACCTTGTAACTTGGATGATCCTGATCGAGTCTGTTTTAGAGTTTGTTTCCTTCCCGCGGCGAACCGTCCATGTGACCCTTATTCCAAAACAGCCCTGCCTTCCTGAGCCTCCCAACTCAATTCTTCGTTAACGGTAGTCAAGTTACCACTGGGATTACTATACTCTCTAATTGTCTTCCACAAAGCCTCTTCAGCATATTTCCTACCCGCCTTTGCCTTTGTCCATCTTATCCCCCTCGCTTTTTTCTTTCGCCTTTTCCTCACAGTTACTTTGTCGCCCTCTTTTTCACCCTGTTGTAGATCTCTACCCCCAATATCTTTTAGTATTTTCTGGAAGCAATAGGCAACACTAACTTCTTGCGCTCCCCTCTTCCTTCTTTTCATTGGGCTTAAGTTTTGGAATCATGCTACTGGCCCAAGACCCTTGTCCACCTCTGTATCATTAGGCATATGACTAACTATAATTTGGGCCGTAGGACTTGGGTCCAAACCATCATGGATCCCGTCTTGTTGTGACTGGACAGGAACTTCAAGGCAACCTTTAGCAGAGACATAAAGCCCAACCTCACGGCCCACTTTATCTCTTCCACCTAGATCTGGACAGGAACTTGCTCTCTTAAGTTGTCCCTCGTTCAGCTTACTATTTCCATTCTCTAACCCGGATTTGGACCTGTTGCATTTTCCCATATTTTCGTAGACTTCACTTTTGGCTCTTTTCTCTGGTGAACTGACTTCGTAGACGCCTCTATTTTCTGACAATGACCTATTAGATTTTGAAATATCCACGTCACCTCCGTTCTGTGTATGCTCCTCCCAAACCGCCCTCTTGGAACCCATCTCCGGCGTCTCTGAGGTCCAAGAGTCCACGAAGCTGGCACCAACACTCTCCTCTGATTAGCATCTGTTCGCCACCCTGTATAGATCTTTCATTCTTTCCACATCAAAAGCTTCTCCACCTAGATCTTCCTACATCCTAATGTTATATATGTTGTCACCTATCTTCACCTTCACATTTCTGATAATTGTCCCCGAGGAAGATGCAGATATTAGAATCCTGGCTGTATCAAGCCTTGTTTTCTTTACTGTTGCCTCGTCCATCTTGATGAAAGTACTAACAAGGTTCACCAGAGTCCTAAAGCAAACTTCCTCCCACGCGTGTGTTGGAATACCTTGCATTTTTAGCCACAAAAACCTTTCCCTGGATACCGTGTTTGCATTCCATGACCTGACCTCCGCGAAGCATTTTGCAATGTACCCAACTTCATCTTCTAGCAAGGCCCTTATATCCACATCTATAGCAGCAGTCAGAAGCACCGGTTTTCCACCCAAGGGGATGAACCTGATCGGGAAAATCCCCTCACTGTCCATCATCTCCTGGATAGAAAGAACATCTTGAAGGTCATATGTTTCACCAACAAAACTATGCTCCAACCACTTATAATTTGCCTTGTCAACCATAAATGATAACCCAGACCATTCTTTGTCTTGTTTTGCAATAACTTTGTGAGGGCCTTTATTAAATTTGCCTCCACCGAAAAAGCCTTCTTTGTCCTTTCTGTAACCTTCTTTTGTGCTGCAGCAAAAGAGAAACCGTTCCTCGTACTGTTGAAATGAGCATTAAAGGTTCTTTTTACGTTGTTGTTTGCAGGTTGATGATGTTGGAATCTCGGGATGTTAGCTCTCAATCTTCGCTTTCCAAACCATATAGAGCTTAAGTTTGCAACCATCTTGTTAGTATTAGCAACATCCTTTATCCTCAGAAAACCAAATCTTTGTCCATTTATGTCTCTCTTCGGGGGAATGAACACCTCTTTTACATTACTCCGTTTCCCAAAAACCTTCCATAAAGCTTCCTCCCCATACTCCTCTGGGAAATTCGTGAAGAAGAAAGACGTTGTGGCTTTGAGGTATTCTGGAACTCTGTACGTGACTCCTATCCCAGCTCTATCAAATTTCCTGTAGTTGGAAACTTCCCTCTCTCTGCTCACTCTCCCTCTCCCTCTCATCTCATCCGCAAACTTGTGTGTTATATTTGCTCAGAAGATCAGATTGATACCATACCAAACGATGTATGCCACAAGTCCTCGACAAGATAGATATGCATGGATCTAAAACTCATTTGGTTCATCACATGGGGTGTAACGTTAGTTGGATTTCCATAATTATGATGTTTAATACTATCCATTTACTTCTAATTAATCCCAACATTTTCAATCACGAAATTGGCTACACGATCTATGTTTGGGAGGATCGAGTGTGATGATTAGCAATAGAGTGGAATTAAGAAAATTCATTAACCCATTGTCTAGGAGTTCCTTCATTAATAGAGTGAGATGGTTGATGATATTAACATAAACCACTCCACTCCATTCAAAACCCCTAATTTCCATACCCTCCAAATTGGGGTGTTTGGGATCTTCCTCCAAACTTCCAAATAATGGAGTGAGACACTCTTACCTTTCCACTCCGCTACACTCCACTCCACTCGATTACTAACCATTTTACTCAATTTCCTTCAAAACTCCCCAACATTGTTGGATATTTAGAGATATTTCAAAGTTTAATATTTTATTTTAGTTGTGTAATTATCACACAACAAGTATAAAATAAATCTGGTTGGATTTTATTATTTAGTCAAATTAATTTTTGTGAAAATAATTTTATATTTTATTTGGTCATACATATTTTGTTTGTTTTAATTTGATCCTATAAAAGGGGAACAACCTATTCTAATAAATGACTGTTTTTTCACGTTTTAAATATGATCCAAAATGTATGCTAATTAGCAGTTCTGATCCTAATTTTTTGGGTCACCCTTATCCAATTATATGGAAGTTGAACGGCAATTTTTTCCTTCTTTAAAAACTTTGTAGTACAGCGTCAGAGAAAAAAAAGTATGCTTGTTTTCAAAATAGAAGAAAATTTTAAGATCAGACGAAATAAAACAATTATTGCTTCTCTTCTTTTAATACCTTTTCATCTATTCTTCTCTTCCTGGGTTACATTGTCTGCTTATCATTTTTTCTTGACTGTTCTGTTACCTCGGTTTAATTAACCGGGAGGGGCCTGTTGTATCCTGGGGGGTTTGCGCACCACGCGGATAAACCCTTGAGGACAGTGTGATTTCACATGCCTCAGGTTATTGAGATTTGTTCGTATGCTCGTGACTGGTTGCTGTGTTCGTACTACATTGAAGACAAGTTTGGGATAACAATCTCAAGGGTTTATATTTTATTTCTTCATAAAGCCTTCACTGTTTGGCAAACCGTCTGACGCAGGGAGTCAACAAAGTAGCAGCAGCGCAAGTCAAAGGCTTTAATTATTTCTTCATAAAGCCTTCACTGATTGGTAATAAGTCAGGGAGCCTAAAATCAAGTTACTTAACAAGGAAGCCTTGCATTTGTTCGTGTGGGATCAACTAGAAGAACCCGTGTTCGTCCTTCAATCGGTGCTTATTAGTTCGTGGCAGTGGCTGTGCAATTGGAGTCACTGGCAAGAAAAAACAGAACCAATTAATACCTATTGTGGGCACTTTATAAAGAACACAGAGGGAAGGATTTCTTGAAGCATCTTGCTAATTTGTGGGTTTAGTATGTCTGACAACGTAACCGTCGAGGAGCAACAAACACTAAGCAACAATGGCGCTTCTATTGTCCAACCGCCGTCGCCGCCGGCCATCAATTATGCAAAGCCATTTCCTGACATTTCCAAAATCGAAGTCTTTGGTGGCCAGAACTTTCGAAGGTGGCAGGAGCGTGTCTCTACTGTCCTTGACATGGATGGAGTAGCGTCTGCTCTAACCGATGCCAAGCCATCATCGGCCAATTCCAAACAGCTTGAGGAATGGACATATTATAATAAGGTATGCCGTCACACAATAATTAGTACATTGTCTAATGAGTTGTTCGATGTTTATTGTTCCTACAAGGGTGCAAAGGAGATATGGGACTCAATGATATTGAAGTATACTGCTGAAGATGCCGAAAAGCAAAAATTTGTCATTGGAAATTACTACCATTGGGAAATGACTGAATACAAGGACATCAAAGTTCAGATCAATGAATACCACAAGCTCTTGGAGGATTTGAAGTCAGAAAACATCAATCTACAGGATGAGTTTGGAGCTGGCCTTTTGATCGAAAAGCTGCCTCCTTCATGGAAGGATTACAAGCAACAACTGAAGCACAAACACAAGCAACTCTCTCTGTCAGAACTGATCACTCATATAATAATTGAAGATACCAACAGGAAAGAGTATCAGGCTGCAAGGGCAAAGGCACTAGCTGCTCGTGCAAACATCATTCAGAATCAATCTCAGAAGAAAAGGTACGACAATAAACCTGGTCACAATTATAGTAATAGAAATTCTAATATCCCTCGTGCAACTAATCCCAACTTCAAAAAGAAAGGCATGTGCTATGTTTGTGGTAAGCCAGGTCATCATGCACCGCAATGCTGACATAGAATGAGAGGCGACAATCCTCCTAAGCCTAAGGCCAATTTGGTTGAGGGTGAAGGAGATGATATTATTGCTGCGGTCATTTCTCAAGTCAATATGGTGACCATTGTGAACAAATGGGTGGTAGACTCTGGGGCTACCAGACACATTTGTATGAGCAAAGATGCCTTCACCTCTTACACTGCTGTAGAGGATGGAGATGAACTGGTTTATCTCGGTGATTCTCGAACCGATGCGGTCTCGGGAAAAGGGAAAGTATTGCTAAAGCTTACATCGGGAAAGACTTTGGCTCTTAATGAGGTGTTACATGTGCCTAGCATAAGGGCAAATTTAATTTCTGTGGCCCTATTGGGAAAGTTTGGGGTTAAGGTTTCGTTTGAATTCGGAAAAATTGTAATGACAAAGAATAATATCTTTGTGGGGAAGGGATATTGTGACCAAGGACTCTTTGTACTCAATGTTGCTGAAATTCTTAATAATAATGCATCTTCTTCTGCGTATTTGGTCGACTCGTATGATATGTGGCATGCTAGACTAGGACATACTAATTCTTCATATGTTTATAAATTGCAGCGTCTTGGTATGATTACTTTAAGTAATAACCAACTTGGTAAATGTGATGTATGTGTTGAATCAAAATTAACTAAGAAAGCTTGTCCCCCGGTGCATCGTGAAACTGAATTACTTAATTTAATTCATACCGACCTAGGAGATTTAAAATAAACAATGACAAGAGGAGGTAAAAAATATTATGTCACCTTTATAGATGATTTTTCTAGATATGCTAAAGTTTATTTGATTAGAAATAAAGATGAAGCATTTGACATGTTTCTTTTATATAAAGCTGAAGTAGAAAACCAATTAAATAGAAAAATTAAAAGGGTTAGATGTGATAGAGGCGGCGAATATATTTTATTTAATGAATTTTGTGAAAAGGAAGGCATAATACATGAGGTGACTCCCCCATATTCACCCGAATCTAATGGTATAGCTGAAAGAAAAAATAGGACTTTAAAAGAAATGATGAATGCTATGCTTGTTAGTTCTTCCGCACCTGATAACCTTTGGGGTGAAGCTATTTTAACTGCATGTTTTTTGCAAAATAGAATACCTCATAAGAAAACCGGTAAAACGCCGTATGAGTTATGGAAAGGTTATATGCCTAATTTGAAATATTTGAAAGTGTGGGGGTGCCTAGCTAAGGTTATGGTTCCTGAGCCGAAGAAAAGGAAAATAGGTTCTAAAACTTCTGATTGTATGTTTATTGGATATGCTGAACGTAGTGCTGCATATAGATTTCTTGTTTTGAGAAGTAGTGTACTTGATCATAACACTATTGTTGAGACTAAAAATACTGAATTTTTAGAACATATATTTCCTTTGAGATCTGTAAATATTTCCATAGAAAATAATTCTATTGAAAATATTTCTTCCGAGAATAATTGTGAAAACTTATATGAGGATTTGAGAAGGAGCAAAAGACAGAGAAAAGAGACATCGTTTGGAAATGATTTTTACACTTACCTTGTTGAAAATGATCCCTTGACTTTTTCTGAAGCAATTTCAACTTCTGATGCCCCCTTTTAGAAAGAAGCTATTAAAAATGAAATTGATTCAATTTTGAAGTGCAACACTTGGATTTTAGTTGATTTACCCCCGGGAGCAAAACCTATTGGTTGCAAATGGATCTTTAAAAGGAAATTTTTTCATGATGGTTCAATTGAAAAATATAAAGCTAGATTGGTAGCAAAAGGTTTTACGCAAAAACAAAATATTGATTATTTTGATACATTTGCTCCTGTGACCAGAATTTCTTCAATTCGAATTTTGATAGCCTTGGCTTCAATTTACAAACTTGTTATTCACCAAATGGATATGAAAACTGCCTTCTTAAATGGTGATTTGGAAGAAGAAATTTATATGACACAACCTGAAGGATGTGTAACTCCTGGTCAAGAAAATAAAGTGTGCAAACTTCTCAAATCCTTATATGGTTTAAAACAAGCACCAAAGCAATGGCATGAGAAATTTAATCAAACATTGGTTAACGATGGTTTTTCTCCTATTGAGGTTGATAAATGTGTGTACACCAAGATATTAAATGGGGAATGTGTTATTATCTGCTTATATGTAGATGACATGCTTATCTTTGGTACTTGTGATGATGTAGTGATTAGAACAAAATCTTTTCTTGCATCAAAATTTGATATGAAAGACATGGGTGAAGCAAGTGTAATATTGGGAGTTAGAATCATTAGGAAGGGTGATAGCATAATGCTATCCCAAGGACACTATGTTGAGAAACTTCTTAGGAAGTTTGGTCACTATGACTCAAAGCCAGTAAGTACCCCTTATGATACTAACTCTCATTTGAAGAAAAATAAAGGTGATCCTATTAATCAGTCTCAGTATGCCCAAATTCTTGGGAGCTTGCTACATTTGATGAATTTTTCGCGACCTGACATTGCATATGCGATGAGGGCGATTGAGTAGATATACTCAAAGTCCTAGTCAGGATCACTGGGAGGCACTTGCTAGACTCATGAGATATTTGAGAGGTACCATGAACTATGGTATTATATATAGTGGATTTCCCACTGTACTAGAAGGGTACAATGATGCTAACTGGATATCTGATTCAGATGAGACAAAATCCACTAGTGGTTATGTATTCACACTTGGTGGTGGTGCAGTTACTTGGAGATCAGCCAAACAAACAATAATTGCTAGATCTACTATGGAGTCAGAGTTTGTAGCTCTGGAGTTGGCTGGTAGTGAAGCTGAGTGGTTGAGAAACTTCTTGGCAAATATTCCTTTAGGAATTAAACCAACCCCATCAGTGTCGATGCATTGTGATTGTCAATCGGCAATAGCTGTTGCAAAAAATAAGACCTTCAATGACAAAAATAGACATATACAATTGAGACATAATGTGGTAAAGCAATTGCTAAAAGATGGAATAATATCGATCGATTATGTGAAGTCAGAGGTGAACTTGGCAGATCCTCTAACAAAGCCCCTGGGAAGAAAGTCAATATGTGATACATCGAGGGGAATGGGAATGAAGCCAATTGAAATTAACGAGTGATGGGAACCCAACCTTTGTGATTGGAGATCCCATGAAGAAGGTTCAATGGGTAAGAACAAGTCACTCGTCAGTTCTGCTAGCACACAAAAATAATTTTGTTTTGTGTCTCTTTCCTATGGTGTAATTGAGAAAGTGCTAGATACTGCATTATTGAGAGGATAAGTTTGTAAAGCTTTTAATGATTTTTATATCCCTTATGGGTGGTGTATGATTTGCAGCATGCACTTGATGAAATCACCTATATGAGTGTCAAGTGGGGCCGCTTGCATGAGATCGTGGCGAAATCTCTAGAGCACTCATGAATACCGGACGCGCGCATGGCCTATTAGCGCAAAACGGCGTAACAACAAGAATTGTGGGGGTGTAGTGTGATTGATAGACCTCTAACACGTATTAAGTGTCTTGGGTTCCATAGCTTGCTACACCAATTCACTGTGTGTTAAGTTTATCAGTCTAGGTCTGGTTCCATTGCTTGCTATACAGATCCGATGCATTACATTCAAGATGTTAACCCAGGAAACTCTTTTGAAATCTCTCAAGTGTTTTCTTTAAACTTTTGAAATATGTGGGGGATTGTTGGATATTTAGAGATATTTCAAAGTTTAATATTTTATTTTAGTTGTGTAATTATCACACAACAAGTATAAAATAAATCTGGTTGGATTTTATTATTTAGTCAAATTAATTTTTGTGAAAATAATTTTATATTTTATTTGGTCATACATATTTTGTTTGTTTTAATTTGATCCTATAAAAGGGGAACAACCTATTCTAATAAATGACTGTTTTTTCACGTTTTAAAATATGATCCAAAATGTATGCTAATTGGCAGTTCTGATCCTAATTTTTTGGATCACCCTTATCCAATTATATGGAAGTTGAACGACAATTTTTTCCTTCTTTAAAAACTTTGTAGTACAGCGTCATAGAAAAAAAAGTATGCTTGTTTTCAAAATAGAAGAAAGTTTTAAGATCAGACAAAATAAAACAATTATTGCTTCTCTTGTTTTAATACATTTTCATCTATTCTTCTCTTCCTGGGTTACATTGTCTGCTTATCATTTTTTCTTGATTGTTCTGTTACCTCGGTTTAATTAATCGGGAGGGGCATGTTGTATCCTGGGGGGTTTGCGCACCACGCGGATAAACCTTGAGGACAATGTGATTTCACACGCTTCAGGTTATTGAGATTTCTTCGTATGTTCGTGACTGGTTGCTGTGTTCGTGCTACATTGAAGACAAGTTTGGGATAACAAACATACCCTAAGTGACTGTAGAGATCATCTATTTCCCTCTTCTGCTCGGTGAGCTATGTTGTGTTATATGCATCGAGTAAATTTTGTTTATTTTTCATTTGGTTTCCTAAGGACACTTGTATTCTTGTAAGCAAAATTATGTGTGTGTAAAAGTATTTATACTTATGAGCAATTATAAAATAAACGTAACAAAAAGTATGTTATATTTTCTGTATTTGGTGGAATATTGGAACTTGGATTTAAAAAACATTAGTTAATTTTGAATTGTACGTTGTTGCTTGTTGAATGTTATGGGCAATGTTGCAGTTTAGTACAATAACTTTCCCTTTAATTATCTCTATTCTTTTTCTTTTGAATTTTTCATTAATTTAATAATGTAGATGTGGATCTCCACTTTTTCATTGAGGACCAGGGAGAGGAATAAATATTTCAGCACGATAGCGATGGGAGGGACGGGGGAGTAGAGTGAGGAGGACAAAATCTACGGGTAAGTTGACATGTTCCAAAGCTGAAAGTTTGCGAGAACTTTGCGAATATCCAAGAGTCCGAAACATATCTGGTGCATCTCCCTATGTATCTAATATAGAAAGAGGGACGGTTAATTGGTTAATCCCCCACGGGATGACAGTTAACAATGATGCTACTGTGCCATCGTGGTTCTTTTTTTAAAGTAATGACTCATTTTAATGCACGATATTTTTTGAGGTATCACTTTTCGTCCCAAAAAAAAACCTAATCAAATAGTCCCTTAGAATGTCAAAAGAAAGACACTTTAGTCCCTCCGTTTATCCATGTCATGAACACATCGTTAGAGTGTTGATGTGCATCATTATGTATCCAGGTGCTCAAGCTACAGTCTTTGCATGCAGAGTAGACCATGAAAATAATTATGCAATGACCCCAATAAAGTCCCTAATTATTATTTAAGTAGCTCAATTTAGTCCCCGACAATTTCTATCATGAGACAAATTAGTCTCTACATGTCACATGCAACACACCACATGGACTAGATGTATCACCCAGATGCACCAACACAAGTCACATGGACGTTTTTAATGGACACTTGATCTTACTAACGATACACATCATCACTCTAATGATGTTTTTGGGACGGAAACATGCGGAGGGACTAAAGTGTCTCTCTTTTATCATTCTTGGAGGTTATTTGATGAGTTTTTCGAAAAGTGATATCTCAAAAATTGTTCGGGACTAAAATGGGTCTTTACTCTTTTTATTGTGCTATGTTGGTTTTGTTTTCAATTTTTTATTTTTATTTTCTGATTTTTAAAATAATTGTGAAAAATATCACTTTATTTTTATTCTAATTTTTTTATTTCAAAATTTGTATAGAATATGTTGAAAACAACCGCTTGATGTTTCCAAACAGGAAAATGCTCTTGTATTTCAACAATTAGCCTTACTAGGGCGGGGAACGTGGTGGCAAATATTCACGCTCTTTGTCCACGTCTCTCATTTTCTTCTGTTTTCTTCTCTGATCTCCATTATCATTAGTTTTTCAGAAATGCTAAATGTTACGAGACGAATTTCATCCCATACTTATGGCTCTTTTCTTCCTCTGGTTATGATTTTACCTTTCCTTTTATTGACTTGCGTTCTACAAATTGATTGGTTCAATATCATTTCGTCGACATTCGTTTAAGATCACTTCGCACCAAATAGCATTACTGTTAGTTTTTTATCGTCATCCTCATTTCCTATCTCCTCGTGAGTTTCCAAAAATACATTGTGCATAAAAATAGGGGTGTTTAGGTAATATTAGCAAGGTATTTCTATCTCCGTCTTCAAATTATCTATGAGGAGAATTTCTTCCTCACCCTCGTTCATGTGGAGAAAAAAATTTATAACCATAGAGCCCCGAATGGGGCAATCCCGACGAGATCCCCATAAACAAGTAGAAATTGTCATCTCCAAGCCTTACCGTTCTTTCTTACATCGTTTGATACGTATAGAATCATAATATACATGTGTAGAAAATAAAGTAAAATCTATTAATAATCAAAGAGTGTATCATGCTCCATCATCTTTAAGGGCTCGTTTGGTAGTCAGGATAAGAAAGACATGATAGGATAAACTATCATATCCTGTATGAAACTAATTGTCTTGTCAGCCAACAGGATATAATAAATCAATCCTGTCACTTATTCTATCACGTCCATCATGTCCATCCCGCAACCCGACCAACCCGATACCCGACCCATCCGCTAGTCATAATGGGCGGAAATGAATTTGATTTTTTCTTACATCAAACTCGCCCGAACCCAACAATCCCAACCCGAACCCGTCCGAACCCGCCCGATGCTCACCCCTAGTTAAAATTGGTCCTAAGGGGAGGAATGGGTTAAACTCAACATGATAGAATATGATGATTTAAAGTATAATAAAATATAAAACATTTTATATTGTATATATAAAATAATTAAAGTATAATAAAATAACAATTTAAAGCATAATAAAATATAATATGGTTTAAAAAAGTATAATAAAATATAAAATATTTGAAATAATAAAATGTTAATAATTAATTTTAAAAATTATTTTTATTTTGTCACAAGGCTAATTTTGTTATTTTATATTATTTAAAAATTAAAAATATAAACAACTATTCTAATAATTTAACTATATGTAAAGTAAAAATTAAAAATGAATATTTAAAATTATAAAAAAATAACTTAAGTTAAACAATATTTAAAAAATTATATATAATTTTATCACAATGATATTTTTGTCTTTTTATATAATTTTAAAAATGAAAATTATAAAAAATTAAATATAATAAATTATAAAAACATTTAGAATAAAAAGAAATTTTTAAAATTCATACACTTGACCACAAACTACACTTCACCCCATTTTTTAGTTTTGACTAAACTATTGACTAAATATTTTACTAAAAAATAAAAGTTTATCAAGTTTTTATACTTATATATTGAAAAACGTTTTAAATAATATATAAGTATTTGAAAATCTTATAAAAAGGAGTATAATATATAAGTATTTATTTTTTAGTCCATTATATATTTATTTTACTCAGACAAGTATGTATTTTAGTATACACTCTAACAAATGATATGTAACGTGTATGTATTATGTGAAAAATGATTTTTTTATATTCTTGCTTCCTTAGTCATTTTAGTATGTTTCCAATTATTTTGTCTATGGAAAATAAAGATTATTATAATATTTGTTGTTGATAAATATGACAAAAACACCATTTTAAATAAGCAGATTTGAGTATAAGATTGAATATATGTTTGTCAAATTATGACATACAAATTAAAGAAGCACTGATATTTGTTGATAAATTATTGAGCTAAATGACTCAAATAAGAGAAATAAAATAATATGATAAAAAATTCATTTGCCACATGATATACACACATAAGATTCAGCAGGTTCAAACATCACCAATTACAATTTAAGAGTCAGGTGAAACAGGGAAGAGAACCCTATCGTCGCACCATCATCTTTGATGGCATGAGTGCCGCCATCTCCACTTTGGTGCGTCGTCCCCGTGCCTCTCACTCTCGAGGGCCTCCCAACTCGGCCAACCTCTTTGCCACCATCTCCACCGGCCGCCTCTAACCCCAGCCAGACCCATTGCCCCCTTCCGGATCTCTTCCACCAGCCGCCTCTTAACCCTAGACAAGACACATCGCCCCCACCACCCGGTCGGATCTCTTCCCCTCTCGCGTCTCTCCAGCGGACTGCCGTCTAGCACCCCTTTTGCCGCCAACCTGCCTTCTCTGGTTGTGGCTCTGTTGTGCATTGGTTTTGTGCGTCTGACGATGGTCTCATGATTTGTCCTTAGATGTCCCTCAATCTGGAATCTCCTTCTTCATTGGCTTTTCCACAACGAAAATCTTTTGTTCAGGCTTTAAATGGTTCGTTTGACATCCCAGTTAGTTAGCTTCCTTGACTGTGCATGAAGGGAGACTCCATCTCTATCAAAATATCTGAGGATGGATATCAAATGGGGTTGGAAGGTTTAAAAAAAAACCTCCATGGCCGCTTGTTGTTGTTGAAGGGTTATATCCTTATAAAGATTTTCGATTTACATGTCAAACTTTCAAATCTATGGAAGCCTTTGGGTCAATGCAGAATGATTTTGTTAGGAAAGGGATTTTATGAATTCAGTTTTGCATCTCAAAAGGATCTGCATAGTGTCTTGGCTGTTGGGGCTTGGGAACTCCAATCGGGGCTATTGCGTGTTTTTCACTGGTCTCCAGATTTTATTCCTAATAAGGAGAAACAATCTCATGCTCAATGCTGGATTAGAATTCATGACTTGCCACAAGAATATTGGCGCTCGAAATTGTTGTTTGAAATTACAGGCGGATTAGGTACTCCAATAACTTGGGATGAAGCAACCTGTACTTGGGCGTATGGTCATTGTGCTCGAGTTTTAGTGGATGTTGATCTAACAGAAAAATTGCTTAAGGAGATTATGGTTGAACGTGAAGGTTTTGCATTTTCTGTTAGTATCGAATATGAGAAGCTTCTTTCTTTTTGTTATCGTTGGAAATCAATTGGGCATTTGGTTACAGCTTGTAAACAAATTGCCAAGGAGGAAGAGGGGCATATTGATCCGCCATTGGTGAAGACTAAGCAAACATATGTCCCTAAGGTTCCATAGCAAAAACCAATTGAAGATAATGGACATATTGATTTATCATCGGGTGAAAATTTGATTGACAATGATTCGGTTGAGATCATTTATGACTAGTCTCCTGATCATGCCTCAAATTTCATTCCACATATCTCAACTTCTATTGCAACTATTTCTAACTCTACAGCCAAGGGTACTCCGACTCCAATGCCTGAGCATTCCAAGGCTACTTGTGATTTAACAGTTAGTGGTAAGAGTCTTGAGACTCCTGAGGCTAATTCAACCCCTATACATCCTAATGTTGTTCATGATATGAAAATACTTGCAAAGTTTTTTGGAAATACGGAGGAGGAAGACCTAGATAATGACTCTCTCTCAGCACAACAGTTGAGTAATGATAATGATGTTGAAGTTGATTTTGATTTCACGGTGGTTATGTCTAAATCTCAGAAGTATAATCTGAGGAGGAATAGAAAACCTAATGTTAGGTTTAAATGATTTCCTTTACATGAGTTTTGGTTTATGTCCCTTCATGATTTTGTTTTGTTTTATTTTTCTTGTTTTTATTAATAAATTATGGTGACATAGGGTCACCTTACCTTAAAAAAATAGCTACTTCACTTTTTTTTTTTTTAAAAAGACACACATAATATCCATCATTTGCTACAGCGTATCCTTAAAAATATTTATTTAGGAAAAGTATATATATATATATATATATATATATATATATATATTGAAAAAATAAATACTTATATGAATTATATTTATTTTTATAATATTTTCAAAATTTTCATTTTATTTTTTAGATTTAAATATCAAATTCATTTTTTAAACAAGAAAGCCTCGGTGCTTAATTCTTTGCAACAGTCTCATATTGGTCCTTGGTGCTTCATTGGAGATTTTAATGTGGTGTTGGGAGCACATGAATATCGGGGCAAAGGTTCTCCTTCCATGATTGCAGCTGAGGATTTTAGAACCTGGATAGACTCGAATAAGCTGATTCATCTAGAGACTAGAGGCTCTCAATTTACCTGGTCTAATGGGAGAAGAGGAAGTGCATACACTGAGAAGAGGTTAGACAGGTCAGTGGTTAATGAAGCTTGGATTTCTTTCTGGTCTGTGGTTTCTTGTTACACATTGACAAGAAGCCAATCTGACCACTTTCCTTTGCTGTTAAATTTGAAAAAAGAAGTCAGCAACCATATATCAAACTTAATTCATGAAAATGTGGGCAAGCCACCCGGATTGTCAAAAGATAATCTCAGAAGCTTGGAATACTCCTGTTCAGGGTTGTGCCATGTACACTCTTTCTCAGGAGCTAAAGAATGTGAAGTTAAAGCTTAAAGATTGGAATATGAATTGTTTTGGGGATGTCAACTTGAGAGTCAACTCGGCAGAGGCAAAAGTGACTGGAATTCAAGCAGAAGTGGATTCTAGAGGCTGCACAGATGATCTGATGTTGAAAGAAAAGGAAGCTCAAGCTGAATTACAACAAGCTCTTCACTATCAAGAAGAATTCTGGCTGGAGAAGTCAAGACTGAATTGGAACTTGCATGGTGATAGAAACGCTGAGTACTTTCACAAGCTAACTAGGATCAGGTGTGTGACTAAACAGATATCCTTGTTGAAAACTGAGGACAGATTGCTAACTAAGGCAGTGGACATTGAGCATCATGTGGTGAAGTTTTATGAAGACCTTTTTGCTTCTGATAACTCATATGTTGATAATGGCCTAATAGAAGATGTAATCCCCAATTTAGTCTCCATAGAGGATAATCATTTGTTAACAAAGCTTCCTAGCATAAAGGATGTGAAAAATGTTGTCTTCTCAATGAATGGAATTGGAGCACCTGACCCGGATGGTTTTGGAGAATTCTTTTTCCAACATTATTGGGACATTATTGCTATGGATGTTCATAATGCAGTTATGCAGTTTTTTAACTCAGGTTGGATTCTTCCTAACTTTAATTCCAACGTGGTTGTGCTTATCCCTAAAGAGCAAGGAGCTGACAGAATTGAGCAGTTTAGGCCAATAGCTTTGGCTATCTTTAAATTTAAGATCATCTCCAAGGTGATGGCAGATAGATTAGCACAAGTGGCCCCTAAGATTGTGTCTAATAATCAAAGAGGGTTTATCAAAGGAAGACAAATCAAGGACTGTATTTGTGTAGCTTCGGAAGCAATTAACATGCTTGAGAAGAAGGCTTTTGGTGGCAATGTGGCAATTAAAATTGACATAAAAAAGGCATTTGATACTTTGGATTGGAGATTTTTACTCAAAGTTCTGCAATGCTTTGGATTTGATGATAAATTCTGTTTTTGGATTAGAATGATCCTTGAATCTGCCAAACTCTCAATCTCTGTGAATGGGAAATCTGCTGGCTATTTTAATTGTAAGAGAGGGGTTAGACAAGGATATCCTTTGTCCCCCCTTCTCTTTTGTCTTGCTGAAGAGGTCTTGAGTAGAGGTATCCTTAAATTGGTGCAAAATGGGAAATTGCAGCAGATTACAATCCCTAAACAATATCCTATTCCCTCCCATGTCCTTTATGCTGATGATGTGCTATTATTTTGTAGAGCAGCTCAGAGAAATATGCATTGTTTGATGGAGCTTTTCAGGGATTATGGAGAAGCTTCAGGTCAGAAAATAAACACCAGCAAGTCTAAGTTTTATGCTGGTGGTATCTCCTCTCAGAGGAAAGCAGCTTTATCCTCATTTCTTGGTTTCAACTCAGGTGCACTTCCTTTTATTTATTTGGGGATTCCTCTATTTAAAGGCAAACCAAAGACATCATTCTTGCAAACTATTACCGATAGAATAAGGAACAAGCTTGCTACATGGAAAGCGTCTTTGTTGTCTATTATGGGGAGAGTGCAGCTTGTTAATTCAGTCATTCACAACATGCTTATTTATAGTTTTCGTGTCTATTTGTGGCCTGTGAGTTTAATTAAAACTGTTGATAGTTGGTTAAAAAACTTTGTTTGGTCAGGAAATGTGGACATCCAGAAAATTGTCATTGTGTCCTGGCACAAAGTTTGCTGTCCTATTGCAGAAGGTGGCCTTGGATTGAGATCTCTTAGAGCAATCAACAAAGCCTCAATGTTAAAGCTGTCTTGGAACCTAGTTTCTTCTCAGAATCAGTGGGCGTGTCTCCTCAGATCAAGGATTTTCAGGAGTAATGTGCCTTTGTCCTATCATGTCTCACCTTCGATTTGGGCTGGTCTAAAGGGAAACATTAAAACAGTGATGGAAAACATATCTTGGCAGATTGGCAATGGTGAAAAGATCAGTTTTTGGAAAGACCAATGGCTCTCCAAGCCTTTGGTCAGTCTTCTAATTAAATATACCTTGCTCTGTACAGGAAACCTTGATTGCTAAAGTGCAAGACTTCATTGAGGATGGGGTTATGCAATTTCCAAATAGCCTTATCCAACAATGCCCCTCTTTGGCCGTAGAGCTGAAGAGTATTTCCATTCCAATGGACAATTGTGGGGACCAAACTAGATGGGCTGGTCTCGACGTCTGGGGGAGTTGTCTATGAAGGAGGCCTTTACCTTCTTGTATTCTCGCAGTCAAGATCTTCCTTGGACCAATCTGGTTTGGAACAGATTTATTGCCCCCTCAAAATCCTTTTTACTCTGAAGGATAATTCAGGATCGAATGCCAACTGATGACATGCTTTGGAAGAGGGGATGTAATATTGTTTCAACATGCAATCTTTGTTATGCAGCTATAGAAGCCACATCTCATCTTTTCTTTGACTGTAAGTTTGTGAATAATCTTTGGAATTGTATTGGATTTGTGCTAGAGGTAAACTTAAATAGCTCTTCAATGCTAGATGTCCTCTCAATTTGTAATCACAATTGGAGCACTCAGCTTAAAGATGTAATTGTTGCTAGCATTGTTAACACAGTCTGGATCATTTGGTTTTGCCTAAATAGGGTCAGGTATGATAACAAGTTTGTCTCATTTTTCTCTGCCACTAAGCTAATTGTTGCAAATGTTGCTCTAACTGGAAAAATCAACAATGGTCATATGTCTTCTGATCTGAAGGAATTTAGTATCCTGAAATTTTTCTCAATTGAGGGTCATCCTAATTGGGCTCCTTCTATTAGAGAGGTTAACTGGATCCCCCCTCCTTGCAACTGGATCAAGTGCAACACCGATGGTGTTGCTAAAGGGACTCCAGGTCCAGCTGCGTGTGGAGGCATTTTTCGAGACCATAGTGCTGCCATTTTGGGCTGTTTTTCAGCATTTATTGGAAATAGTCATGCCCTGCAAGTTGAGCTCTTGGGTGCCATGCTTGCTATCGAGTTAGCTTATAAGAATTGTTGGAAGAATCTTTGGCTTGAATGTGATTCCCTGTTAGTGACCAAAGCTTTCAAGTCCGCTAACTTCCATGGAGACTTAGGAATAGATGGGACAATTGCATGAAGATCAAGAATGGAATGAATTTCGTTTGTACTCATATTTTTCGTGAAGGCAACAATTGTGTGGATAAACTTGCTTCTCATGGTACTAGCATTCATGGATTTTTATATGGTGGGACTTAATCCCAAATTTTATTAGGGAAGATTTTTATCATAATAGATATGGCCTCCCAAATTATAGGTTCAGATAATTTTGTTCGTGGGTCAGGTTTTTGTCCCCCCATGTTTTTGTATTCTTTCATTTTTATTAATAAATAGGATGTGCTGCAAATGATTAGTAATGCTTGGGGTGCCAACCTAGTTGGGATGTCTTGCATTGCAGTGATGCATTATCATGTTTTTTTTTTGCTTAAAAAAAAAGTAACTTAACTGTATCAAATCAATGGTTAGTCAACACTAAAAATTGAGGTGAGGTTCAATTTATGATCATGTTTGAGAGTTGCTGTTATTTTGATAAATTTTAAAGAGGTGGAGTATAATTTACTCATAATCAAATTTTAAAAACTATGAATATATAAAACAATGAAGTGTAAATGTGTGTATCTAATATTAATAGAGTAATATAATCAAAATTTATTCCAGGAAGAGCTCCTTTGGTATCAAAAATCTAGAGAGAAATGGGTGAAGCTTGGCGACAAGAATTCCTCCTTCTTCCATGCTCAAACAGTTATCATGCGTAAAAGGAATAAAATCCATGGTTTGAATCTCCCTAATGGGATATGGTGTTCGGATGATGCTATTTTGCAAGATGAGGTTCAAAAATTTTTCAAAAATCTGTTTTGCACCCCAGTCCAATCCAGCCAACATCCCTTCCCTGTTACGTCAATTCCGAGCCTGCAGCTAGAGGAGTTTAATATTTTGTTAGAGCCAGTGTCCAAGGAAGAGGTGTCTAGAGCTCTTAACTATATGAAACCTTATAAGGCTCCTGGCCCTGATGGTTTCCAACCCATATTTTTCAAACAATATTAGCATATAGTTGGGGATGATATTTGGAGGCTAGTGAGACAAGCTTTTGCAACAGGAAATTTCAATCCTACCATTGCTGAGACATTAATTGTCCTTATCCTGAAAGTGGATACTCGAGGTAACTTTAAAGAATTTCGACCTATTAGTTGATGCAATACCATTTACAAAATCATTACAAAGGTGTTGGTAAATAGAATTCCCTCTTTCTGAATGATATTATTGGACTTTATCAGAGTAGTTTCTTGCCTGGCTGAGGCACTTCGGATAATGCCATTATTTTTCAAGAAGTTATTCATGGTATGCATAAATCTAAAAAGAAGAATGGTGATGTTGCTTATAAAATCGACTTGGAAAAGGCATATGATAATGTTGATTGGAACTTTTTGAAAAGTTGTTTGGTGGATTTTGGTTTTCTCACTATTACTATTAATCTCATCATGAATTGTGTTACATTGTCCTCTCTCTTAATTTTGTGGAATGGCAAGAGACTGCCAAATTTTCCCCCCACAAGGGGTCTAAGGCAAGGGGATCCCCTATCGCCCTATTTATTTGTCCTCTGTATGGAAAAGCTATCTCTGGCTATTTTTGAGGCAGTTAGCAACAAGAATTGGCTCCCAGTGGGAATATCCAAGAATGGCCCTCTTATCTCTCATGTATTTTTTGCTGACGATGTCCTCTTATTCACCAAAGCTAAAAGTTCCCAGGCTAGACTTATTTAATGTTTGTTTGATAATTTTAGCAAAGCCTCAGGTTTAAAGGTTAGTATCTCAAAGTCAAGAACCTTTTATTCTACAGGAGTGCCTAGAAGCAAAATCGAGAAGTTCACCTCTACCACGGGTATTCGTTGTACCACAACTCTGGAAAAGTACTTGGGCTTCCCTATTTTTAAAGGAAGAGTTCGAAAGTCTGATTTTGATTTTATTGTGGAAAAAATGTAAAATAGGCTTGCATCTTGGATGCATAGATTTCTTAAAAAGCTGGGAGACTTGCTCTAGCCAGTTCGGTCCTCTCCTCCCTTCCCTCATACTATATGAAAATTTACTGGATTCCTCAGAGTACTTGTAATTTGATTGATAGGATTACCAGGGACTTCATTTGGAAAGGCACGGCCAACAAGGGTATTAATCTGGTGAGTTAGCAAAAAGTTTCTTGTCCTAAAAAGTTGGGCGGTTTGGGAATTAGGGCGTCAAGGGAAGCTAATGTTTCCCTTCTTGGTAAGTTGGTTTGGGATATTCAACACAAGCCTGAGAAATTATGGGTCCAACTGTTGAGCAGTAAATATGTGAAACAACAATCCTTCTTGGAAGGGAGAAAGGTCTCTGGATCGTATGTTTGGAACTCTTTATCCAAGACTAGAGATATCCTCAAGGATGGTTACACTATGAGAGTAGGGGATGGGTCCTCTTCTTTTTGGTACTCTTCATGGTCCAAAATTGGGCCTCTTTGTGAACAGGTGGACTTTGTGGATATTCAAGATGTTAATCTTAGGATTAATGAGGTCTACACTAATGATAATTGCCAGCTCAACTCGTTGGCAACTATTATCCCCGTTCATGTGGAAAACTTTCTTAGGAACACCAAACTGCACCTTTGCCACCAGGTTGGTGATTCTATTACTTGGGATGACAGTGTAGTAGGTAATTATACTGCTAGTTCCGGTGCGGCTTGGCTGCTCCGTAGAAGAGAGGATACTCAGCAAGAGGGTTATTAGAGCTGGATTTGGAAGTTAAAGGGACCTGAAAATGTCAAATTTCTGGTTTGGTTGGCGTGTCACCTGGCTACTCCCACACTGGATAATCTTTCGCACCATGGCGTGCATGGTTCAGATATTTGTGAGAGGTGCCTTGATGAGGTGGAATCTTTCCTTCATGCAGTTCGTGATTGCTCTCCGGCAAGAGATATGTGGATATGTTTGGGTTTTAGTGATGTTTCTTTCTTCAACCAAACGGATCAGCGGGCTTGGATTAGAGAGAATGCAATGGGATCTCATGAGCACAAGTTTCTGGAAGGTCTTTGGTGGGCTTGGAAAGCTAGGAATTCTCAGTGTATTTCCAACGAAGTTATTCCTCATCATAGAGTCTTGACTGAAGTTAACTCTCTCACGAAAGTCATCCAAAGTTGCTTTGCTTACACATCAAACGGACAAACGACAGGGACTTAGGTAAAGTGGAACATGCTTAATGCGTCAGGTTTCATTTGCATTGTTGATGGTAGCTGTTTCACAGATACAGGAAGATCCAATTTTGGTGGAGTTTTACGTAACCATGATGGTAGCTGGGTCTTAGGCTTTGTGGGTTCAACTGGTGTATCCGAGATCTTGCATGCAGAGATATCGGCTCTGTACCATGGACTACACTATGTTTGGAACCTGGGTATTCGTCAGGTTACCTTCTTCACAGATGCTTTGACTGTAATTCACTTGATCTCAAACCCAGTCCCTACCATGCACAAATATGCATCTCTTCTTGTTGATATTAGGAACCTTCTTCAGAAAAATCGGTCTGTTAAAGTGGAGCACACGTTGCTTGAAGGGAACCAATGCACAGATTTCTTAGCCAAGTTGGGAGCTAATCAGGAAGACTTTCCTCCTACCTGACATGGCAGGGATAGAGTTTGCTAAACAATAGTTTTTTATTGTGTCCGTTTTCTTTTTCTTTTTTCTCTCCCTTTACCACAAAAAAAATCTAATAGTAATAGAGTTAGAAATAAACAGGCCTTTATAAACCTACCCCTAACAATTTGATTTTTATTTTATTTTAAAAGTGGTCATTTAAATAGAATTAGAACATGTATGAAGTTCTACAAAAAAATTGTATGAAGTTGAGATTGCCAAATAAACTAGACCTCATGTTTTTGCAAAGTGACCCATCTGAGATTGCTTTCAACGATTAGGACCTCGTAGTCTTTGTCTACCTACAATACATGTTTCCTTAGACATCATGGTATGTCACTTGCAATACATATTCCGACACACATTTTGGTATGTATAGCCTGCCGTCTCAACCTAACGACGTGGTGATCTCAGGTTATTGAGGCTACCATTATCATTGATGGGTCAATCTCTGCTCGAACCTACTAGCTAAAGATTTTTGTATCAATATATATTAGTAGAAAAGTAATTATCATAGCAAACAAAGGTTTGTCCAGTTAGTAAGGATACGACTCATAATCCATAAGGTCGTGAATTTGAATCCCATGTCTGATGTGAGGATCTCGTTGGTGGATAATCTGTAAGTATATCTGTATGCGCTCTTTTGAGCCGTGAGGCTTGCCATGACCCTGGTGAGTCCCTGGGACCCAACTCACCTAAACTTTTTGTAAAAAAAAAGAAATTATCATATATTCTTGAAGTAACACAATTAGTAAGCTAAATTTATAAAAAAAAAATAATAATTATAGTGTTAATCTATAGTTAAACCTCAATTTATGTATTAAATGGCATATTTTGGTTAAATTGATATATTAATTACTATGAAATTACATGAGAATATCTATTTATAGCTAGAGAGCCTTTAAAAAATTGACCAAGTTGGTGGATCAATTAAGTAGTGTGGATTGGCCATGACCAATAGTTATTGAGTTGTAGGTTTTGCAATTGTCGCATTCTTGCATAGCATAGCAATGCTTTTGTGGTGGTGGGTCTCATTACTGCTTCCACGGGTCGTTTAGTACCACAACTCTCAGCTTCTCATACTTTTGTGTTTGTTGTGTTTGTCGATCAACTCGATGGTTACTTGTCATATGATAGGTGAAGTCAATCAGGTTGTTTAATTTTCTCTTTGAGACATGTTCCATCCATCGGTCATGTTAAGTGTTTGCCCAACTCATCATGACATTTAGCTTTCATGGTTTGGTTAGTTGCCAAGTACTCAGCGCTGCATCACAAACAATTTGATCGATTACTACTATAAACTTCAGGTCTTGAATCATTGGGTTGGTTTCTAATATCCCAATGCTAGCTTGACGCGATGACCACAAGTAACTAAGTAATATTAATATTTTGGCTTAATTTCACTTTTCATCTCCCTATTATTTTTCATCTCCCTATTATTGACCATATGTAATTTTGGTCTCTATAAATTTTTGTGTGTGCATATTTGTATCATTATTTTTTCAATATTGCAAATTCGGTCCTTAAATCCAATGTCTGTCAATTATTTCAACGATCAACATAGATGAACTATTCCTCTAAGTGCACAGAACCTTTAGTTGAGGATATCCCTCCTCCACCTCTCTGATTCAGCGTGATTCAAAGGTTTCTGTATGCTATTTATTGGTTTTGTCTCTTCTTTAGGAGACTTTTTTCCTCTCCACAAAATAGTCCTTTACCACAGGAGATCAACTAGAGGTTTTATGCGTTTAGAGCAGTAGTTTTTCTCTGTTAATCATTGAAAAATTGACGGAAATTGAAAGTAGTGATCGAATTTATAACATTGAAAAAATAAAGGGATCAAGTATGCTAAAAAAAACTTTAGGGTCAAAATTGAACATAACTAATAATAGAAGGACCAAAAATACATATCTTTTAACCCTGAAGTCCCCCGGGTGAAGATGAGAATATCCATCTACTTTCACCACAACTGGAGTCATATCAATAATAGGTATTGTGAGATCGTCCACATGGCTTTGGCAGAATTTTAAGGTGATAAAGTTTATCAACGTCACTTTTATTATTTTTTAGAGAAATGTTAGTAGCACATTCTCTAACATACACTTTTTAACACACTCCTTCTTATTGGTTGGAATTCATATTGATTTTATAAAATTCAAGTAGGACCCACATGATTTAATGAGACCCGCATAAATTCCAACCAACAGGAACAAGTGTATTAGAAAGTATATATTAGAGAGTACATTGTTAGCACTCTTCTGTTTCTTATTCCAAAAAATGGTATTCCTGAACTTCGCAGTTTTGTCCCATAGCTCTTTTCAATGTGGTAAATAAAAGGCATCACCAAGATGGTTGCAAATAGAATTAAACCTTTCCTCCGAACTCGAATCTATCCTTATCATGCCAGTTTTGTGTCAGGAAGAAAATATCTAAGATAACATTATAATTGCTTAAGAGTTGGTTCACTTTGCGGAGAAAATGAAAGGGAACAAAAAGGTTTATGTCAAATAAGATAAACTTGGAGAAGGTACATGATAGTCTCTTGTGAGACTTTATTAGAAGTTGTTTCCATGAGGTATTTCTTTCTTTGCATTTGATTGATAAAATCCATACTCATGTTAGTACCAATGAGGACAAAAAGGAATCGTTTTCTCCTTATCATAGTTTTTGACTGTTTGTTTGTCATTTGTATGAAGAAATTATCTTATTGTATTTACGATGCTGTAAATCAAGGTGATCAGAAGCCAACCAGAGAAGGCTAGAATGACCTTTATGTTTGCCACATTCTCTTTTTGGAAGACCTCCTTCTCTTGGTGAAGCATCCACTGACTAGATAGACAAGGTGTTAGGCTGCTCAAATGGTTTCTGCATGCACGTCTGGGCAAAAAATTATTGAACGAAAAACTAATTAGTATCTTTCTTTTTTCCAGAAACATCCATGATAACACAAGGCATTGTTAAAAGGAGTGGATTTATGCAAGCTTCAGGACTTTGGTAGAAGATGGAAGGGGCTCGGATCCGGACTTCCCTATCTCTGCTGCTCACGGTTGCTGGCGAGAGAATCTCTACAACTTTGCTTAAAAAAAGGGAATAAATAGCATTTATTCGAGGAAGCGCTATCATAGGGGGACTAAAGATAGCGCATTGAAAACGCTATCTTCAGTGACAACTGTAACATCCTGATTTTTTAGGTCTTAGTTAAGGATTATCAAGTGATTAATGAAGCTTAGATGTGTCTTATCATGTGGTAAAAAGAAAGGTTGAAGAGGGCTTTGGATTGATGTAAAAGTTGGAAGAAATCAGGAAAAAAATATCCCAGCAACAAGTTACACGGAAAATGTGAAGAAAACACTCGGACATGCTGACGGGACTAAATGCGGCAACATGTAGGGGTGACACGTGTTACAACTGGACACATGTTACCAAGAGGGAAGGTGGAAGGTGGCAAGGAGTCTGCCACATAGGTGACACTCGGACTCCACTCATTTAGCTTAAGACACCTAATACCACCTAACTATGCTACCTAAGTGACACAACAATACCGATGAAGGTTTAGGCATTGTGGGTTTACCAACAGTAGGTTGATTTATGTTTATTGAGGTTGCCAACTTAGTATAAGTATGCTAGTTTTCATGGTATGTTTGATGTGTTATTTGCTAACATGCTTAGTGTTGCTGGTATATGTGTTTATGAGATTATATGATAGTATGTTTTAGATGATAACATGCTTTGTTTGTTTCCATACGAATGATTATATGACTATGATATGGCACGAGACTGCTAACATGTATTGTGTAGTATGTTAAGCCTTCTTGCATGATTAGAGATAGGTTACGATTGCTGTTGATTGGATGAATTTGTTATAAGCCGGACTGATAGTATGGGCGCTAGTACCTCATAAGGTGAATTAACTGATGTGTGATGTGTTGAGTTGTGAACACTCTGATTTGAAAAGAGTTATGAGCTGTATTAAATCTAAGATATGGGGTTGAGTTACTAAGCCATAGGTTATAGTTGTGAGCTGGTGAGATTCATACTGCATTGTCGTTGTATTCGCCACCGAGTGGATTGGAGTTGAGGATCATCCTAAAATTCTGGGGATGGATCGAGATATAGTGAGAAAGCATATTGATCTGTGAGGGATGTGACATTACGAGTACCCTGGTCTGCTGAGGATACGTCATGGTAGCAGACGATCATCCTGATCTGATGGGGAAAGATCGAGATAGTGAACGAGTATCCTGATTTGTTGAGGATGTGTCGTGACGTGTATGAAATCCTAATCTACAGGGGATACATCGTGGTAGTAGATGATCATCTTGATATGCTGGGGATGGATCGTAGCAAGAGGTAGACATCCTGATTTCCTAGGGATGTGTGACGGTGGTGGATGATACATCTTGATCTGCCCATGATGTATCGTGTTGACCGCATCATCATATACGTTTAGTTGCATGAGTGAGAGTGAGCCTGATTGACATGCGAGTTTTGAGTTTATTGTTACATGTGACTCGAAGGATGGTTGTGCGTGTTATGTTTGTCTGTGTGCTGTCATTGTATTTTATTCTATTTCTACTTCCCTATTTATGATGACTAGTGTAGATTTTTATCCCCTGTTTCTCTATGTGTTGGATTGTGGTTTGAAGGCAGAAGTGTGGTAACTGTTGGTAAAATCACCAAAGAGGTTGGCGTTGATCGAGGTGGGAGTTATCTTCCACAGTGATACTGATGCTGTCGTTTCTTGAGTTGTGAGACCTTTGGAGATGTCGTTGAGTTCCTTAGTAGTTGTACCACGGCTAGTGAGGGGTTTGTTGATGCTTCCTATTTATCATACTTGTGTATGAATAGTTTGTATACGCCATGGCTTCCAGGTGAGCTCTTATGTTTTATATATATATATGCTTTTATAAAATGTGAATATATGTTTTGAGTTCAAAGTTTTTTGTTTTATGGTATTAGAAATGTGTGTTTAGCTCCATGTGACACTCGAGAGGGTGACTTAACAACGTCTTTTAATAACGAGAGAATAGATAACGATTTTAGGTGCTGTTAAATACCACACGAAAATGCTATAAAATGCTTATTCTAGCATAGTGTTTATCAAAATGAATACAAATTCTAGAATTGACTCTAAAATGTACTTTGCGTTAATTTTCTAACTATGACTACCTGTTGAACTTCCATCATTAAGTACCAACAAAATCACTTATTATTTGTTATTAGTGAGTTTTATATTACAAACAATACTTTTAAACTTTTTTTATGCAAGATTGGAGTGCAAAAGCATCACTGCAAGGAAAGACATCCCAACTAGGTTGGCACCTCAAACCCCACCAATCATCTGCAGCACCCCAAAAATAATATTCAAGAAATGAAAAAGAATACAAAAATCATTGGGGGGCTATACCAAAACCTATGAAAAGCAAGAGCAACTAATGAAATCTATAGAAAGGAAGACCAAACCTATTGCGGTTCAAGTCCTCTAAAAGGAACCTAGGAGCTACATCCCACCAAGTAAAACAATGTTTTTTGAAACCAAACCCAGCTAACTTATCCGCGCAAGTATTGCCTGGCCTCTCTAAAAATATGAGTAACAAAAAAATTCATTTTACTAAGTATAGACAATTTCTCCATCGGTTCCTTATGCCCCAAGGACAAGATTCATAGACTTAAAAGCAGCCACCACAAGAGAGGAATCATATTCCATCCAAAGACTTTTCCACCCTTTTTGAAAAGCAATTTCAATAGACTTTATTGCTCCATGTAATTCTGCCTCAAAAGATGTAGAAATGCCAATGAAATCTAAAACGCAACCCATAAAAGCTCCATTTGAGTCCTTGTAAACACCACCATAGGATGCCAATCCCGGATTGCCTTTGGAAGCACCATCCGAATTGCGCTTCACCCAACCACAAAGTGGCTTACTCCACTTAACTTCAGTTATAGAGCCTGCTCTAATGACCCGAAACTGAGAAGGAATTGAGAATTTTGAACTCTTCCATGGATATACCTTTTGACAAACTTCCAGAGAGAGAGACATTAGCATAGACCGAATTAGTAGCTCTATAGAGAGGAATCTATCTGTTTTCAAATCTGGCTTGGTTTATAGCATACCAAACCATCCAAATTATATCGATTACTGCAGAGATAGCCATGTCTTTAAGTTGTGCACTGCAAGCTCTATTACAGATTTTCAAGACTGAACCAATATGAAAAGTGTCAATAGGTTAGCACATTGCTCAACCAACTCAAAAGACTTGCAGCAAAGGATCACTTGAAGAACAGATGATTTTCTGTCCTTGAGTCACTGCCACAGATACTGCAGACTGACACTATAGCACACTCTCTCACAGCCAAACTATCATCAGTTGGCAACCTTTTATAAAGCAGTCTCCAAGTTAAAAAAGACCTGGATGGAGGGATAGAAGAATTCCAAATAAGTTTGCTCCAACCAGCATTGCCATTGGGAGGATTTAAAAAGAGATAGGCATCTTTAAAGCTAAGACAACCATTGGAAGACCTCTTCCAGATTAAGTTGTCTTATGTATCAACTATAGGTATGATAATCTGCATAATTTCACCAGAAACTTCTGGGAAAACCTGAGAGAAGCTTGCTGGAATCAACCAGGAGCCATTGTGCAGGAAATCCTTAATAGAAGCATGTAACTTCCTATGCACACTAACTGGAATCTACAGCTGATCCACCAAAGAGTTTGAAAGCCAAGAATCCCTCTAGAAGTGTATGTTGTTGCAATTACCTACTATCCACTTACTGCCTTGAGAAACAGTATTGATGTATTGCCTTACCCCTGACCATATGGATGATTTAGCATAATGACCAATGGGATTCTTGTGCTTCCATAACCTTGATTTGAGAACTGAGGACCATTGGATGTTAGAGGAGAACATTTCCCAGGTTAACTTTAAGATAGCTGCCTCATTTAAAGGGCCTGATACCAAGCCCATCTTCATTGATGGGAGAGCACAATTTTTTCCAAGACACAATTACCAATTTTCTTTTAAAAGGGTCACCAGACCAAAAGAAGTTTCTAATGCATCTATCCAAGGATTTTAATAAAGCCATAGGCCACATATATACATGAAAACTGTAGAGCATCATACCTTGAATGATTGAATTGACCAACTGAACTCTTCCCATAATTGATAGGAGATGACCTTTCCATAAAGACAACTTGCTTATGATCTTATCTGCTATGGATTGAAGAGGAATCCTTTTTGGTTTGCCTTGGAAGATAGGCACTCCCAAGTAAGTAAAAGGAAGAGAACCACAAGGAAAACCTAGAAATTGAGAGCGGGTTGCTTTCCTTGAAGGAGACATAGGACCAGCAAAGAACTTACATTTTTCAAGAATAAGGTGTTGTCCAGAGACCTCTCCATATTCATGAAACAAAGACATCAACACTTGAAGATTCCTCTTAATCCCTTTGCAAAACACCATGATATCATCAGCATAAAGGACATGTGATGGGGCATAACAGTTTCTAGAACTAGAAATAAGTTTTAAAGCACCTGAATCTGCAAGGAAAGTGATTCCTCTACTTAAAGCATCTTTTGCCAAACAGAATAAAAGAGGAGATAAGGGGCCTCCCTGTCTGACTCCCCTTCTACAAGAGAAGTAACCAGTTGGATGACCATTAACTAGGATGGAGAGCTTTGCTGACTTCAAAATAGTTTCAATCCAACCATAGAAAGTCTCATTAAAACCAAGGTTTACAAAACCGGACTGGCCATCGAACCGATGAAGGCAGTAGTTCGAGGTTCAATGGTCCAACCGAGGTTGAACCGATTATAATTAAATAATATTATTTTAATTTTTAATATAATATTTGTAACAATATTAAACAAAAAAACAACATAACAACTAAAATTATTAAGCACAATTTTTTTTTATTTTGAAATTAAAATAAATAAATATAAAGATATATGTTAAAATCATCTTTATAGGAAAAACCAACCCAAAATCTACAACCAGCCCACATATGTTAGAACTTAGAAAACAAAAGAATTGGGTTTTGGCTAGGATGACCCAAATCCTTTTATACTAATTTTTTGTTTTTTTAGGAAACAGGTTCAGGCCGATCCACTACCGGTTATGACCGGTTTTACCGGTTTTGAACTGGTTCTCCGGTTTTTCCACCGGTTCAGTACAGGGACGGTTTTCCCTGTAAACCGAACCGACCAAGATCACGGTTCCCGGTTAACCCGGTCGGACCAGCCGGTCCGGTTTTAAAAACCTTGATTAAAACCAAAAGCATGAAGGACAATGAGAAGGAACTTCCAATCAATAGTATCAAAAGCCTTTTAAACTTAACCTTATGTTTTATTTCCTACAAAATAAGGATAGATTTTGTATAAAAATTATATATATATATATATATATATATATATATATATATATATATATATATATATGGATCTGTTTACATCAGTGTAAGTCATTTTTCACTTCTACCAAATCTCAACCATTGATTTTATTTCCATCCAACGGTAATTGTGATTTTAATAATTTACACCGTTTGATGAAAATAAAATCAATGGTTGAGATTTGGTATAAATGAAAAATGACTTATACACTGGTGTAAACCGATATATATATATATATATATATATATATATATATATATATATATATATATATATATATGATCAAGTTACTCCAAGGGTAACTTTAAAAGAGTTAATCCAAATTCTTAACCTTGATTTTATCGTAATCCAATGTGAGTTTTTTGTTTTTTGTTTTTGATTAGCGTAATCTCTGGATGTTAAGTGACTTCTTTAATGAATTATTTAGTATAGGCCATTGGATTATAATAAAACCAAGGTGGAGATTTAGAGTAATTCTTTTAAAATTACTCTTATACATATTATATATTAAAGTAAGAGTTTAATTTATATACAGAGTCAGTGTAAAGATTTTTACACTGACAACCAATCAGAAATCATGGAATTGATCACTTTTAAGGTGGTTAGGATAAAAATCAAATATTTATAATGATGTGTCAATTTCTGATTGATTGATAGTGTAAAAAATCTTTATACTATCATTATATATCAATTAAATCCTTAAAAAAACTAAACATCTTATGTAGTGATTGTAATAGTCAATGTTTTAAATTTATTTGTCAAAAAAATTGTAATATCCCTTTCTCTCATATAGTTTGCTTTGCTGAATCCGCGCGTCCATGAACTTCTCCCAAGCAATTTCTATACTTTTATTTTCTGTACAAAAATTATGGAAGATATTGTTGATGATGTCTCAAAAATATTCAATTACAAGCAAAATGCCTTTGGCGGGAAAAACAGTTTTTTTCTGGTAGTGCACACCCGAATTCTGTTATGGCTTGAAGGATGGAAAGCTTGGCAACTGAAGCTCCTCTCCTATCTATATATATACATGTGTATGGTAGGATTAGAGTGTGTGAGTGATTGTAATCAACTGTGTAATCTTCTCTATAACTCTAATCATTAAGAGTTAGGCCTAGATCAAGGGGTTTTTTGGTGAGCATAAGAGTGGTAGGACTAGGGAGTTTGTGACTGTGTCTCAGCAGGGAATTCAAGGGACTAGTGTAGAATTCTTGTGGGGTTTGAAACTTGATCTTGTAACTCTTTCAATCATAGTAAAGATTTTGCTCTCTTCCCATGGACGTAGGCCCCATCGGTTGAACCACGTTATCTCTTGGTGTTGATCTTTCTTTTCTCTTCAGTTTTATCATTTTCTTTCTTGTTCTGTTAATTGCTTGACATCAGGTTCTTGTTGCCTTGTTGCTGTGATTTTGTTCTTGTGTGTTTCAGTGTTTAACCACAACAAGTGGCGTCGTCTTTGGGGATAAGTGAAAACTGAAAGAAGAAGGATCTCAGCATGGGTTCAACAAAATTTGATATAGAAAAGTTCTCTGGCACAAACGATTTTGGATTATGGCGAGTCAAGATGCAGGCAGTCCTTGTTCAACAAGGTCTTGGGGACACTCTCAAGGGTGAGGTTGCTCTATCAAACACTCTCACAACTGTTGAGAAGAGGGATCTCATAAACAAGGCAAGAAGCATCATTATCCTATGCCTTGGAGACAAACCTTTAAGAGAAGTAGCTAGAGAACCTACTGCAGCTGCTTTATGGCTGAAACTTGAATCTCTGTATATGACCAAATCCTTGGCAAATAGACTGTTCTTGAAGCAACAACTCTTCTCATTCAAGATGAGTGAAGATAAGTCAGTAGCAGAGCAGATTGCAAACTATAACAAGATTCTTGATGATCTTGAGAATCTTGAAGTTCAGATGGATGATGAGGATAAGGCACTAATTTTGTTGAGTGCATTGCCAAGCTCCTATGAACACTTCAAGGATGCGATTTTGTTTGGTAGAGACCAAACAATCACCCTTGGTGAGGTTCAATCATCCATAAGGACAAAAGAATTCCAAAAGAAACGAGAAGCAAAAGCAGAAAGCAATGCAGAAAGCCTGAGTGTTATGAGAGGAAGACATGACAAGAGAAGTGGAAAACAAGGAAAGCAAAGATCAAAGTCGAGGAATCAAGATAAATCCAAGTACAAATGTTTCCACTGCCACAAGAAGGGTCATTTCAAAAGGGAGTGCCCTGGGAGGAAGAATAAAGGTTTAAAGACAGGCCAACAATCTGGTGATGCAGCAATTGTCTCATCGGGTTATGAGTCCTCAGGGTATGAATCAGCAGAAGCCTTAGTGCTGTCAAATTCAGAATTAGAAAAGGATTGGGTGCTGGACTCTGGGTGCACTTATCACATGTGTCCAAGAAAATACTATTTTGAGTCTTTAACTCTTCAAGATGGTGGAGTTGTCTTGCTGGGAAACAACAAGCCATGCAAGGTTCAGGGATTAGGCACCATCAGATTGAAGATGTATAATGGACAAGAGACCATAATCTCAGGTGTCAGGTATGTACCAGAACTGAAAAGGAATTTACTTTCTATAAGCATGTTTGATAGCTTAGGTCACATGACTAACATTGAACATGGTATGCTTAAAATTTCTTTGAACAATAAAGTAATAATTAAAGGCATTAAAAGGAATGGTCTCTATATCTTAGATGGATCTACTGTAATAGCCCAAGCCTCAGTATCTAGTCAGATCCGTATAAATAAAACCAGATTATGGCACATGAGGCTTGGCCATGTTAGTGAGAAAGGTCTAAAGGAATTGTGCAAACAGAACCTCCTAAACCATGATGAAATAGGTAAATTAGAGTTCTGTGATTACTGCACTCTAGGCAAAGCTCATAGGATTAGTTTCAATACTGCACAGCACACCACTAAATCCATATTTGAATATGCTCACTCAGATCTATGGGGGCCAGCTAGAACCATGACTCATGGAGGTGGTTATTACTTCCTGACTATTATTGATGATTATTCTAGGAGAGTATGGATTTATATACTTAAGAATAAGAGTGAAACTTTTGAGAAATTCAAAAACTGGTATGCTGAAATTGAAACTAAAACTGGAACCAAACTTAAGTGTTTGATGACTGACAATGTCCTGGAATATCTTTCAGAGCAGTTTAACAACTTTTGCAGGAAACTAGGAATTAGAAGGCATAGAACAGTTGCAGGTACTCCACAGCAGAATGGCTTGGCCGAAAGGATGAATAGAACAATTTTGGAAAGAGTAAGATGCATGATCTTGAGTGCTGGTCTTCCAAAGAGTTTTTGGGGTGATGCTGCTGTAACAGCAGTGTATCTTATAAATAGATGTCCATCATCTGCTATTGGGTTCAAAACCCCTATAGAAATTTGGAGAGGCAAACCTGCAGACTACTCCAACTTGAGGATATTTGGTGCTTTAGCCTTTGCACATGTTAAACAAGATAAGCTTGCTGCCAGAGCAACAAGATGTGTGTTCATTGGTTACCCCACTGGAGTCAAAGGCTACAAGCTGTGGAGACTAGATCCGGGAGAACCAAAATGTATAATCAGCAGAGATGTAGTCTTTGATGAGACTAGAATGGCCATGCTGTCAAAGGATAAGCTAGACACTCCAATAAATACTCCAGAGACCTCTCAGTTTGAGGTGGAGCTGCCACCAACCAGAAAGGAGAATGAAGTAGTACAAAATGAAACAGAATTTGAGGATCAACAACAATCTCAACCAAATACAAGTGACTACAATCTTGTGAGAGACAGAGCAAGGAGAAATATAGTTCCTCCAAAGAGATATGCACAAGCATATCTCATATGCTATGCCTTGATCATATGGGAAGAAGGTCAAGATTGTGAGCCCAATAATTTCACTAAAGCAGTCAAAGACAGATACAAGAAGGAATGGATGAAAGCAATGGAAGAGGAAATGAAATCTCTTGAACAAAACAACACCTGGACTCTAGTTGTTCCACCTAAAGGACAAAGGATTGTAGGTTGCAAGTGGATCTTCAAGAGAAAGGAAGATGCTCAAAGCAACAACATTACTAGATTCAAAGCAAGGGTTGTGGCAAGAGGGTTTTCTCAAATTGAGGGCATAGACTACAATGAGATCTTCTCACCAGTAGTCAAACATTGCTGAATAAGGATTCTTCTTGCTTTAACCACTCAATTTGATCTTGAACTAGAACAGTTAGATGTCAAGACTGCTTTCCTTCATGGAAATTTAGAAGAAACCATCTATATGCATCAACCCGAGGGCTTTGTTAAAGACAAAAATAAGGTCTGCTTGTTAAAGAAGCCCTTATATGGTCTTAAGCAAAGTCCTAGGCAATGGAATAAAAGATTTGACAATTTCATGATGCAGATTGGTTTCCAAAGATGCAACTATTACAATTGTGTGTATTTCCTAAAGGAAAATGCTGAAGTGATTATATACCTATTATTATATGTTGATGACATTCTTCTTGCAGGTTCTAAAAAATTTGAAATTCAAAGGATCAAGGCTGAGCTGAAATCAGAATTTGATATGAAGGAGCTTGGAGAAGCCAAGAGGATCCTTGGAATGGATATTTGCAGAAACAGGAAATCTGGAGAGCTTTTTCTGTCTCAACAAGGTTACATACAGAAGGTGGTTAGAAGGTTCAGAATGCATGAATCAAAACCAGTTGGAACACCTCTAGGACAACTTGGTAAACTCTCAGCAAAGCAAGGGCCAACCTCATAAGAAGATAAACATAAAATGGCATTAATTCCATATGCAAATGCTGTTGGTAGTATCATGTATGGAATGGTGTGTTGCAGGCCAGATTTAGCCTATGCAGTAAATGTGATGAGCAGATTTATGGCTGATCCTGGTCTACCACATTGGCAAGCAATGAAGTGGATACTAAGATACCTAAATGGCTCCCAAAAATCTGGTCTACTATTTAATAAACACCATCATACTGAAGATGCCATCACAGGTTATGTGGATTCAGACTATGCTGGAAATGTTGATACCCGAAAATCACTGTCTGGCTATGTTTTTACCATGTTTGGAACTGCTATATGTTGGAAATCAGTTCTGCAGTCAGTGGTGGTCTTATCAACAACACAAGCAGAGTTCATAGCCCTTACTGAAGGAGTGAAAGAAGCAATGTGGCTAAAAGGGATTATTGGTGAACTTGGAGTTCCACAAAATTGTGTTACAATTTATAGTGACAGCCAAAGTGCTATTCACTCATCTAAACATCAGGTTTACCATGAAAAATCCAAACACATTGACATTAAACTACATTTCATCAGGGATGCAATTGAGGCAAAGGAGATTGTTGTTGAGAAGGTTTCAACAGAAGATAATCCAGCCGATGCCTTAACCAAGTCCCTACCTCTAACCAAGTTCAAGCATAGCTTGGACTTGATCGGTTTTTCAGTAACATAAGGACAGGCAAGAGATCAAAAGCTGGAACCCTGATTGAAGGGTTTTAGAGACAAGGTGGAGATTTGTTGATGATGTCTCAAAAATATTCAGTTACAAGCAAAATGCCTTTGGCGGGAAAAACAGTTTTTTCTGGTAGTGCACAACCGAATTCTGTTATGGCTTGAAGGATGGAAAGTTTGGCAACTGAAGCTCCTCTCCTATCTATATATATACATGTGTATGGTAGGATTAGAGTGTGTGAGTGATTGTAATCAACTGTGTAATCTTCTCTATATCTCTAATCATTAAGAGTTAGGCCTAGATTAGGGGTGTAATCGGGTCGGGTTGGTTCGGATTTGAGGGGTTTAATCATCCGAACCGATCAAATTTGATCTGTTCGGATCGGTTCGGATTTCGCAAATTTGCAACTACGGATCCGAACCAAACCGATCACAATCGGGTTGGTTCGGTTCGGATCATCGGGTTACCCTTCTTTTTTTTTTAATTTACACTTAAATATTAATAAAAAATTAGGAAAATAAAATAAAATATATATATTTAATTATTAATTATATTAAATTTATATATAATAATATATTAATATTATATAAAATAATTTAAAAATAAATATTTTAAAGGGTTAGGGTCGGTTCGGATCGGATCAGATCGGAATTTTCGGATCCGAGACCCGAACAGATCTGGTTCGGATCGGCGTTTTGAAATCCGATCCGATGATCCGAACCAATCCACCAAAACCGGTTCGGATCGGTTCGGATCCGCCGGTTTCGAGGATCGGATCGGATCCGCTTACACCCCTAGCCTAGATCAAGGGGTTTTTTGGTGAGCATAAGAGTGGTAGGACTAGGGAGGTTGTGACTGTGTCTCAGCAGGGAATTCAAGGGCCTAGTGTAGAATTCTTGTGGGGTTTGAAACTTGATCTTGTAACTCTTTCAATCATAGTAAAGATTTTGCTCTCTTCCCGTGGACGTAGGCCCCATCGGCTGAACCACGTTATCTCTTGGTGTTGATCTTTCTTTTCTCTTCAGTTTTATCATTTTCTTGTTCTGTTAATTGCTTGATATCATGTTCTTGTTGCCTTGTTGCTGTGATTTTGTTCTTGTGTGTTTCAGTGTTTAACCACAACAGATATTATCCGCAAATCATATGCTGTTTACAAAATGTGAAAAAGACGTAAAGAATTTTATACTTAGAAAATATTATCCGCAAATCATATGCTGTTTTTTTATATAAAAAAAAAATCATTGGAAGATATTATTAGGTATACAAAATTTAATCACCACAATAAATTGTGGTATTTTCCTATTTTCACTGATAACAAATCTTATATGATTGTCAGACTTCAACTCTTTTTTATCTTCAAAAATGATTATTTATTTTAGATTTAGCATTAAAAAAATATTTAGATGCTCATATTAGAGCTAACATATATGATATATAATTATATACACCATTATCTCAAAGTAAATTTTTTTTTACTAAAATTATATTCATTCGTTCAAATTGCTAAAATACATAAAAAACAACACAAATTTAATATCGCTAAAAATCAAAAAGGATGAATCTGCGAACAAACTCACAGCACCCAGGTTATTAGTATAACAAGGCAAAATGCCTACAAATGTGACAAAATCAAAGTGACTGGAATATCCATGCCTCCGGATCTGTAACGTTGATGCCCAAGTCTTGATTGAATCTGTAATGGATCGAAGCTGATATGCCAATCTGAACCAAACGAACACCGCAACAAGACGAGAAACCAAACGATGTCGCAACAAGACGACAAACAAAACACCACCGCACGCAGACGACGAAAACACGGAAAAACACTAAAGAAAAACCAGATCTATGTGGAAAAACCACTTATTCAGATAAAAGGAGAGAAAAAATGATGTAGAGGGATGATTCCAAACCAAAAAATAACCCAAAACCACCCCTTCTCATAGATGAGGAAGAAGGAAAAAAAGAAATAGATGAAAAAGAGGAATAGAGGAAATGTACCATTATCTCAAAGTAAATTGAAACCAAAGTATATTGCTTCTTTTCTCAAAAAAATAAAAAAATTATATTGCTTCTAGCTTTTAAACTTGTAACTAAACTATTCCGTAACTTAAGGACTAGTTTCACACTTATTGGACCGAAGTCCTTAAACAGCTCCCCCATATCATCCTTAATGAAATTGCATATGGTCAAATGGTACGAAAAGTATTATCTACTAATTGTATGGATTAATAATAATTGAGACTAATTATATGTGGAAATATACTAATTAGATAAACGATAAAATGCAAATATATAAAAGTGGTAGATTGTATTCGTCGTGGATTAGTCCTATGGAACTTTTAACTGATACTCTACATTCTTGGAGGATTAGTCATACGGTTATCGTCTGTGAGAATACCGTGGATTCCATCCCGAACCAAAAAACGCAAATATATAAAAGCGGTAGATTGATTTCGCACGTTGTATTACGAATTCATGTTCGTACCAATAAATATTTGTGTTTTAAAATAATTCATCGATAGTAAAATTAATTCTTTATCTCATAGTTGAATATAACATTGTACTCATATTCCTCCGCTAATATGAATACAATAGAATTGGGTTTGTGTCCCACAGATACTAATGTTTGTTTGAATTTCGATTCAAGTGCAAATCTTTCTGAATTGGAGTGAAGGACCTTTGGAATTACTGAATAGGAAAAAAAAAATGATTTTTAATAATACTGTGCTTACGAGCTTATCTATATATATAACTATGTCTCTTGTTAACGAGTGTTTTAAATGTATTGATTAATAAATTCATAAAATGAAAATTTGTATTAAAAAATTAAGTATAATATTTTTTTAAATACTAAATACATTATTTATCATAATTTTTTTTATTTATTAACTCCTTAAATAATGTCCTAAGAATATTTGTTAGTATTCTGTTATAACTATTCATGCAAATTAAAGCAATATGCATTCTTATTCTTATGTTCATTGAAAATGGATCCCAAATT
The DNA here is from genome assembly GCA_030762895.1 of Sophora flavescens. Classification (NCBI taxonomy): domain Eukaryota; kingdom Viridiplantae; phylum Streptophyta; class Magnoliopsida; order Fabales; family Fabaceae; genus Sophora; species Sophora flavescens. The sequence continues at coordinate 75,408,260 of CM061070.1, read as the reverse complement.
TTTCATTACAATTTCACCGGCAATGGAGATATTAATATCAAATCAGCAACTGTAACTTGAACACGACATAAAATCCCCAAATGGATAAAACAATTTTTTTAATCGTGTGATCAAATTCCTTTTCTCATTTGACGGCAATTCTTATTTTCTTTTATTTTAGTCGAGTAATTAGGATTGGCCAGGACATCAACGAACCTTTGGAATTCAACAAAAGGGATATACATTACGGATAAACAAAGAAGACTTCACCCTTTGACAATGCTAACATTTCACTTTCTTCACCCATTACATCATGTATTTCCTTTTGGTATGCACTTCTTAATCTTCTGTAGGCATGCATTAATTTGTAATGAGCAAAGGATTATAGCGTAGCCTAGTTTGACTGGACAATTCTTTAATCCTCCAATTTGACCCATGATAACATATTAACATGTCCCGATTTTAAAATTAACCAGCAATTAAGAGTTTTTTTAATAATATTTAATTAAAATCAATTGATAATCACAATGGATTACTAGCATAAATTCCCTCTTGGGCAATTCTTTAATCCTCCAACTCAAGGGTTGAGGATCAATACTCTCTAAATTTGATCGGTGATAACAGGTCCCAGTTTTAAAATTAACCAGCAATTAAGAGTTTTTTAATAATATTTAATTAAAATAAATTGATATTCATAGTGGATTACTGGCATAAATTCATATTAAGGACCATCTTCTTCTTCCTTTGTTCCTTCCTTTCTCTGGAATTGATTTTTTTTTTACTTGGAGAACAATTTCATAAATCAGAAGAAAGGATTGAAATCAGTAACAATATCAAGCAACCAAAATAGAAATAGTTCTACATGATTCTAATTATTACTTTTCCAAAACATTGAAGACGAACACCATCATCACCATTACTTTGACTTTCATCTTTCCTTTCATTTTCACACTAAGCAATTCTTCATTTGAACCATCAGTTTTCGCCAGGCACACTAAACAGCTTCCGATCTGTCAACCTCGTCGCCGTCCCAGCTGCGAACCACATTGATTCAGACGCCACCGTCACATATATCACCACGTCCTCCGTTCATCCGCGGAACCGCCACCACCGCAAGCTCCGCTGCATCAGAAGACTTCACCGCCATCACTACGAGCTCCTCTAGCGCCTCGCGTCGCAGTAGCACCTTGTCAACCTCATCCCAGATTCGTAAGCACTGTCGTTCATCCACCCGCCACCGCCACGTGGACTACCGATCTCAGCCATCGCAAACAGTTGCGCTTCACCTCGGTCGCCATCCTCCATGACCAGATCTCCGCCGCCTCAGGTCACCAAATAACAGATCCGAGCTCCTCCCTCCATTACGCCTTTGCCGCTGCCACTTGCCGTCCTCTACGAGCTCGCCATCGCTGGAGTGCGATCTTGCCAAGTCTTGGTTCCAGCGCTGCAAAACATCTTCAATTTGTATTTGACAAACCGTTGATTATTTTTTTTTTTGGGAAATACAATGTAATCTCTATAGTATAGCAGGTAACAAGTAAAAGATCTTGACCGTTGATTTTTTTATAAAATAAATCAATGGTATTAAAGAGGTGGAGGATGGATCCTCAAAGGGCAAGAGGGAGGATTGACCACAGTGCCAATTTGACTATTTTATTTTATTTTTTTGGTTTTTTTTTTTTAATTTGGATATACTTTTGAGTATTAGAATTTATGTAAGTGCATATACGTGAGACAATATAGAAAATTAAAATATTGGAATATTTTACTATTATCTGATAAGAAATATTGATTTTCCTTCTTGCCGACCTCTTTTCTTTCCTTTTGTTTTCCCCCTCTATCAATTACTTGATTGACATTTGTTAAAACATAAAAGCATCCGTTATAGTACACATATATAAAAGAATTCTTATTTTGGTTGAAATATATAAAAGAATTTTAAGCAGTACGTACGCGTACACCCTTCAATCACATGAGTTAATTATGTTTTCTTTCTAATTAATCTTTGGGAGCTACATGAATTAGCATTTTAGAAAGGGCACTGTTCTTTGTAGTTTCGTTAGTAGTCAGTAGTGCTGAATAAATTAGTTAAATTAAATAATTTATTGTTAGTGGTCAATTTAGTTTGACGTGATATATCAAAACAAAAACTACAGGATTTGGTCATTGTGACAAATGGTTAAATATAACTACATGAGGTGGCATAGTGAAAGCAGGATATATATATATATATATATATATATATATATATATATATAACTATTGAATTAGTCATTGAATTATTTGAGAACATTAAAAAAGTTTTTAATTGAGTCTTTAAATTTTTAGTTTTCAATTGGGTTCCTGAACCAATAAATTTAAAGTTTTTAATTTGGTCCTTGAATTTATATAAAATTTTCAATTGAGTCCCTAAAGTAAAAAATTCGTTGAATTGGACGAAATATTACCGATTTCATCCAAGCTGGATACCCATATAAGCCGTCGATTGGTGGTTTGAATGGATGATGAACCTTGAGATATTGTCATAGCAAGATGCAACAAAATGCAACAAGATGAAGAAAGATGTAGTAAATTGCAAGTGGGAGGGCTATTTTGAACGAAGCTATTTTGAGTGAATGATATGCAACTGTGAAACAAAGATTGAGGAAGGAGTGAGTTATTTGTTCATATGGAGGAGAAGCTATCACGGGTCACGTTTTGGTCTTATGGTTCAACATTTTGATCTCTTGCAACCCTAAATACAAAGAATTCCAGGTCATGTTCCATATCAGGAAACTTAAGGGCCTATTCATGGAACTATACCCATGGGACCCAAATGAAAATTTATATAAGTTCAATGACTCAATTAGAAACTTTTTTAATTTAGGGACCAAAACTTTATAAAAGTTTGGGGACTAAATTAGATTTTTTTTAGTTTGGGAACCACTTAAAGATTTTCAAATATTTCAAGGACCAACTCAATAGTTATACCTTCTTTTAAAAAAGAAGACATATTTGATTCTTAAGTAAATTTTTTGGGAGGAGCACTATATCATTTCACTCCCACCCTAAAAATGAGTTAAAATATTATTAGAGGAGGTCATTCACCCATGATATTAATGGTGGATTCTACGGAGAGGTACCTAAATAGGTGCCTCACCGGTGAACCCACCATTTTTCATGCGAAATGACATTTTTATCCTTATCATTAACATATTCTCCCTTCCTTTCACAACCACCCCATTTCAACCACCAATGGACCCTTTTTCTGACCACTGTTCTCAGCCTCTGTTGATCAACTTACCGTCACCTCAGATCTAAATCTTGCAGATGGGGTATAAAAGTCAAGATTGATCTACTAACTGTCGTCGCCGACCCAACATTCGTGTTCTATAGTGTTCGCTGACCTAGCTTGCAGAGTTAATGGAGGGGGAATGGAACTGCTAGACACGATTGGGTGGGAGGGGTAAAGGGTAAAAGAGTCATTTTGATATTTTTTTGGACAAACAAATCTGAATCTTTGAATATTTTATTATTATATCTCATGGTGAAAAATAATGGTTCACACCAGGCACATATTTAGATACCACACCGTAGAATCCACTAGTATTAATCCCCGTGACAACTTCTTGTTTTTTTTTGTTGAAAAAATGTAACAGAAAAACTAAAGTATATGAATCAAACTAAGTTACCTATACAAGCATAAAAATATAGTCAAAATTCATTCAAATTAACCAACAAAAAAAAAAATCCACAATAAATTCCTTAGTTTCTACCTATAAAATTCAAGGTTGTCTACTAGGATGGCTGATCTTGTTGGAAAGCTCCAAAAATGTTCTATGGTAGTGATATAAGGGGTACCTAAAGACTATAATGTCCAAGTAACTAAGAAGTAAGTCGTAGTGTTTAGGCTTGTAGTATGTTGATCAACATACCTGAAATCCAATGATGTATCTGAATAAAGGGTGTAGTGATTAACATTCCCAAGGATCTAGGGTAGACCTTTGCTACATGGAAGGAGACAACATGGGTTGAGAAATCATTACACAACTAAGCCAATCCTAAGGAGACATGTAACATTAGTTCTAACAGTTGAGTTGACTAGGCATAACTTGAGGGGTGGGTGTCTCAACTAAGATATATGGGCTTAGGTTAATCAAGTGAAGTGGACAAATATTAGGCTCAAACCTAGCGAATCGATATGATTCAAATACTTAAAAGAGTAAACTACTATACCTTTTTTTTAATCTATGATTCTTTTAAAAAATAAATAAAAAATAACAAATTAACTTAAAGGGTTAGAATAGATTAGAGTATATCCCTTTAATCCATTTATTAAATGGGTTAGCCCTGCTCAATATGATCATTTTAAGTGTTTTCTGATTCAGGTAATGTTTTATTCCCAATAAACTACATTATCAGGATTTTTTTTATAAGCAAAAGTGTAATGAATAGAGCACTAGGGATACTCAACCTAAATACAAGGAAGTAACCAAAAAACATACAGGGAAACATGATAAATGTTTAATCAGGAGCAAAGTTACTACATGGTGGAACCTATAACTTGTCTCCAACACCACCAAAACCTATTCCGTCATACCTAAAACTCCAAAAGAAAGTAAACCAAACCGCCTTAAACCCTTGTTTCACAAGTAATTAAAAACTAAACTAACCACTTAAAACACCATCTATATGAAACAACCATACCTTTGATTCCCACACGAGCCACCCTCAAACCCACATATACTAGACACGACCTTTACTATAAAAAAAATGCATGAAAGTGTTTAATAGTGTTCTCTCAATACTAAACTATCTTTTCCCTATTTTTAAAAAGAAAAAACGCGTTCCACCTTAATAGTGTTTCCTTGAGGAAGTGCTATTAACGTGGATACCTTTAATAACGTTTCCTTGATGAAGTGATATCTCTTCCCCAATTTTTTTAAATGCACTCCACCTTTAACAACGCTTCTTAAAGGAAGCGTTATAAAAGGGAATATCTTTAATAACTTCTTCAGAGAAGCGCTATTAACAGGGATATCTTTAATAATGCTTCCTCAAGAAAGCACTATATATTTCTTTTTCTTTAATAAAAAGCCTCCACTTGGATCGTGAATCCATTTATATGTTCAGAATCCCTTGTTGCATTTCCTGTTAAGGTTTTTATCGGATTCAATTACATTGCTCTGAAACCATTTGTAACATTCCTGGCTGCTCTATGGATTGACGACTATCCCCACAGACCAACACAGGTCTTTTCAGGGTGTTTCTGTCCCCACTCACACTCTTCCTGGGAAAACTTCCCGGGAGGTCACCCATTCCAGAATTGCTCCAAATTAATCACGCTTGACTGTAGAGTTCTTAAGTGACGGGCTATCAAAAAGAGGATGCATCTTGTTGGTATAGGTAGTATCAATCAATTCATATAAGTCATCCTCAACTGCATAAACCCATACCTACACAGTCTCAGATCCCTCTCATTCTGGTGTGCAATCGGTTCATTTATGTGTCCCTCCGCCTAGAAGCATGCCAAGAGCCGCTCCTTGTCTGTTCCTTCTTGCACCGACGACCATTCCCCGCCCTCGTCAGCCCTGGGCGTCACATCAACGGTCTTCAAGAAATATTCGTTTAGAGATAACATTAAATACTGAGATCTGTTGAGTCTAATAACTTGTTATATGATCTTTGAAAAGAGCTCTTGGTTATCAGAAATGCTCAAAGTAGAACTATCACTTCTCTGTTGTAACTGAAAGTTGCCTTTTGTCTTTCCTTGTTTGTAATCGGAGTCAACTTTGTAGAGCTTGTGTCGGGGCAGAAAGACAGTTGTGTAATCGAGGGTACTATGTTTCTTTTACCAAGAATAAAGTTTAAACAATTAAAATATACAAGGTAAACCTTCTGAAACATATATAATGAACAAATAAACATTCTGAGAGCATAATACTAATTAGACGAGATTCGAAAATAGATGTCTTTGGACATGAAGTTATGAAGTTTAAGCGTAACACCCGAGTAGTCTACTACAAGGTCGTCTAGAGTTTATGGGGGTAGTCTACTAAGTCTTTGGACTTGCTTAACTAGACTAGCTAACTTCATGTGGAGTAGACTAGAGGCTCGTCTAGCGAACTTAGTGTAGACCAGCGATAAGCCTTTGGGCTTATTTGAAGGTACTTCTCTAGACTTGTGCCCTCGTCTAGCGAGACAATTATAGCCCTGCACACTTCATAAGACGAATTAATTAATAAACCTAATTTTACCATACAAATATAATCTTTTTGTTAACATCAAAATTTCTAGAGATTATTAACCATAACCACTTTTGTTCCAACAAGTTTTTCTTTTTTACTTTCCAAATCGTGATACTGGTTTTTTTTTTTAGTTTCCAAATCTAGAGATACAAAGTCAAGGGTTTTTAAGAGGAAATAATATCGCAATTCCGTTTCATTCTCATGTCTCCGTTCAAAGAGGTATGCAACTAGTCCTTTCTTTTTTTGGTTTCCAAACTGTGATACTGATGAAATTTCCTTTTTAATATACAAATCCAACTGATACACGTAATATGGGGTTTCTAAGAGGGTATATCACGATTCTTTTCCCATTCTCATGTCTCCGTTTGAAGAAGGTAGATATGCAGTACTCTTTCCTTTTTAGTTTTCAAATAGTGATGCTGATGGAATTTCATTTGAAAGTCCAAATGTATACAAAATCTGAGGTTTCTAAGAGGGAATATAGCAATTTTTTTCCATTATATGCCTCCGTTTGAAGAAACTAAGCATGTATATTTTTCATTTTTAGTTTTCAAATAGCAGTCTTGCCCAAAGATTTGACAGAGTTCTTTGTTGAGTATCATTTCTTTGCTTCAGATCTCTTCTTGAATCCACGGGTTTTGACTACCGAATATAGGAAATTATTTAGTTTTGTTTTTTAAAAAAAGAGATAATAGATATCACTTCCTCAAGGGGATACCTTTAATAGCTCTTCAAAAAGATATCTATGGTTATCCCTTTTAATAGCGCCAAGAAATATAGCGCTAAAAAACGCTATTAAATGTAAAAAAAAAACGTTCATAAAGGTCATTGCTGGCATAGTGGAATCTCATTGTCAGGAATGTATCTTTTCCACACTCATATAGAGGAATATAATTTTCAGGTCTCATTTACAAAATTTACTTTTGAGTATTTTTTATGCGTGTAAATGTTTTTTCAACTCTTGTATCAAACATGCAAATTTTTTATTCCCAAATCACTTTCCCATAAATGTTAAAATATACTTGATACCAAACGTATAACCTTAAGGTAATCTCATAATAGGTTTGGTAACCTATCCCTATACTTAATTAACTCTAGCTATATAGTGATTTAAATTACTTTATTTTGTTTGTGTATATGAATGCAAGAGTAAAAGATTGTTTAACATGTGTGCCTACAACAAATTTTTTTTAAGGTAAAAGGGATACTTTACTCCCTAATACTAGTTTTTGTCAATATATTTGAGCTAATGGTATAAGGAGTTGGAAGAGTAGGAGGTCCATGATTCAAACCCTGAGAAATGAGGAAAACATTAATATAACAACTAACCACTAACATTTGCCTATAAAAAAAAGGACCAAAGTACTTTTTTTTTTCAATCTTACTAATTTACTTTCTCTAAACTTGTCAAAATGAGGTTATCTTTGAGTTGTCTTGTCCTTCCCCAAATCTATTTATTCTTCTTTATTAGGGTTTGAAACGGTGGGTGAAGTCTATTTATTAAATGGTCTAGCCCAACTGTATGTGACCATTTTAAAGTCATCTTCTAATAAGTTTGGTAATCTATCATATGCTTAATTAGCTCTAGCTGCATAGTGATTAAAATTAATTAATATCTTTATAGAAGTTACTCTAGTGACCCAACTTCGCGACCGAAATATGAGTGAATAACAAAATAAAAAAGTTTTATTTTAGTTTGGCGACTAATGTAGATATCAATTGTGTCTGTTGCAAAGAATTTGATCATCATATGAGTCATTATACCATCCATTCAAAAATTTAGTATAATTTGACCGATTTAGCTACCAAAATACCTAGTCTCTAAGAAGTGATCACTAATTTGGTCGCTAATTAACCATTTAATTCTAATGGAATGAACAAATAAGTTATGATCTAACATATTATGGTTTGATGCAGAGAAATGAAAGCCCAATGGTTGTTCTCGATAAATGGGTTATCCTAAATGTTTTGGACTCAATTAAGTTCATTAAAATGTCCAAAGATATAGGAAAGACAATGCAATAAGCTCTTTTTCAAATAAGCTAAAAAACAACTTCTTTTCATAAACTTCTCTGACAAGCTTATAGAAATAAGCTGAAAAGAGCTTGTGGAAAGATCATAAACTATTTTAATAAAAAATTAGGTTAGGTTTATTATTATAAGTTATTTTCATAAACTCTTCCAAACACACCCATAGTTTTATAAGATGCTTTATAAAATGACAAAAAGATAGGGAGACATTGGATCTCCTTGTCTACGGAGTCTCTTCGAAGCAAAACTATCTAGCATCTCACTATTCCATGTCAAGGTCAAATAGGAAGAAGTAGTACAGTGCATAATTAAGTTGATAGTTTATTGAGAAAAACAAAAATCTGAAAAGTTGAAACTACTCTGATAGCATTATCGACAGTACCATATATGATTAGGAATGAAACTATTTTGAAGAGGACCGATAAGATCATCAAGAAGGGATATCGATTCTTCTGACCAAGACTTCAGAAATAACTAATAAGTTTCAAGAGCACGTTGCATAGACTTATAGGCCGAAATGTTTTCAAATTAACAGGATTATCAACTTTGCGTCAGTAGAACCAGTGACAAATGCTTTGGAGACAAGATCATGGATATCCTTTCCAACTATATGCCAATATGTCTTATAAAAGAAAATGTCGAAAGATATGTGTACCAGGAGCCTTGTAAGAATCCACAGAGAACAAGTCTTCAGGCTGTGAAGATTGTAGGGCTCGGTGGATTGAAAAAAAGGTGAGTTTCTCTGTTTATTATTATAGCAATGTGATAGGATGATAATGTAAAAAAAATTTACATTAGGATGAATTAAAATTAATGTTAGTTTATAAAATTGTGTTTTTTATATAAAAATAACAAAAGCCTTTTTTTAAGGAAAAAAATGCCTTTTTCTTGATTTATAAATATAAATATTCACTTACGTATTTGTATTGTCCTTAGTCAACTTGCCGCCATTAATATAGTTTCTGGGTCCATCATCATAAAAAATTATTTTAATGTCAATTTTTATAATTAAATTGATGTTAAATTTTGTTGACAACTATTTTTTTTTGGAATATGTCACCTGTATGTTTATAAAAAAAAATATTTATTTTTAAATAATTTTTTTATAGACAAATATTAATGTTTAATGTTTTTATTTTGGTTAGTTGGTTTGAACGCTCAACATTCTTATAGCTTATTCTTTAACTCTCTATGCCAACCATCAAACCAATCTTCTTTTTGTTGTGATGAATAACCACCAAACCAATCTTATAACCCTTTTAAATGATAGTTGTATGTATGTAAGCATTTGTTCAGTTTGAGTGTTAAAAAATTAAAATAAAGACTAATTTATTATTTAATGATTTACCAAGAAGTAGGTGAAACATGAAAGTAATATGATTCCTTTGTGTATCACCTTTATCTATTTTGATGGATAAAACACTAAAATGAGTAAAAATGTAAAATAAAAAAATAAGAATGTATTTATCATTCATTATTTAAATCAACACTTTAACTATCAATGTGATGTTGGTCTAAGTGATAAGGCGGTTTGGGTCGTTTAAGCATATAGTCCTGGGTTCGATCATTGACTATGTGTGTATGATAAAAAATCTTTGAGAGGAATCGCTCGCTTAAACTCGTCACAGTACTCCGGGAAATTAATCTCTTACCTATCGGATTTTGATCACCCATACGACGTGTGTAGGTAATGTTAGAGAAGGTCTTCCGTCCGAAGGAAAGAAAAAATTCTTCCTGCAATGCAAGAGTTCTATGATCACCATTGAATCTATAAAGTGTGCCCGTGGAGCCCATATGCTTCTTATGGTCACAATTCTTCCGTATGGAGGAATTAATATAAGAAATTTTCGATATTATTATCAGTATTATGGCCCCTACCTACCCAGGTTTCCCCAACTTAAACTAATTTAATTTGGAGTAAATGTACATAATATGGCATATATAGGACAATATTTCATGTGGTTCACGAATCTTTATAAGAGGAGATACCTAACTTTTTGTTTGGTGTAGTAAAATCAATCAACTTCTATCACCATTAGGTTCCATTTATTACCCATCTTATTGGAGCATATTGCCCCTTGAGATCGATCTGTGAGAGATCATGTGATTCACTTTGGATTTTTCTTTATATTGCTTGAAAAGACTTGAGTTTCACATCAATATAATTTGAAGTTCTTTCATCTTTGAGCTATTTAAGTCTTAGATTCCTACAAGTTAGGCTTGTGTTCGTTGACTGTTTATGTATGTGAAGTAGCTAGTTAGAGAAAGTAGCAAACTTCTTATTTGGCAAGGAAAGATAAAACATAAGACTTTTATTTGCTATATGGAAAAATTGAGTGCCGTACCCATGTGACACTTGTGTTTATCTAAAATTTCTTTTCTTCTTAATGATCAAACAGTAATAATCAATACTACAATGCCTTGTAATTAAACACAAATTGGAATAATGTGCTTGAACACTTCAAAAGTTTGAATATTCAATTGTAACTTTTGGCGGTCTTTCCTCTAACGATTTCTACTACTTTTCCAATCTGAACACATGCATGATTTTAATTTGATCTTAAAAAAGTTTAATTTGATTATAAAATAAAGTTTCATAGAAATACAATAGTTCCTTTTAATGAATTCTTAATGGTGAATGTATATATAATAACTACTTTGCCCTCCATTCAATTTGAAGTTTGAGATTTTAATTCAAAGTTTTATAATCGACAGTATATTTTTGCTAAAGCTCTTGTGATCTCAAGTCTCAACACAATTAGCAAACCAAATAAACTTATTCCTGAAGAAACAAGAATTAGTTATAAATCCTAGCAAAAAGAAAAAAGAGGAACAGTTATAAGTTAAATTCAATTCCTTAGAAATTATATAGAATATGTTAATTACGTATGATAGTGTTGAAGTGTGTAAAACATGAAACTGTCATACTAGACGGATCAAAATCCTCTGTTCCCAAACTCTGTCGCTAATTCTGTTGATTGCCAAATCAAATAAAAAATGATAGATCATTCTTATACCTGGTCCAAACAAATCTAAGGTTGTTTTTACCTTAGGTTCCCACTCTTCTTCCTTCTTTTTTGGTTTAATCCCACTTCCCCCTTCTATTCAAAAGTACTCGATCGAGTCTCTTATTGCAGCACTTCCAGATTCTCTACCATATTCATCATTTTAGAGTGTTAGTTTTCTCTTATTTTGTGTTTTTTTTTTAAAAAAAAACCCTTGAATGACATTAATGTTTCTTTTATAAATATCGTTTCTTGAATATTAAAATAGGAATATTATACGATGTTTTACTGTTCTTTTTATATATATTTGAAATGTGCGTGTGCGCGCACCATGCAATTTGAGTTTTAGATTCTTGAACTTTCTTGATTTTATCTATTTTTGTAGGTCAATTATTTTTCAAAAGAAACAAAGGATAAAAAGAAAAAAACTGATCAGGAATTATCATCAGAAATTACTTCCCAGAGAAAACCATGATTCCACAGTGCTTACACACCTACATTAAGAAAAATTAATATATATATATATATATATATATATATATATATATATATATATATATATATATATATATTAAAAAACAAATCACCAAAGCAACCATTTTAGAAAGAAAATAAAATGTATTACCATTTAAAAGTAAAAATGTCAAAACAGGTAGAGGAGATGGACAAAAAAAATTTAATGAAATATAGTTGAATTAATTTTTTGACAGTAGAAAGGATGAATTGACAAATCTTCATTGGTTAGACAAGAAGAGGTCCATGATAAGAAGATTTTGAGCCCATATTTGACACCATGTTTTTCTAGCAGTCCTTCATTGGTAAATTTTCTGTAAATACCATTGTGAATCTTTATTAAGATTTAAGGCATACTTTGACATTCAAATGAGACAAGCTCCTCCTTGGAAAAAATTGAAGATATATACTTGCATCTTTCTATCTTCTCAATTGAGCTTTATGCCCCGACATTTTCTTAGTGCCCGTCACTCGTTGAAGAATAAAGGGATCATACAGATAATCAACGTTGTATAATACAAAGACTATGATTTATTTTTCTTTTATTTATATATATGACTTACTTAGTCATTAGTGTTTTTTTTTATGATTTCTATGATTTCTTTCTTTCATATTGAGGACTTGAATTTTGAGCTAAGGATATAAGGATATTGAAGGAGTTAGAGGTTTAGGGTTTTCAAACTCTCAAAAAGGAGAAAATTACTAACATAATATCTAATATACTTACATTTGCCTATCAAACAAAAAAGTATACATTTGGATCAACATACACTTATGAGAATACTAAGTTAGCATATACTTTATACGGTACTTAGCATATGCTCTACTCTCGTTAAACCAAAAACTTTAGGTGCTATCACAGGGTCCAAGATTGAATATTGAAAACGAGTGAGATATATGTAGATCATTCTAACTCTTTCGTATGGAGGATATATATTAATATGGTTTCTAGAGTACCCTTGTACTCTGATTAATGATATTTTTTGCCTGTTAAAAAATATCAACTTATAGAATAATTTTAATCATCTCTGTAAATGTCACATCTGCTGAGAGAAGTTTTTCTAAATTGAAATTGTTAAAATCTTATTTATGATATACTATGTCACAAAGTATATTAAATAGTTTTGCTTTGATTTCTATCGAAAATGATTTTTTTAAAGAACTTCGTTTATTGCCTCGAAAAAAAAAGAACTTTGATTATGAATGGATTATTAATGATTTTACAAATAAAATGCTATGATGATAATATTCAAATGATTATGATGACATCATTTTCTCAATTCGCTCAGATACCTAAAATCTCAGTATCAGCCCTCCTGACTTGTTAATATAACACTCCCAGTATTTAAATTTTATCGTTGGGCTTAACTTTCCAAATAGATTGTTACATAATAAAGCAAAAAATTTATAAATGCAAGCTGAGGTCGGTGTGTATGACAGCCGTAGCTACAACCAGAAGAAGCGTATTACTAATAGGTGAGTGTGAGAGAAAATGAGAATGATCAACAAATTAAGAGAGAGTGAGTCAAAGGAGAGTTATAAGTGGGTTTGAGAACCAATAGGTTTTTTGCTAACATTTTTAATGGATAGAGAGCCATTTTTATAGTTGTTTGTGCATGTATGCATTAATTAGATGCTTTTGGAAAGGAAAGAAGAAGATTATGGCTGACTTTTTGTGAATAATTTTAATGCTATATTTGGCTCAGTGATTTTCTTCTATTTTGACTGGATCATGTGCTTCTCTTGGATGGTCTTGTTCTTTTTCTGGAGTTGAAGAAGTTATAGTTGTGTTCTGAATTACCGCCGGAGACCTATTATTTTGTCCATGTTCTGGGAAGTCTTCTAGTCCTTGTTTTTGCTTCCGTAGATGAATTATAGAGGAGTTCATGTTATCAACTGAGGGGTAGATGACTGCTATTGTTTGTATAGTGGTGGTGTGGTTGATTATTTTGTGTACCTACTATCTATGATTATAACTTTTTGGGAACTTTTGGAAGGTGGAAGTTGGAAAACTGTGGATGGGGGTATGGTATATGGGCTCAGTTCCAAACCTAACAGGGATATATTGTTAATTTTGGGAGATCCATCTAATTTGGGTTTACTATGTTCATTATGTTGCAGGATCAAGATGATGCAGTGGCTTTTGGTGTCACCATTTGTTGGCTATAGGAGGTGGCTCTTTAGCTATTTTGCAACCTTTTGGCTTTCTTTTTGCTTTAGGTTGTTGTAATAGTTTTTGAAGGTCATTCTATTTTGTAATTATTGGGTTGGGTTATCTATCATTCATATTTTGCACCACCCACTAGCTACATCACTCATATGTGGCAAATTTCGGGCTAATCAAATTGCCACATGGGTTTGGTCAAAATTTCAAACTTTCTAGTTGTATTTCTATTGTAGTATAGTATATATATTTTTTGTATTTGCAAATTTAACCCATATTAAAAAAATGTTTTTTGATGAAAAAACTGATTATATTGCAAAATAATATTTTAATATGAATTAAAATTGTTGGGTATCTCTCACACAGATAAAGGATCGTTAGAACACAAGAAAAATACACTACAGAAAAATAATAGAGAACACAAGAATTTAACGTGGTTCGGCACCACTTGCCTACGTCCACGGAAACACTCCAATAAAGTGTATTCACTATCTCAAATATGTGATTACAATATTTGTAACCCACCCCACTTTTTGTGTATCACTCTACAAACTCAAGTACCACACTCAAGTTACAAGAAATGATAACACTCACTCACACAAGAGACTTTCTCTACAAGTGATCACTCACACACTTGCTCTCTCTTGCTTTGGTTGAGATGATTCTACTCTTCCTCACATGACCCATTTATATAGTGAAGGGACATGGCTTCCATTCATGAATGTGACTAGTGGACATTAATTGTCTCACCTTCCCAACTAATCTCTCTTTATGATTGTGGAGTCTCCAAGAGTCAAGTGTTTCACCTTCCCAACTAATCTCTCTTTATGATTGTGGAGGTCAAGTGTCTCACCTTCCCAACTAATCTCTCTTTATGATTGTGGAGTCTCCAAGAGTCAAGATACATCCTTCCATCACATGAAATGTATCTCTTAAAATCCCACTCACTTGCATTTATTTGGAAATTTAATTGCTTTTCCAACAATTCCTCCCTCAATTAAAATTTCCAAATTTCCACATCATCAAGAAATTTTACCTTCTTTCCACCTTTGCTATCATGGCCGCTTTCCCTTCTCAAAGCTTGCCATTCCAAGTAGCAAAGGTTCTTCTTACTTTTCTGCCCTCTTAACACCAAGCGTCTTCCCTTATACACCTTGCATCCCCACTTTGAACCAACATACTTGTACCCTTGTGATGCCATCTCCCCCAAAGAAATAATATTGGCAACTGCAGAAGGTACAAACCTCACATTTTGGAAAGTTCTAATGGCACCATCATGGAGCTTCATTCTCACACTGCCAATGCCCTCAACCTTCATTTTTTCACCATTTCCTAACTTGAAATGGCCAAACTCTTCATTAGTTTTCAAGGTGTTAAACATTGCTCGATCTCTACAAATGTGCTCCGAGGCGTGAGAATCCATCACCCAATTTGATTTATCAACATCCTCGGTTGTTGCTAAAAATATATCTTCATCTTCAACTGTTTTGACCACGTTTGTCTGAGAGTTGTCATCATCCTTTCTCATCATCCTTAATTTCTTCAAATCCTCCCTCATTTGTGTGCACCTTAGTTGCAAATGACCCTTCTCCCCACAATAATAACATTGCACGTTTGTCATATCTCGTTGAGGACGTGATTGCGATTTTGATCTTCCTCTTGACCCATCATGCCTCCTTGAATGATTCCTCCCTCGTTCAGATTCCTCCGCCATTGCTATTTCACTTTCATCATTGATATTCTCGTTTTTCATCATCCTCTCATTTTCCCTTAAAGTGACGGTCACCTCATCCATCTTCAAAGTTGTTCTCCCGACAAGCAACGTTTGAACCACAGGTTTGTAGGACCTTGGTAGTGATGACAATAACAAGCCTACTGCTCCTCATCGGATATTTTATCATCGGCGTTCAACAATTGGCTTACTAGCTGGTTGAACTTGTTGATGTGGTCATGGAGATTTCCTCCCATCTCCATTTTGAGTTGATATAACTCCATCTTTAAACAGAGACGATTGGTTAGCGACTTGACGCATAGATATTCGGAGCTTCTCCCACAAAGCCGTTGGTGTTGTCTCCTTTAACACATTGTGCTTTATCTCGGGAGCTAGAGCTAACCGAATCGTGCTTATGTACCTTCTTTTGAATTTTTGTCCATTCTTCTTCCTTCATGGTAGCTGGCTTCTCCTTCTCTAAAGCCCGATCAAGACCATTCTCGCACCAAGAGATCTTGAATGGTACACGCGGGATCATAAAATTTATTTTCCCATCAAATAATGGGATTTCAAACCTTGATGTGTTCCGGCCATAGCTCTCGATACCACTGTTGGGTATCTCTCACACAGATAAAGGATCGTTAGAACACAAGAAAAATACACTACAGAAAAATAATAGAGAACACAAGAATTTAACGTGGTTCGGCACCACTTGCCTACGTCCACGGAAACACTCCAATAAAGTGTATTCACTATCTCAAATATGTGATTACAATATTTGTAACCCACCCCACTTTTTGTGTATCACTCTACAAACTCAAGTACCACACTCAAGTTACAAGAAATGATAACACTTACTCACACAAGAGACTTTCTCTACAAGTGATCACTCACACACTTGCTCTCTCTTGCTTTGGTTGAGATGATTCTACTCTTCCTCACATGACCCATTTATATAGTGAAGGGACATGGCTTCCATTCATGAATGTGACTAGTGGACATTAATTGTCTCACCTTCCCAACTAATCTCTCTTTATGATTGTGGAGTCTCCAAGAGTCAAGTGTTTCACCTTCCCAACTAATCTCTCTTTATGATTGTGGAGGTCAAGTGTCTCACCTTCCCAACTAATCTCTCTTTATGATTGTGGAGTCTCCAAGAGTCAAGATACATCCCTCCATCACATGAAATGTATCTCTTAAAATCCCACTCACTTGCATTTATTTGGAAATTTAATTGCTTTTCCAACAAAAATAATGTTCGTTGTCAATAATATTTTACAATATAATCAGTTTTTTTTAATCAAAAAATAATATTTTAATATGAGTTAAATTTGCAAATACAAAGAGCACATATATTATACTACAATATACTGTATTCATATAGTTTGACTACATTATAATACAACTAGAAAATTTGAAAGTTTGACCAATCTATGTGGCAATTTGATTGGCCCAAAATTTGTCACATGGGTGGTGTAGTGGGTGGTGTAAAATGTGGGTGATGCGCCATAACCCAACCCGTAATTATAATCACATTGTAAATGGTTTTGGGTACATCTATTATCCAGTTTATATATAATAATTTTTTATTATAAAAAAAAAAAAAAGGATTCAGATGACCAATATTCAACTATCATGAGAATGAACCCTTATATATGTTAGAAGAGATAGGAAACATTTGTTGAAGAGACAGCTCATGAAACCGTTTTTCAATGTTGAGACATTTAACGCAGTTTAATCATTTGTAAGAGAGCTTGGAATAATAATGCAGTTTGAAATGTGTCCAATGAAATTCAAGAAAACAGCTAGTGAAAAGAGGTATTATACTGTGAATAGAACTTTCCAAAGTAAAGATCATTACAATGGTATATAAGCTTATACATGTTGACCTTGATTACTAAGAATATCATTAGTTAATTAGATTATTATTTTTTTGATAAATAAAAAATATTATAAAAGGAATACAAGGGGTATATATATGTGAAGCCAGAAGCTGGGGTT
Organism: Sophora flavescens; assembly: GCA_030762895.1. NCBI lineage: Eukaryota > Viridiplantae > Streptophyta > Magnoliopsida > Fabales > Fabaceae > Sophora > Sophora flavescens. The sequence goes on along the minus strand of CM061070.1, from coordinate 75,390,629 downwards.
TAACACTTTTTAATTATATATGCCTTGACTGTCAGTTTAGATATTACTAATTACATGTGTATGTGAAGCCAGAAGGTGGTTTTCTGATCTGAATTAACACTTCATTTATGTTTATGTACATGCATGTCTTATAAGCTCCTCCTAATTATTGGCAAGCCCTTAATTATGGATTAAGTAGGTTCACACTATTGCAGACAATTGTGGAAAATACAGTCAATGAGGCCGTGATGTGATTTAGGAGACAACAAAATTGTTATGTCGCAGCCTAAATTACTGTTACAGACCCAAATTTATAACCCTGATTATCACATAACTGAGACTAATTATGCAGCAAGAAGATTTTCTGTGCACGCACTAGCTAAGATATTTCGTGATGGCATGCTATTCAAAGAAAAGTTTCTTGCATGATAAAAATTTCACTTAACTGGGTTAACGATGTTTCAAAAATTAGTTAACAGCATGTATCAATTGGTTAATAAACTAGTAACATGTTTTCAAAAAATTGGTGACTTGCCGAAAGCCCATTACCTAATCAACACACGTTGTTAATCAACTTTTAACACAGCATTAATCAGTAAAATAACGATGCATAATTTTTTGTGTGCAAATAACAGCACCGTGTTATTAAACAGCTTGAAAACTTAAAAGATACATGTATATACAATTGATACTCAAAACTCAAAAGAAACAACTAAATTAATGAGTGGAACTTCAATGAGTATCTAACAAGATGCTTCAATATTACTTATACTAGAAACCAAATTTCTCACCTCACTTATGTATAAGTAACAGATGTAAATATCATCATCCTACTTGGAAAATCTCATAATATCATGGGGGTCACAGCCAAGGTAATGAAATGGAAATTTCTGAGCTGAAGTACCAACAGCAGCTGCAGCCAGATGGGTAGGAGGAGGGTTAGTACATTTGCTTTGAGGATGCTGATCCATACCATTGTGGGATGATGCTAGGAGCTTGTCCAAGAATGTCCAGTCACCATTGAACCTCTCTCCTGGTTGTTGCATAAGATTAAGTCCACAGCCAGTGGTAGTAGTTGTGAGCCTCAACAAGTTTTGAGAGCACTCAAGGATGTCCATGGCATTCATAGATGGAGCCAAGGAAGAAGTAGGTGCTACAACTGATTCTGGACTGAATAACTGTGGAAGGTGCATTGAGCCATCAAAGTTGTAATCATATAGTCCTTGCATATGATGTTTTGGCTCTAAAACCTGGCAATGACCAGTTGTTCTCATGTGGGTTATGTGCTGATCTTCTTCTTCAATTTCTTGTTGGAAACCTCTATTTTGATTTTTCTTTTTGAAAACCCTGCAGACCACCCACCCATCTTCCTGCAAAAAAGTGAAAACTTTGTCGTTATAAGAGTGTGTTTGAAAAAACTGGAAAACAAATATTATGTTGAAAATCTATTTTCAAATAATCGATTATTGTGATAATCGATTATAATCAGAATCTGTTTTTGTTTGGGTATGTTTGCTGAAAAACGATTTTAAGATAATCTATTTCGTTTGGGTGGTGCAAAAATAATCACTTTTATATAATAAATTACGAAAAATTGTATGAAGAAATTTGTTTATAATATTTGTTTTTATTTTAACATTAGATATTTTTATATTTTGTTATAAAAAAATTGACTATTTATAAAAAAAATTAATAAAATTTCTAACTTTTTTCCTTATGGAAAACATGTGAAAATATACTATTTCTTACCTTAGGTAATTTTAATGAAATAATAATAATAAGGCATAATGCGTTTCTGGAAAGACCCAAATTCCCCAACTACAGCTATAGCCATCTCTCTAATCTTCAAGCTTCTCTCCCTCATCTTCTTCCCTCTCTTTGACTCCATCAACTCCCTCACCCTCCTCTCCACTTCTTCCCCACTCACAAACCCATCTCCTTCCCTTTGCTCCACCCCAACTGCTGCCACCTTCAGGAAAGAGGGGTTACAGAAACAGAGAAACCAAATGACCTTGGTCCTTCACCTTCTCAATGTGGCACCGAGAAAGGGAGCGGGTGGCAATGTCGTCTCTGGTTTGAACGGCGGTGAAGCTCGCGGAGCATGATGGCGTCGTGATGACTGAGGCAAAGCGAGGAGGGATGGTGGAAGGAGACCAGATCCGGGTCGAAGGCTCATGGGTCCTGGTTTGGACCTGGAAGCGCCACGCGGTGGGGATACGGTGGAGGAGGGACGCGAGTTCTGTGGCCGGTCGGACAGTGTGCTTGGGCGGATGAGTGTTTGGTGAAGAAAGGTTATTACGGGAAAGCTTTGAACTAAACAGCTGAACATTTCAGCTTATTTCCAAAACAGTTCAACATTTCAGACTATCCCAAAACAGTTGTTTCCTATGCAAAACAACTTTTTTAACATTTCAGCTTTTTTCCCAAACACAATGCTTAATTTACAAAACAGCTAAATGAGTACAAAACAACTTAAATGCTTAAAAATAAGTTGTCCAAAACATGCTCATAATGTAACTTGGATCCATAGGACTATTTTTTGAAGTATATTATTTCATAAATGTCAAGTTACACTAAGTCAATAGCTAAATTTAAATAACAAGAGAATATATATGGATAAAACTCCTCTGTTTGAGTATAAAATGAGAAAGCAAGAATATATTGATTCATCTTCGATTAATTAAAATAGGTTAAAATTTTGATAAATTTTAACTAATTAAGAATGGATATATCCTTACTCACTCTTACTCACTCTGTGACTCACTTTATACTCTAACTTGCTTTAAGTGAACATATATAGTTGAAGTGACACATGCACACAAAACACAAATGGTTTGTGGGTCTCCCACATTGGTACAAGACCTAGGTTCGACCCCCTTCTTCCATTTCCCAGAACCGAAAATTTAGCAATTAGATGCTCAATTCCGTTATTTTTCTTTTTTTTATAAGCAACCTTTATTGAAAAAAGCACAAAGAATACTCGAACCTTTTTACAAACAGATTATCACAAGTAATCTGTCAGGTTAATACACCAATCAGACAAAATTCTACCTGATATGATATCTGATATATTTATTTTAGCTTTATATATAATATACGATAGTATCATATCTTTTTCACGTAAAATTGTGGAAGCATAATGTTTGTGTGGCTTTCTCACCTGAACCTCTGCATCATCTTCATCAAGACGGTACTCATGCATGATCCACTCAGTCTTGTGGCCATGAGGAGCGCGGCCAGTGTAGAAGACTAGGGTTTTCCTCATCCCAATCCTCTTGGAATTGCTGTCGTAAATGGCCTTGTCCCTTCCAGTTGCTTTCCAGAAACCAGCTGTAGTAGCTCGATTTGTTCGGGTTCCTGTTGGGTACTTCTTGTCTTTGTGGCTGAAGAAATACCACTCATTCTGAGGTCCTGAACCGATCCTACATTTATCTGCAACACAAACCATTCGAACCAAAACAAGCACTAATTAACTTATCTAATTCTTCATACACAAACTTACTCAACCAATATATACACATATACAAATAAAATTGTTTGTTGCATTTATAACCTTCATATTTAACAGGTGAAGGCTATGGTACACCACTCACCAAAGTAGTGGAGTGATGCAGTATCCAAGTGGCATAATATGAACCAACCAACAGGCTACTTGGGATAGTTGACTATTCAACTCATCCATTCTTTGACACTTTGACTACCCAAGTGGCAATCTAGATGGTCCAGAATTGACCACTTGGATGGTGCACCAGTACAATTTAGACAAACAACTCTTTTATCTTTCTTTCCATGCTAATTTTTTATTTTTTTGATAAGTTAAAAGTATATTGATGTTGAGTACAAAAGGTACTCTAACCCATATACAAGGGAGAACCAAGGAGAAAAATAGAAAATGTAAATGAAATATGTTACAAGTTTCTTTCCATGCTAATAAAACCCTAGATATAATATATGGAACAATGCCAAGGATGGTTTTACAGACTTTTAACTATATTCAAGCATGAGTATATATAGAGCAATAACTTCTAGCCCTTTAGTTGTATTGTACATGATATGCCAATTATTTCTATGATATCATGCATGAGAAGTTTAGAACCTTGAAATAAAGCATTTAAATACAGATTTTGAAACTATGAAATATGCATCATATACCTTTGAGGTCCCAAGGTTCAAGTTTGTTCAGATCTACTTCTCTTATGACATCAAGGTCAATGGCTTCATAAGAAACTTTCTTCCTCAGGTAATAGTACAGAAGCTCCTCATCAGTAGGGTGGAACCTGAAGCCTGGAGGAACTGTTAATTGTCCACTACCTGGCATCATTCTGGCACTGCTTGTAGGGTTTTTTTATTCTTCTACCTGAAAAAAGAATATAATGATCTATTTGTATTAAAAATTTAATATATAATTATAATAAAATTTGTTAATTCATGGGTGTGGCTTATAGATAGCTAAGTAGATCGATGAAACAGTTTTGTTCTCATAAAGTTTGAGAACTGATCGTTAGCAAGTATGAACTACCAGCAGTCTATGATGTATAAATTCAAAAATAGTGTCCAAAGATTTATAATTAATCTCGAGATCATACATGTTCACCATCTTCACTGTAAAAAATGTACTTATGATTAAAATAAACCTAAGAGATAGAGGAACTTAGAAAATTATACAATATAATATTGTCCAAAACCAAAAAGTCTAGCAGCTGAACTCCTGATTATAAACAAAGTTGTGGATCAGATTTAAGGAGAAAAAACTTGAGATATCATAAGATATATACATACAAAGGATATTAATGAGTATATATATTGGATTTAAAACTGTCGCCATGCATGTATATAGTAGGAGACATTTCCTGACACGAAGAATGTGAATCTGAGATCTAACTAGGTATAGTATCCTTAAAAAAAACCTAGGCAAGTAACTTTTCTGACCACATCCCCCAGTTAAGTTTCAGAATCTAGACCTTTCATACCATGATATTCAACTATACTTAAAGATATTTGACTTATAGAACCAACTTATAGGAACCATAACAAGAAAATAATTTTGTCCATGTTTCCCTCTACATCACTATGTACATTAGAACACAACCCCTAAGAAACAGCATAAAAACAGGAACATGTATGCCTCATATATCCATGGATATGTTTAAACAAAGAACTGCAATCTTTTTCATGTCCTGTCTGAAATGATTTTTCCACCCTACTTCCAAGGAAGGGATCCAAAAATGATAGGAAAAAAAAAAAAAGAGGAAAAAGAAGGAAAAGTGATCATTCTTCATGTTGATATGGTTTTGTATGTGATGTGAGTGTGACTATGTAAACAAAAAAGGATTAGGTTTCCATTTAATAAAATCCCGTTAACTGCATGATAATTAAGTTCAATGAAATTAAATGAAAAACCAAGAAGCAAAACAAGCAAACCCTCTCGTTGCTTCTTTCTTAAAACTTTCAGTATATATATAAAATTAAAACAAGAGCTATATGAGATGAAAGCTCAATTTATGATTTATGCAAGAGTTTCAGAGTCATAATAAGAAGGAAAAGACCCCAAAAGGGTGCAGAAATGATGTAAAAAAGACACAAACTAAAGAAGCCAAGAGAAAAGAAACAAAAAAAGCTCAAAAAGGGAAGCAAAAAAAGTTTCATAACACAAAGAAGTGAAGGCAAATTAAAACAATTAGAAAGTACAAACCTTTTGTGATAAGCAAAATGAGAGCCTCAAGCAAGCAGGACAAAGGAATGCAGACAAAGAAGTGAACAGGAAAAGCAGACAGCTAGGAAGACTTAGGTTACACAGTTTCTTAGCTTCAAGGGCACGGAGGTGAGGTTTTAAGAGAGAGATAGAAAGAGAAAGAGATAGATGTGTGAATCAGTGCAAAATATGCTAGCTTCTCTAACAAGGACTGACAACCAAGAATGGGCACAGAAATATATAAAAAAGTGTATTTTATTTTTTATATATATTGCTCAAGAAATGAAGAATAACAATAATAGTAAAGTAATTAAATTATATATTAAGGGGTCTGAACTGCTGGAAATAGCTGTGTTACGATGATGATGATATCAGAAATGTACACTTTCAAGAGGATTATATATAGAGCATGCTCTTAGACCCCTTGTTATGTAATATATTTTCAAGTGGCTTTTACTTTCTATCTATAATGATGTATAGTAACACATATATATGAATTGTATGTGTAATAATATATAAGATAAGCTTTGGTAAATGTCGTTGAATGGGAGACCTTACTCCTAGGTTTCGCCTCATTACAATGAAGAAATTCTGCTTATAAACTAATCTATTAACACAGTAACTTCTTTTGGTTTTTCCTTATCCTTTTACTTATAATATAAAAAGTTTTTTTGTTTTTTGTTTTTGTTTTTGTTTTTATCCATTTAATTACAAAATGAAAATCCATCTGTCTTCAAATACTCCCTCACTCACGGACAAATGGTCAAAGTCAAAGAAAGAATGATAGAGGCATTTTCAGCTCATTCCAATATTCCCAATGCATGCACCTTAATGTTATTAAATATCATAATTCTTACAACTATAGTTATTTGTTGCCATCAAACAAAAACAAAAATAATTATTTGTTATTTCAAAAAGTTGAAATCAGTACTATCATAATTCACAAGTCCAAAATTATATCGTGAGTTTGAATATCTACAAGTGAGCGTGTGTGCTTCTTTTTGGGTTGATATGAGCTAGTTATATCAATATTTTAAACTTACTTAGGATAATTAACTACTTTATGATTGCATATTAAGGGTTTGTTAAGCTGCAATCAACTAATCAAAGGAAGATCCAGCGGCTAGCCTTGAATCATGTTCATAAAAGTGAAGAATTTGCATCAAATTCAGTGTAAGTGTCAAACCTAGGGGTTCTAATTCTATCACTATGCATATATATTATATATATAGTCATTATTCACTGCCTAAGAACATACGCAATATTAGTTAATTGATTAATTAATTACTAATTTAAATCTTCTGGGTTATTGGGATGCAGCGATGGCAGCCTATGGATGATGCATCATGAATCTGGATCCTAGGTGATAATAAAATCAATGAATTAAAGCTAATTAAGCAAGCTAAACAGAAATGACCATTTAAGCCCCAACCGGGATCATCTGCTTTGTATAATTTTGTCCTGATTAATTATTGCTCTTTTAACCTCTATTTATCATTTTGTTTATTTTCTGACTCGTTTATCCTATTAATTAATTAGATTATTTCTTATGTTTTATGGAAAAAGATGGCAACCTTAGGTGGTTACTTGAGACCACATTTGTTTGCTAGCACATAATACATGGATAACATCAACATGTCCTTGAGACCTTGACCACACCCTTGTCCTGAAGTTTTTGATCCAAATACGTACATTACCCTTTTGTCATACACGCTAACAGCATATCAGGGCAACATATATTTTGACCATAAACCACACAGCTTATGTATCCGAAATGATGCAGAAATATGTGGTGAAAGCCAACAAAAATTGTCTGTAACTTGGACAAGTCTGTCATCTGCAATTTTATGACATATATAGGCAAGTACCTTTGTACTACTATTCTATGATAGGTCATTGATTGTCTTAAACTCATAAAACCTTGAAGTGAGGTCATGTAAATTTTACTTCTAGTTTTTGTGGGAACATATATTTGACTGAATAAAAAATATGGGGCTAAAATCATATTATACACATAAAGTGAAGTGAACACATTATACTAATTAACTTAGAAAAATGATATGCACGCACAATTTTTTTTCACATTATTATTTTTGCTTTTGCTAGCATAAAATATTAAAGTCTAGTTAACAATACTTCATGACTTGATTCAATTAAAAAACAAATGAATTTTTTTTTTCTCTTTTTCAAATTACATATTGTTCAAATTAGTGTAATTGTCCATTAGAATGTTAAAGAAACACTATAAGTAGTAATGTTTTCATATGCTGGTTTATTTTGTGTTGCAAATGGGTTGGAGTATCCCATTTGACTTATTAAAAAAAAAAAAGTTACTATATGTTATTAACTAATATTTGTACAGAGGTATTTGTACATTTTCCTAATTGAAAAATATGTAAAAAAAAGAGTTATATGAGGATATGTGTATATACCGTAGAAGCAAGGTTAGCCCAAGGATAAGGTAAGACAAATTGCTGCTTTAGGCCCCCAGCTCACCCTACTCAGTCCCCAATATAGCCCACTAACAAAAATTAGCTGACATATAACAAAATTACACATATGATACTACATTTTATGATTTGTTTATTCTGAGGCCTCAGTTAGCTTTATGCCTCACCTTGACTTGATTCATTTAAAAAACAAATGAATTTTTTTTTCTCTTTTTCAAATTAGTGTAATTGTCCATTAGAATGTTAAAGAAACACTATAAGTAGTAATGTGTTTTCATATGCTGGTTTATTTTGTGTTGTAAATGGGTTTAAGTAGTAATGTGTTTTCATATGCTGGTTTATTTTGTGTTGCAAATGGGTTGGAGTATCCCATTTGACTTATAATTAAAAAAAAAAGTTACTAGATGTTATTGACTAATATTTGTACAGAGGTATTTGTACATTTTCCTAATTGAAAAATATGTAAAAAAAAGGAGTTATATGCGGATATGTGTATATACCGTAGAAGCAAGGTTAGCCCAAGGATAAGGTAAGACAAATTGCTGCTTTAGGCCCCCAGTTCACCCTAGCTACCCAGTCCCCTACATAGCCCACGAACAAAAATTAGTTGACATATAACAAAATTACACATACGATACTACATTCTATGATTTGTTTATTCTGAGGCCTTAGTTAGCTTTATGTCTCACCTTGACTTGGGTCAGCCCTACGTAGAAGTTACTACTTATTTTTTAAGTATATAAATTATGTTATCTTCCTAAAGTTCCTGTGTACTCTATGCATAATGGTTTCAATTGAGGATGGAGTATAAGCATTTTTCTTCTTTTTTTTTGGGTAGAAGGATGAAGTATAAGCTTTAAGTGTGTATCATAATTCACAAATTAAGGTAGGGTGGGTTTTGTTTTGCCCATTGTATTATTTGCACAAACTTACAACAATAATTTAAAACAAAAAATAGGAGGGCATAAGAGAGAAAGCAAAATTCCTTAAAGTCCGTAGCTTATACACGTGCTGATCCAACACAGAATACACAATTCAAGGTCTCGGTCACATAAATCCTCATAACAAAATAGGTGCAAGACCGTGATCTGGATGGCTTTGTTTCAGTGACTTCCACACTCACAAAATTTCACCAAAGGGATTCCCACGCAACCTAGCTCCTTCTATTCTACATGAAAAAATTGATTCACACTCTCTGCGTTACTTACTTAGCTGGTCAACCACGCTGATGAATGTAATGAATGAATCAAATTAAAAGCCACACATTATGGCTTTGCCTTCTCATTATAACTGTGAAACACATCCACTAGTTCTCTTAGCTACCAATTTGCTAAACCATTTATAACCATTTTCCTTCTTGTTAATTAATTGTATATATATTAATATTATACTATGTAGTATAACACATGCATCTTGCTTGCTAGTGCTGGTGCCGTTACCTTTACGAACACTGCATGACATTATTATTTTTGGCTTAAAGGATATGGGAATCCTATGCCTGCTCTGGTGTAACGTCTAAATGGAGTAGAAGGGTACATGTTCTTGATTCCATGGACAATATATATAACTAGCTAGCTCTTGCTATGAAATGAACACAACGACTACCTAGTTTGAATTTGAATTTTGTTGCATGATGAAAGGGAATATTAATAAATATTGCTTATAAGAAAAAAACTGGAATAATAAATATTGGCACCTTTCTAATCATCATTAGGGCTGATATCATAGTGACATAATGGAAAAAAAAAAAACACAGGCCAAGCACTTTTTAAGCTAAACTAAAGTTTTGTTTGTGAGTTTGGAAGAGAAGGAAAAGGAGGGGATCAAAGGGAGGGGAGGGGAGGGGAGGGAAGGGAAAGTATTATCCATTCCTTGTTTGTGAATACATCTTGTATGAGGGAAAATAAATAGAGAGTTTATAACATATTTTTTAGGGGTGACAAAAGGATCCGCGGATCAATTATCCATCCAGTTCATCAATGACAAAATCCATCAAATCCATCCAATAATTTAAATTTAAATAAAACTAAGTGGATTGGATTGGATTGTTTTTATTAATGGATGGTTCATGATCCATCCAATACAAAAAATAATCCATTGGATCAAACAAAGAAAAAGAAATGGATCATTTATTATCCATTTAAGAAAATGATCATTTTGGATATATATATATATATATATATATATATATGATTGTTAACTATTTCCATTTTTTATTTAAAATAAAAAAACACAGAAAATATGTTCTTGGATTTTCGAAAATGTCTCTACCACATCTCTTTTTGATCATAGATTAAAAAAACTCTCTCTCTCTCTGCTATAATAAAATTTTAATGTATAATATATTTTTAAATGGATGTTTGAATATTCATCCATATAAAAATGATTAATTTTTATTAAATGGATCATCGATGGATTGGATTTTTTTAAAATAATTTTAATGGATCGAAATGGATTGATGGATTGTTTTTATCCAATCTATTATAATCCGAATCAAAATTCATTCGATCCATCCATTTGTCACCCTTAATATTTTTACAATCTTATTCTTATTTTAGAAATTTAATATAAGTAATATTTTTTAAATCAACTTTCCGGTTTTGAGATCAGAAAAAACCAAAGCAAACAAACACAAAACATAAAGTAGTGAAAAAGTGTAACTAGCATGCTTAACCAAAGCATTAATTGGTAACAGTTAATTCCAACTGATGGACGCATGGGTACAAATTTATTTTTTTTAAAGTTACAACGAATTTTTTTTATAAATAATAGTAGGTTTCAATACTTTTTGGTTAGAGATAAATATTAGTTTATATAACATAAATCACTCAAACCTAACGAATTTTACTCATTTATAATAAGTCACTTAAAATGAGTTAGAGTTTAATTGACATACACTGTCAGTGTAAAGTTTTTATCACTGTCAACCAATCACAAATCATGTTATGAATGACTTTTAAGGTGGTTTGGATAAGAATCAAAGATTTTCAATGATGTGGCGATTTATTATTGGTTGACAGTGTAAAAAAATCTTTACACTGACAATACATACCAATTAAACTCAATGAGTTACCACACCTCTTCAATATTCAATAGTTCAATAGTATATATATGTTAATTAGGAAACACCCCAAATTAGAGAAATTTAATTTAGTGCATAAAATAGTACTCAACATAATGAAATTTTTATTTTATTTCTCTTTTCCCTTCTTTCTAACTTTAAGTCCCAACATAAAGTTGATTGATTATGTATTTTTCATATTAGTATATCAGTTGTTACACTAGTGCAGAAAAGGGATTCTACATCGGAGTTTACACATCGGTTTAGTAGAAACCGATGTGTAAAACGAGGCGGTGGCATTTTTGAAATTAAAACCAAAGTATTACACATCGGTTTAGAGAATAACCGATGTGTAAAACTTTTCCACATCGGTTATTTATAACCGATGTGTAAAATTAAAACAAAAAATATTTAAAGTCAGAATTTTTAACATTCAACATCGGTTCTTTTTGAACCGATGTGTAAAATGGTGATTAACCACATCGGTTTTTAAATAACCGATGTATAAAATTATAAAGAAAAAAAAATAGAAATTTAAATTTTACTTTTACACATAGGTTTTTTTTAACCGATGTACAAAATTTTAAAAAAAAATCAGAAGTTAAAAGTTTAATGTTTACACATCGGTTTTGCATAACCGATGTGTATAAGATGGTTAACACATCGGTTTTACCATTAACCGATGTGTAATATTCCTAATTTTTCTATTTCCCTCCTTGTGTTTTGCGCCCTCATTCTTCAGTTTCTGAACGTACCCTAAAACACAAAACACTCCCTCCCTCTGCTAACGCGCGGCTTGTTCCTGTTTTGCGTTGTCACTGCTTCTCCATCTCTCTCACTGCACTCACATCCGCGAGCTACCCTAGTTTGAAGAGCGCCATTTTTGCTCGTCCCTCCTCCTCCCTCAGGTATGCGTCTCTCTCTCTCTCATTCTCTCTCTTTCTTTCTCTTTCTCTCTCTCGCTCCCTTCTTCACGTCGCCGCTTCTTCCGGTAACTCCCAGGTCCTTTTTCCCTTTTCAATCGTAGACAAATAAGACCACTGCGACTGCGAGCCTTCATTTTCTGCTTCGAAAGAGAACCGCTGAGAACGACCATCCGCGAGCTACCCTCGTTGGGGTGAAGAGCGCCATTTTTGCTCGTCCCTCCTCCTCCCTCATGTATATATTTGTTTCTTGTTTAGAAAAGTTATGAACTTTGACTCCAAATGGTTGGATAATATACTTGCATGTGTTGTTCTGTTGCTCCAAGACTGGATTTTTCCAGTGGTGGTATCACCCGTCACGGCCACAGTCTTCTCGTCACGGCTAGGCCGTGACGGATTCTGCCTTGGAGGTTGCTTCACTGGTTGTTCTGTCACGGCCGTGACCACCATCACGGCTAGGCCGTGATCAGTTCTGCCTGTAAGGGTCTGGTTCAGTTGGCATGTCACGACCATGATGGCCATCACGGCTAGGCCGTGACAGGTTCTGCCTTGGAGGTTGCTTCACTGGTTGGTCTGTCACGGCCGTGACCACCATCACGGCTAGGCCGTGATCATTCTGTCGAGAGGTCTGGTACAGCTGACATGTCACGGCCGTGATGGGCATCACGGGATGGTCGTGACCAGTTCTGACTTTTCCATTCTTTCTTTTAAGCTATACTCGATCACGGTCGTGATGGCTTTCAAGGCTAGGCCGTGATGGGCTCTGTTTGGCTAATTTTCTTCACTTTTCAAGCCCCATCTTCATGCAAGCTACATAATTAGTAAAGCCTTAGTTTCCCATTTGAGATGCAATACTAATGAGCGTACGTGTATGTGCTTAATGTACCGCTCATTGTGTTGGATCTTGAATTGTCCAAAGTTGGACAGTTTGGGAAAAAACTTTTTCTTAATTCAGTTAAAATAGTTATTCATTGATTCTAATGTTATATACTTGATGAAAGTTCGGATTGATAAATTTCCTTTCGTTCTCCGGGTGCATACTTTATCGTGGTGGATGTCATCGCGTTCAAGTAGTGTACGTCGGAGACCGCAGGGAAATGCTGCCGAAATTTTGTCGAGTATGAGCATGAAAGTTAAGGACTAACTGTTAACCGAATGTTGAAAAAGTTTCTTCTCGAATGGGATAGAGCCATACCCTGTCATAAGAAGTGGTTGATGAATATGTTGGACTAAGTACGAAGGTATTGGTTTAGTCATGGATCGCGGTTGGATGAATGCTAGACGGACAAGTGATGAGTATGAGAATGGAGTGGAAGATTTTCTACAGTTTGAAAAAACAAATGCTCCTGATAGTGGTAACGTAAGGTTTTATTGTCCTTGTGTTAACTATTTGAATGAGAGACGACTAGAAGCTGAGGAGATACGTGATCATCTTATTTGTGAGGGGATTTGCAAGAGTTATACAACATGGATATGTCATGGTGAATCGTTACACAGGCCGAGGGTGTCGGATAGAGAGGAAGTTGATGACGTGGAAATGGACGATGGACTAGAGAACATGATCCGTGATGTTGGGCAAGAGTCTTTTCGGCGCGCACATGTGTATGATACTTTGTGCAGTGATGCGCAAGTGGCTTTGTATCCGGGGTGCACTAATTTCACACGGTTGTCAGCGGTGTTAAGATTGTTCAATGTGAAGGCGAGAAATGGGTGGAGCGATAAAAGCTTTACCGAATTGCTTGAGTTGTTGAAAGAAATGCTTCCAGAAGGCAACACATTGCCATCTCGAAACTATGAGGCGAAGAAGATATTGTGTCCGATGGGTATGGAGTATAAGAAAATACACGCTTGCCCCAATGATTGCATATTGTACAGGAAAGAGTTTGAAGAGATGCACGAGTGCCCCAGGTGTGGGGTATCATGCTACAAAGTGAAGGATGATGATTCTAGTTGTGATGTGGTCACCAAAGGTCCTCCTGCGAAGGTGTTATGGTATCTTCCCGTGAATCCGCGGTTCAAGCGATTGTTTGCTAATGTAAATGACGCAAAGAACATTAGATGGCATGCAGATGAGAGGAAGTGTGATGGACAGCTTCGTCATCCGACCGATTCTTTGCAATGGAAGAGAATTGATAGTTTGTTTCCGGATTTCGGCAATGAGCCCAGAAACCTCAGGCTTGGACTTGCTACCGATGGAATGAATCCATACGGAAACTTAAGTAGTATTCATAGTTCATGGCCTGTTCTCCTTGTAATTTACAACCTGTCTCCTTGGTTGTGCATGAAGCGCAAATACATTATGTTAAGTATGATGATTTCGGGTCCTAAACAGCCAGGAAATGATATTGATGTTTATCTGAGTCCCTTGATTGAAGACTTGAGAATGTTGTGGGATGAAGGCGTTGATGTGATTGACGGGTATTGCCGTGAGACATTCAGATTGCGTGCCATGTTATTTTGCACCATCAATGACTTTCCAGCATACGGGAACCTGTGTGGGTATAGTGTTAAGGGCCATAAAGCATGTCCAATATGTGAAGAAGGAACATGTTACCATCAACTGCAACATGGAAGGAAGACGGTTTACCTTGGGCATCGGAGATTTCTCCGACGTAATCATCCTTATCATAGATTGAGAAAAGCTTTCAATGGACTTCCGGAGAATGAAATTGCTCCGGTGGCCTTGACTGGAGAGCAAGTTTATGAAAGGGTGAACAACACTAATGTTATCTATGGGAAGACCCAGAAGAAGGCTACCGAGAAGAAAATATGGAAGAAGAGGTCGATCTTCTTTGATCTTCCATACTGGTGCAAGCTTAATGTAAGACATTGTATTGATGTGATGCATGTAGAGAAAAATGTGTGTGACAGTTTAATCGGAACGCTTCTCAACATTCAAGGCAAGACAAATGATGGTGTGAATGCTCGTCTGGATCTAGTTGCGATGGGTATACGAGAGCAGTTAGCTCCACTTAAAGTGGGGGATAAGAAGACTTATTTGCCCCCAAACATGTCATACTTTATCAAAAAAAGAGAAAAGAAGTTTCGTGAATGTCTACGGGGAGTCAAAGTGCCACGAGGTTACTCTTCAAATATCGGAAGACTTGTCTCAATGAAATATCTCAAATTAGTTGGCTTAAAGTCTCATGATTGTCATGTCTTGATGCAACAACTACTACAGGTGGCCATTCGTGACATATTGCCTAAAAAGTCAGACATGCCATTACTAGGTTATGCTTATTCTTCAATGCTATATGTAGCAAGGTCATTGACACTAAAAATTTGGATGAGTTGGAAAATGAGGCAGCCATTGTATTGTGCCAATTGGAGATGTATTTTCCACCTTCATTTTTTGACATCATGGTTCATTTGATTGTTCATCTAGTGAGGGAGATTAGATTGTGCGGTCCCGTTTATTTAAGGTGGATGTACCCGGTTGAGCGATACGTGAAGATCCTGAAAGGATATATGAAAAATCCACACCGTCCCGAAGCATCTATTGTTGAAAGGTATGTTGCAGAATAAGCTATTGAGTTTTGTACAGACTACATGTCAGAAGCGGAACCTGTAGGGCTTCCGAAGTCTCGTCACGAAGGAAGATATGATGGTAAGGGTACACGAGGTATCACTGTTAAGAGCATGGATCGGGAGGAAGTGATTCAAGCACATTTGTATATATTGAATAACACTGATGAGGTTGAACCATACTTATGTGAGCATAAAAGCATCATCAATGAAACTTACCCTAGAATGAATGAAAAATGGTGTTTGAACAAGCATAACAAGACTTTCTTGAACTGGTTTAAAGAAAAAATTGCAAATGATGGTATTGCTTCTGATACATTAAAATGGCTAGCACAGGGGGCCTAACTTTGATGTCATATCTTGGAGTGGGTACGATATCAATAAGTTTTCCTTCTATACAAAGTCCCAGGATGACAAAAGTACTATGCAAAAGAGAGTGGGGTTATGGTCGTATTTGAGTCCATGCATTTCTCTAGTTCGAAAGATAAAAACCCTGTTATGGCATCAGTTTCATACTTTGGAATCATTGAAGAGATATGGGAGGTTGATTACACGAAGTTTAGAGTACTGTTTTTAAATGTCGGTGGGTCGACAAGAATAACAATGGTGTGCAAACCGATGAGTTAGGATTCAAATTGGTGGACCTTAGTAAGGTAGGTAATAAAGAGGAACCTTTCATCATGGCATCCCAAGAAAAACAAGTGTTTTATATCCGTGATCCTTCTAAAAAAAGGTGGTCAGTGGTTCTCCAGGGAAAAAACATGTATAATGGTAGTGAGGGAAATCACGATTCAACTCTTGATATTTCTGATGCTCCTTCTTTCTCAACACGAGTGCCTAATTTCAATGAGGAAAATGAAGTGGATGATGTACATGCTACTCGTAATGATCACCAAGAAGGGTTATGGGAGAACTTTACTAATTGACCACAAAGTAAGTTTAGTTTGATATTACCATCAAGTTTGGCATATTATATGTTTACGTTGATATTTATAAGTTATGTTTATGTACATTGATCGATATTTATAAGTTATGTTTGATATTTATCCTGACATACTCACAAGTTTTTTTTTTGTTTTGTGTTTAAATAGTTATACATGGCTGATCATGAGGATATCCCTCCTTCATGCAGCGGGTCAGAGACCCCGTCTACCGGTAGAAAGGGTAGGCGTGCCACACGGATGAGGAATTTGACTGCCAACCGTGGGTCAAATCAAAGGATAAGAGTAGACTTTGATAATAACCTCAAACCTATTGGGTCAATGGAAGATCAGTTTACCAGTTTTGTGACGACCCTTGCTAGGAACAGGCCAAGTATACTCATTGATAGGTGGAGAGATGTACCGGCGGACGTGAAGGAGCAGATATGGGAGAGTATTCTGGTATCTATACTTCTACGTCTTGTGTTTGTCTGTATCTACTTTATTTTTATCTTAATAATATCATACAGTAATTCGTTGATTCTTTTGGTCTTAATGTAGTTGACCTTTGACATACCGGATACATACGCTATGAAGAAGCGTTTCTTTGAAGTATCTTTGGAGAGCGTTGGAGGGCTTTTAAGGCCGACCTGGGCAGATATTATATATTCAATCCAAAAAGTAAAAAGAACCCACTTGAGGTGTATCCGTTTCTTGACAAGGCGACGTGGGATCGCTTTGTTCAGAGCCGACATGATCCCGATTTCGAGTTAACTTATTTGATTTGTCTCTAAATTTATGTAATTGCATTAATTTCATTTACTTATGTAATTTAATTGTCTTTTATTTATAACAGGAGAAGAGAAAAAAGGGCAGGAAAACCAAAGCAAGAATGTCTACCCCCCATGTCATGTCTCGTGGGGGATATAAAAAGCTTGTTCAGAAAATGGTTGAAGAGGAAAAGAAAGCACGTCGGAAGCAAAGCATCTCGGGCGGATCCTAATGCTGAAACTCTTCCAGAGGTTGTTGATCCACCTCCACCCCCACGCCATCGTTCATGGAAGAGGGGCCGACAAAGAAAAACGGGACAATATACATCCGAGGAGGCCCGCCAAGTAGCTGAGAGGATTGTAAGTATAGTTTGTTGTAATTGTCATTTTAAGATTGTTACCGAATTGTAATGTGACCTGATATTTTATGTGATAGGATGCCTTGGATGATCATCTAACCCAAGGAACCTTTGTTCCTAGAGGACGCAATGATATCTTATCTACTGCCATCCAGAAACTGAGACCACCCGGGCCGTGTCATTGGTGTGGGATGGGGAGTCGGCATTCGCTAATACCATGGTTCATCTTCACACCAATGCCACAGGGATGTTGAAGCAGATAGAGCACGACTAAAACAGGAGATTGCAGTGGAGCTTCGACAGGAGATGGCCGAGCAGTTTGCCCAGCAGATGGCAATATTGACTTCTATGTCCCAGCAGATGACAGCCGGTGTCCAACCCTCTATCCAACCCTCTGTCCATGTGAGCACTAAGGGCTCATGTGATCCTCCTCCTCATCCTGAAAATGATGATGATGGTGATGATGATGATGCTGATGATGATGATGATGATAATGATGATGATGGTGACGACCCTGATAGATGTGAGCTGTATGTTGATGATCATCATCATCGCCGCTTAGTGGCATTGGGTAGGGCACATACTAACTTAGGTAATACCATACACCATCGGTTATTACCGGATGATCAGCTGAGGGTGTCTGTTGAGATTATTCGAGATGCTGATGCTCGAGTCCCTATGCCCACTGAGGAGGTTCAAACAGTGGGTCAGGCCCCCGGTAACTTCATCCTCTGGCCAAGAAGACTGGTCAACTTTCTTGTTGCATCTGAGGTATTCGGTTAGTTGTGTTTTTCTATATTCATAGTTGAAATAATTTATTATTGTTTCAAGATAATGCTTTATTTTTATTCGTTATAGGATGTTGGAAATGATATTGTGCCTAAAAGGTCGGATCTAGGAAGACCCGAGAGATGTACGCTCCTGCCAAGGTATTCATTTGACCATTTAGTTAATAACGAATTAAATAACTTAATTATCCGTGATTACTAATATATATCTATGTTGTTTAGGGGATCGACAAAGGGGCACCTGGCCATGGTGATGTTTTTAAAGTTCTGGCTATACAGGTTGTCACCATGGAGAATGACGCAGCCTTGGTAAGGTTGGAACATGATGCTAGCCCTGGTGAACTGTATATACCAAAGAAGGAACTTATGGAGATGGTACTCAATAAAGAAATGGCCAGTTCTGCACACATATCGTTTTGGTGCACGTAAGTACATTTTATTTATAAGTTAAGTACGTAATTAATTTTTAAATACTATGATAATTAACATGTTTTTCCAATATATTAGGTATCTGCATCGTATGTTAGTCGATCAGGGTAACCTCGCCCTTTATGGGTTCATTGACCCCATGTTCATTCAGGGTGATGTTCTCCTAGCATCGGAAGACCCGGTCACTACCATACGTGATATACTTGCCCGAGACGATCATCAATTCTATCTTGCGCCTTATCTCAATAAGTAAGTACCGATTATTTAAGTATAACTATATATGGCTTAGTCACTAACTGTTCCGCAAATACAGACGGCATTGGCAACTGTTGCTCTTGTACCCAAGAATAAACGTCGTGGTCTTCTTCTGCTCATTGGGAAATAAGCCGGCGAATCAACTGAAGACGATCATCGAAACGTAAGCATTAAAATACTTTATAATCAGTAATGCAGTTGTTTTAATTATCTGAAATCTATTAGATATACTTTAATTAATGTTTTTGTCATGATAGGTCTATTAATGCAACCCACATGTTGCGTGGTGAAAGGCGTACTCGGGCTATCAGATGGATTATTCCCAGCGTAAGATATTTATTAGTTCAAATGCATCAAATGCAGTGGGTACAATAATTGATTTCTATTTTATTTAATTCCTCATATTCTAATTGGGTTTCATTTGTACGTAGTCACGTATACAACGTGGGTCATGGGAATGTGGCTACTATGTGATGCAGTGGATGTTGGAAATTATCTCCTCCGGGATCACTGAAAGATGGCAGGAGGTAAATGTTAATTGACACAATTAGAATTAATAATATAGATTCGTTATATGTTTTATGTTAGTTTATTACTTAAAAGATATAATCTTTTGTCCAATTAAACTTGCAGATATTCAACAATCCAACTCCATTATCGATTCGACATCAACAAGCATAAAGAGGCGTTGGGCAACTTTCTTTCTTGAAGTGTACCAACCATAGTTTGTATATATGTAGTTAGTTTAAAAACTTATCATGTACTAGCTATAGTGTACCTTTGGTGATGATATGTATTAGTGCTCGTGTCTGGTTCAATTCTTCTTCTCTCGTGTTTTGATGTAGCCTTGATAAAGTGTTGTTTTCATTCATTCGAAATTAATTAGGCCACGATGCCCTCTGTTTTCAGATTCTGTGCTCACTAGTCATTTGATGAAATGTCAGTATTTTTAACCATATGTGTAAGAGCTGATTGTTTGTGCCAAGAAAATTGAATAAAGTATGTTTTGCTTTTGATGTGGTTAAAACTTTGTTGCAATTGTGTCAAAACCGGTTTGGTGTTACGTTGTTGTTTCTTGTTTGATCGAGTCATTCTTTGGTTTGTTAGCTTAAACAAGTTCCTGGAATTGATGATTATGAATTAGTAAGTGCTCTTACTTTACCAATTAGTTTGCCTTGCCCATTTGTTATCTAACTCATGTGATGCCTAAATCACGTGTGGTTACTTTGCCTTCTTTTTTCTTGTCATCGAATGAACTATAAAAATTTGTGTCTTCCAATTGTATGTGGCTGCTTGTTATCATTTTCTACTAGTTTGGTGCAATAACTACATTATGTTTACCCCCAAAATTTACAGTATGTTATTCTGGTATTGATCTGCATTACTGAAACAGGGGAAATGAATGATTGAAATGTATATAACAGATTAAAAAAAAAAAAAAGATTTTACACATCGGTTCTACAAAAACCGATGTGTAAATTTCACTTACACATCGGTTTTAATAAAAACCGATGTGTAAATTTCACTTTACACATCGGCTATTATTAAAACCGATGTGGAAAGTGAAATTTTCACATCGGTTTTAGGTAAAACCGATGTAGAAAGTGTAATTTCCAACTGCTTATAAATTGACAAATTGATTTTCCACATCGGTTAAAAGAAAACCGCTGTTTAAAATATACTTTACACATCGGTTTTATAACCGATGTGTAAAGTGGCAATAAACCACATCGGTCGTTTCCACATCAGTTTGAAAACCGATGTGGAAAGCCATAAATAACCGACGTGGAATCCCTTTTCTGCACTAGTGTTAGTTCTGTTTCTCTTCTACAAATTTAAAATATAACCCTTCAAATCCTTGAAAATCTCTTTTTTTTTTTTGCAATTTATAATGCTTCAAAATATTAAACATATAAATCAAACCAAATGACTATTTCATTGTATTATGTTTACCTCATTCATTCGCACCAGATAATTTTTTATTTAAATAAACAATTATAAAATATAATTAAATGATTAACTATAGTTATTACTTATATTTTGGATTATATTTTATTTTATGTATTTAATTTATATGTACGGTCAAATTAAACAATTTATACACCGACATCCAATATTATTTTGTCAAATTTACATTATAGCTATTTTTTAAAATTATTAAAATAAGCATACAGATATCAAAGTATTAATGAATAACCATTTAAAATCTTTTACAATAATAATCTATCATAAATTTCATGTCCTGAACTAAATAAGGGCATGTTTGTTATAAATTAAAGAAAATTAATTTTGATATTCAACAATTTAGAAATTATTTTTAAAAGCATAAACTATTCTATTTTTATTTAAAAGAATCATCTGGGTCTCTACATGTAACAAATCTAGTTTTCATTTTTAACTCAACTTTAAGTGTGCTATATCACATTCTTACTTTTAATTATAACATATATAATATAATTTAATATAATAATATTTATTTATTAGTCAACAAAATCTTTGAAATTGAAATGTATCAAAGTTTGCAATGGATATATTTCATAAATGCTAGGTTTGAATGTAAAAAAAAAAAAAAAGACTTGACAATATAGTAGATATCTGTATGAGAAAAATATTGGAAATTTGATAAGGTTAAATTATAGTGTCAATTTAGTGTTTGTCAATTCTATAAGTATATAATAACATCGATACCAATATTAGAGTGAATATAGTATCAAATACAAAAATTCAAATAGAGCATACATAATAAGCATTTAATTCTGAGCAAGAAGGGCTGAAAAAAATACTCCAAGATTAATATGTGAATATAAAAAAAAAAACTTGTTTTCCTTTCCACTTTATACACACGATCAAATTTTCTTACAGAATAAATTATTACAATATTTAATTCAGCCCCATTGGATTTGTTGTTTATATTTTGAAACATATTTACATTATATTTTAATGATTGAAACAAAATACTTAAATTATTCATACTATAATTGTATTATGATAATGAAAATATAAATAGCAAGTGGTTTTAAGGACATAAGAATCACAATAAGAAAGCTATCAAATACTACTACTACTTGGAATTGTAAAGAAATATACATAAAATTATAACACATACCAATATAGATCCCTCAAGATTCATGCTATGTATATATGTTAATGCATCCTCAGTCACCCAGTTTTCTTATCATAGCTCCTAATCCCTGCCATTACCATAAGCAGAAGTGTAAAAAACAATATTATTTGTGAGAAAGCATAGAATTTAAAAATGCTATCAATTGGACGCAGGCATAAAACAACACTTGATTATCAAGATCATTCCCAACATAAACTTCCTTATATGCCCATTCACCCTACCACATAAAAGATGAGAAAAGATTAGGAATAAACTAATTAAGATGACAGAGATTGCATATATAAGAGTAAAAGATGAAGAGGTTTCACTATTTCAGATTCTCTACACAAGTCATGAATTTTTGTTTTCCTCAAAGTCAACACTAACAGAAAGAAATTTCACAACATCTTTGGTGGTGATTTTTCAACATAATTATATAAGGTATACAATGCTTGAACTCGTGTAAAGAATTACCCTTCCAAAGGTTATTTAAACTGTTTATAATTTAATTGATACTAGACTGGTTTTAATTCCTTAGTGGACGAGGCTATAAATGAATACCTAAATAACTTGATAAGAACAGCAAGTCCAAAGACTTGAAAATAAGCGTGTCCATCTTGCCACATCAGCAGATCATGGTTATTCTTGTAACTCAAGTAAACATCCATAATGCCTAATTAAAATTCAGTAGACGTCCACAATGCCACGTCACTTGACGGATTTTCTCTTAAGGGCTTCGCAAGTCCAAAGACTTGTGTGGACGAGTGCTTCTGTCACTTGTATGGACGAGCGCTTCTGTCACTTGGGTGGACGAGCGCATCTGTCGCTTGGGTGGACGAGCGCTTCTACCACATCAGTGGACGAGCAGAATAAAATCTTGTATAGATACGTTCTTAAAACTAAGTAGACGGCTATATATCTTTACTACCTTGAATATGATTTAATGCAATCTGGTCCATAATGAATTTATTTCAAATGATTGATATCTATTTCACACTCATGCTATGGTGGCTACACTCTTGCTTATTTTCATATTTTTTATTATATTGCCCAATATATAGCTGACATTATTGATATTCAAATGAAATAAGTTTATTTTGGTAAAAAACTAAAAACTTATTTGTCTACCTTTCTTAATAATTTAATATAACCTTTATTCCCTAATATAGTCAACATCAAAATTTTAGAACTGAATTAACTATATTGGCTGCATTATATTCCCTCTGATCCACAATATAAGAAACAAAAGACTAAAATACACATACCAATGAAATACATTGGAAAGAGGTACCATAAGATACGACTTGTGTTAAGTTTTGGACCTTAATTTTAAAAGACGATTGGGCCCTTAACTAAACAATTTAACTATATATTTTTTAAACAAATCGGTGCCCCCGAAAAAAAGGAGCCCTGTGCGGTCGCACCACCAAATCATAGTCAGGGCCACCACTAGTCAGTTATTGGTTTGGGTTATCAACTTATCATTTCTCTGAATATATAGGGAGTAATGATAAATGAACACACTTTTGGTCTCCAAGATCGTATATATATACGTATTTAAGATACAAGTCCAAATCATAATATAAACAACTACATGGAATCCAAATCCATAAAAGTCAAAATTATCCTAAAGTTGCCGATAATGGTTGTTCACAAAATATTTTCAATGTAATATATACAATGCACCCACCAGTTCAAGTTTGATTATACTGATCTGATTAAACATTCTTTGATTGTTAAGATAACACGATCAGAAAGAAAGGCAAGTTGAAAGTAAAATCAGGGATCCTTGATGAGTGTGATTACACCTCATATTTCATGTATATTTTTGCATGCATTTTCATATAGTTTAGGCAATTTTAATTTAATTTTTGTTAGTTTTTACCTTGGAACGGGTAAGGCGGTTTCGTGGTGTTGTTTTACAGGAATTAAGGGTAAAATGCTCAAGATTGACCATGATGGAGCTTGGATGAAAATAGAGCTTGAAAAGTGAAGAAAATGTACCAAACAGAGCCCATCACGGCCGTGACATGTTAACTGAACCAGACCCCTTCTAGCAGAATCTGTCACGGCCAGGCCGTGATGCCCATCACGGCCGTGACAGACCATTTGGTGAAGCAACGTTCAAGGCAGAAGCTATCACGGCCTGGCCGCGATGAGCATCACGACCGTGATAAATCAAAAATTGAAAGCGCGCCCATGGCAGAACCCGTCACGGCCTGGCCGTGATGGCCATCACGGCCGTGACGCGCATTATTTGAATCCAATTCTATAAATAAGGCATCAGGGGCAGAATGAAACCAGACTTTTCACCAGACCAGACTTGGAACCCTAAAAGGAGTATTCTCTGAGCCAGGGGCTGCTGTGGCTGCTGTGGAAAGCTTCCATGGAGTTCCTTCTCTCCTTTATCTCTATTTCTCTGGTTTTGGCTTTCTCTATTATCATGAGTAGCTAAATCCCTTTTTGTTGGGATTAGATGTAGCTAAACTGAATATCGTGTATTTGCCTTGATGTATTAATCTATGTTTATGCCTTCTTATTAGTGTTTGATTCCTATGCTTAATGCTTTTTGTGGTCTGATCATCCATGAATTGATTTTGAGATTTGATTTGCAATGGGGACGTTCTTATCAATTCTTGATCTGGAATTAATCACCTAGTAAACCTTGCATCTAGGAATGGATTTTGGTTTATTAGTAATCGTGTAACACCTACCCTTAATGCAAATTCACTAATTAGGCCACCTAAGGAATTAGGGTTTAATTAGGGGATTTAGGCTCTTGTCATCTAAGGAATTAGGGCGTGAGTAATCTTGTGGGTTGATTTTAATATTTGAAGCATAAACTGGATTGGTGGTCTTGGTATTGCATGAGGCTAAGGTTTAGTGAACTTTAATCCCAACATCTTTCATATTTGAAGAATCTCTTTTTCTGCATTCCAAGTGTTCGCTGAAAATCCTAAAAGAACTTTTTCCTTTTATTTTGCTATTTTAACTCTTGTTGGGCTTGGTATTTAGTATTGAGCTCCCTTCCATCCAAAGATTCGCTTAGATAGTAGTGGATTTGGTACGTGCTAGTAATTGTCTCAGTCCTCGTGGGAACGATATCCCTCTTACCTCTTTATTACTTGTACGACTAGGTATACTTGCCTAGATTTCGTCTCAACAAGTTTTTGACGTCGTTGCTGGGGACTGAGTTTCAATATTAGCATACCCATTTCGATTACTAATTTAAGCACAATTTTATTTTTCTGTTTTACTAATATGTTTCTCTTTGCTGTCATTGAGTGCTAATAGTTTTGGTGTCTAGGCTTTTGTGCATGCGAGGTACTATCCCAGCTGACCAACTTCTCTACGATCCTGAAATAGAAAAAGCGGCTAGGAAGAATCGAAGTCAAGCAAGACAGCAAAAGTTATTAGCACAACAAGAAAGAGAACAAGAGACCTCCACTGCACAAGTTCATCAAGAACCACTTGAGATGGCAGGCAATGGTGAGGGTGCTCCACGGAGGACACTTGGGGATTATGCCAACACGAATGTCAATCGGCATGTCACTAGCATAGTGAGGCCTCCAGTGAATTCCAACAATTTTGAGATCAAGCCGGCTCTCTTGAATATGATTGCACAAAATCAATTTGCCGGGATGGAGAAGGAGGATCCTAATAATCATGTCTCCAACTTCATTGAGTTATGTGATACGGTGAAGTTAAATGGTGCTAGCGATGATGCAATTCGCCTAAGGTTGTTCCCTTTCTCCCTAAGAGATAGAGCCAATGCTTGGCTCCAATCTCAACCAAGGGGGAGCATCACTACATGGGATGACTTAGAGGCTAAATTTCTTGCAAGGTTATTTCCCGCCTCAAGATTTGTGAAGACACGGGGTGATATCACAAGCTTTGCTCAACAAGAGGGTGAGACTCTTCATGACACATGGCAAAGGTTCAAAGACTTGCTCCAAAGATATCCAAATCATGGGTTTGATGATCTTGTCCAAATGCAAACATTTTGCAATGGATGAGGCCGTCAACCAAGCTTATGTTGGATGCCTCAGCTGGAGGTTCCATGAACACAAAGACACCAGAGGAAGCATTGACTTTGATAGAAGCTATGGCATCTAATGACTATTTGATGCATCATGATCGAGGTGCCACATCAAGATAGGGAGTGTTGGAGTTAGACTCACAAACTGCACTTTTGGTTCAAAACAAGCTTATGACACAACAACTTGAGTCCATTACCAAGCAACTAGCTCAACTCCCACAACAACTCCAAACCATTCAAGGGACAACCATGCCACCTCAACAGGTAATGAGATGTGATTTTTGTGGAGGAGATCATGATAATGGAAATTGTGAAGCCACGCCTAGTTCCCATGAGGAAGCTAATTATATGGGGAACTATGGGCGGCAAGGTAACAACCAATATGCCAACAATTACAACCAAGGGTGGAGGAATCAAACAAGTTTTGGTTGGAAACAAGATGCCGGACAAGTAAGTAAGCCTCCTCCCACACAACCGCCTCAAGACCGGACTTCTATCTTGGAGAACACCCTCAATCAATTCATGCAAATGTCCATGTCAAACCAGAAAAACACCGATGCTGCCATAAAGAACTTGGAGGTTCAAGTTGGACAAATTGCAAAGCACCTAGCGGAACAATCTAGCGGCAGTTTTTCAGGTAATACTCAGATAAATCCTAAAGAGCATTGTAAGGCTGTTGTTTTGAGGAGTGGTAAAAGTCTTGAGAAAGTGAGCGGTGAGCCTTTGTTGAAAAATAAGAGAGATGCTGAAAAAACAGGGTTGAGTGCTGAAAAAAGAGAGAGAAATGAGGAAAAAGACAAAGAGGTTGTAGTAGAGGAAGAAGAAAAAGACATTGAAAAAGACAAGAGAGAAAAGTTAGTGGATGAAAATTCAATTTTGAGAAAGAGTAAAAGTCAGATTTTGAAAGATGGAGACAAGCCTCAAGAGATCCCCTCTTATGTAAAATTGTCATATCCTCACTTAAGCAAGAAGAAGGAAAAGGAAGAACAATTTGCCAAATTTCGTGACATCTTCAAGAGGTTACAAATCAACATACCCTTTGCTGAAGCACTAGAGCAAATGCCCGCTTATGCAAAGTTCATGAAGGAGTTATTGACGAAGAAAAGAAGGTTTAAATAAGGTGAGACTGTTACCTTGACAGAAGAATGTAGTGCGATACTTCAAAGGAAGCTACCTCCAAAGCTTAAAGATCCTGGTAGTTTTACAATCCCGTGCACAATTGGGAGTGTTGCTATTGGGAAGGCCTTGTGTGACTTGGGGGCGAGTATCAATTTGATGCCGCTTCAATCTTGAACAAGCTTGGAGGTGGTGAAGTGAAACCAACAAGGATGACATTGCAACTAGTCGATATATCAATCAAGCGTCCTTTTGGTATACTGGAAGATGTTTTGGTTAAAGTGGATAAGTTTATCTTCTCAGCAGATTTTGTGATATTAGACATAGAGGAGGATGCAGAAGTTCCACTTATATTAGGGAGTCCTTTCCTAGCAACTGGTCGTGCTTTGATAGATGTACAAAAAGGCCAACTTCGACTCAGAGTGCAAGATGAAGAGGTCACTTTCAATGTATTTGAAGCTATGCATCGCCCAAGTGATGAAGAGAATTGTTTCCATATGGACATTGTGGATGTAGTGGCTAAAGAGGTCTTTGCACATCAACATCATTCCTCTACTCTTGAGAAGGTAATTGTGAACTCTATTGAAAATCTTGATGAGAAAGAGGAGAAGGAAATAGAGGAGTGTTTGTGTGATTTGGAAGCTCAACCCAAACAACTTGCTGTCAATACTAAGAAGGAAGAGCTCAAAAAGGATGAAGTCCAAAAGAAGCTCAAGTTAGAGCTTAAACCTCTACCTCCCCACTTGAAATATGTGTTTCTTGGTGAGAATGATGAAAATCCTGTCATAGTGAGCAATGTATTGTCCAAATTGAAAGAGGAGAAACTTGTAAGGGTGCTTAGAGAGCATAAAACAGCTATTGGATGGTCCATCTTAGATTTGAAAGGTATTAGCCCCACATTTTGTATGCACGAGATCATGATGGAGGCTGAATTTAAACCGATGGTCCAACCGCAAAGGAGGCTCAATCCTACAATGAAAGAAGTGGTAAGGAAAGAGGTACTGAAACTCCTTGAAGCCGGAATGATCTATCCGATTTCCGATAGTGCTTGGGTGAGTCCGGTATAAGTGGTTCCCAAGAAAGGTGGCATGACCGTCGTGAACAATGAGAAGAATGAGTTGATCCCAACTAGAACGGTCACCAGTTGGCGAATGTGTATAGATTACCGGAAGCTAAATCAAGCTACCAGGAAAGATCACTTCCCACTTCTATTCATGGACCAAATGTTGGAGAGGTTGGCCGGGCAAGCTTATTATTTTTTATTGGATGGTTATTCGGGTTATAACCAAATTGCGGTTAATCCGGAAGACCAAGAGAAAACTGCCTTCACATGTCCTTTTGGAGTCTTTGCCTATCGGAAGATGCCCTTCGGTCTTTGTAATGCGCCTGCAACATTTCAAAGGTGAATGCTTTCCATTTTCTCTGATATGGTAGAAAAATACATTGAAGTTTTTATGGATGATTTTTCTGTTTTCGGTTCCTCTTATGATAATTGCTTGTCTAACCTTGCTGCTGTGTTAAAGAGGTGCATGGACACCAATTTAGTCTTAAATTGGGAGAAGTGTCATTTTATGGTGCAGGAGGGCATTGTGCTTGGGTACAAGATTTCAGCTAAGGGGATCGAAGTGGATAAATCCAAGATTGATGTAATTGAGAAACTACCTCCACCAGTGAATGTCAAGGGTGTGAGGAGTTTTCTTGGGCATGCAGGCTTTTACCGGTGGTTCATCAAAGACTTCTCAAAGATAGCCAAGCCGTTGTGTAGCCTTTTGAACAAGGACCCACCATTTGTGTTTGATACTGCTTGCCTTACTTATTTTCAGATTTTGAAAGAAAAGTTGATCACTGCTCCCATTCTTGTTGCGCCCAACTGGGAGTCACCATTTGAATTAATGTGTGATGCCAGTGACTACGCAGTTGGGGCAGTTTTGGGACAGCGAAGGGAAAAGTTTTTCCATGCCATTCACTATGCTAGCAAGGTTCTCAATGAGAACCAAATAAATTATGCAACAACTGAAAAAGAGTTGCTAGCCATAGTGTTTGCATTGGAAAAATTTCGTTCATACTTGATTGGGTCACAAGTCACTGTTTTTACTGAGCATGCTGCAATTAAATATTTGCTGACTAAGTTAGATTCAAAACCAAGACTCATAAGGTGGATTTTATTGTTGCAGGAATTTGACTTAGTCATTAAGGACAAAAAGGGGCAGCGAAAATGTGGTGGCTGACCACTTATCTCGGTTGGTGAATGAAGAGGTTACTGCAAAAGAAAAGGACATTCGGGATGAGTTCCCGGATGAGGCTTTATTTCTGGTGCATGAAAGACCATGGTTTGCTGACATGGCAAATTTCAAGGCAGTCAACATTGTTCCAAAGCACCTCACTTGGCAGCAAAATAAAAAATTCTTCCGGGATGCCAACCATTTCATGTGGGATGATCCATTTCTGTTCAAGGTTGGACCGGATGGCTTATGGAAAAGGTGTGTTAGTCAAGAGGAAGCGAGGAGTATTTTGTGGCATTTCCATAATTCTCCATATGGTGGACATTACAATGGGGATAGGACAGCTGCAAAGGTCCTCCAATCTGGGCTCTTTTGGCCCTCAGTCTTCAAGGACTCTTACAATCATGTGAAGAGTTGTGACAAGTGCCAAAGGACCGGGAACATATCTAAAAGGGATGAGATGCCACTGCAAAACATATTGGAGGTTGAAGTATTTGATTGTTGGGGCATAGATTTTATGGGTCCACTTCCACCTTCATTCTCCAATCAATATATCTTGGTGGCAGTGGACTATGTTTCTAAATGGGTGGAGGCCATTGCAACACCGAAGAATGATGCACAAACAGTGATTAAGTTCATCAAGAAGAACATTTTTGCCCGGTTCGGTGTCCCAAGGGTCCTTATAAGTGATGGGGGATCTCACTTTTGCAACTCACAGCTGAGAAATGTGTTGACCAAGTATGATGTGAGGTATAAAGTGGCATCTCCATATCATCCGCAAACTAATGGGCAAGCGGAGGTCTCTAACCGGGAGATTAAGCGAATTCTGGAAAAAACTGTGGCTGCTTCAAGAAAAGATTGGGCAAAGAAGCTTGACGATGCCTTGTGGGCTTACTGGACTGCATTAAAAACTTCTGTGGGGTTATCTCAGTTTCAGATGGTCTATGGTAAGGCATGTCATCTACTCGTAGAGTTGGAGCATCGAGCCTTTTGGGCATTGAAGTTCTTGAATTTTGATGCCACTTTGGCGGGTGAGAAAAGAGTCAATCGGCTGCATGAATTAGAGGAGATGCGCCTTAATGCATATGAGAATGCAACTATTTACAAGCAATGAGTCATGACTTATCATGACAAGAAGATCGTGATGAAAGCATTTCAGCCGGGACAACAAGTTTTATTATTCAATTCCCGGCTGAGATTGTTTCCGGGCAAGTTGAAGTCTAAGTGGTCGGGACCGTTCATTGTCAAAGAGGCCTCATCTCATGGAGCTATAGAAGTGGAGGATCCTACTTCAAAAAGGACCTTCAAAGTCAATGGCCAAAGGCTCAAGGCCTACTTGGGTGGTGACATCGAGAGATTGACCACAGCTGTGCGCCTTCGTGATCCTTGAGATCACCGGCACGTCAAGCTAGTGACGTTAAAGAAGCGCTTATTGGGAGGCAACCCAAGTTTTCTTTTCCTTTTCCATTTGTTTTTGATTTTAACTCGTGAATAATTTGAGAAGATCAAGAGGTAAAAGATCATAAATTAATAGATTTGTTAAGTGTTTTCAGGGTAAGAAGGAAGGAGAAGCAAAAAGGGCAAGGCCAAGCAAAGTCAGCAACCATCACGCCCAGACCGTGACACTGGTCACGACCGTGATGAGCCAGCCATGAAGATCAGAAAGGATCACGGCCCAGCCGTGATATCCATCACGGGCATGATGAGAGGACCATGAAGATTAGAGAGCATCACGGCCTAGCCGTGATGGAGGTCACGGCCGTGACAGGCTAGCTCCTATGAACCAGAATTGATCACGGCCTGCCCGTGATAAGCATCACGGTCGTGACACACTTTTCGGCCTCCCTTTGCCTAGGCATGTGAGCCAACACCTGCTACCACCTCGGTGAGTTGTTCCATTTTTCTCCTCTCTCCGACTTGATTATTTACATTGGGGACGATATAAGTTTTTAAGCTTGGGGTAGGGATATTTTTGCAAATTTTTGCATTTTTGTATTTTTCATGTTGCATTCATATAGGCATAGTTTTGCATGATCACATGATTAGATTGCCCCTTGCTTAGATTATGCATCCAATTGTGAGAATTGAGTGCCAATTAACTTGAGATAGTGAATTTTTGAACCCAATTTTTTTTTTTATTCTTGTGATAAGGCTACAAATAGAAATTCTTGAGATGATCTTTGATAGTTGACAATTAGCATGTGGTTCCTCATATTTATGTTTCTCACTGATTTTTGAACTACTAAAATGTGAGATTTTGAGCCAAAAAGGGGGTACTCACTAAATTTACCCCATTCTTTGTGATAGAGTGCTTTATTCCTCTTGGATTATATTCTCTAGAACTTGACTTGAAACCGTTTTGAAGCTTAAAAATTTTTTAAAACATTTTTGAAAATGATTGAGGCACTAGGTATTTTTACGGTCTTCTGAGCTTTGATTGACTAAATGCTACCCCTTAGTTGCCCAATTTTGAGCCTAAAAGAATAAAATACTTTTCTTGGTACCTTGAATTACTTTGATGAATAATGCTTGGTATGGCACCTTTTAAAGTATTACAAAAAGGGTAAAAAGGTAGTTGAAAAAGTATGGGATGAGAAAATTAGAAAATATTTCTCTTCAGCTGAAAATCCCCTCTTTTCCTTTTTTTTTTTTTAAAAAAAGAGATGGAGAAGGGGATGACAAAAGGAAGTGAGAAATAAAATAAAAAGAAAGAAAGGAAGGTGGAAAAATGAATCAAAACCCAAAAATGTATTTTAGAAGGTGTTATGCTTCGCAATGCTTGATGTTTTGTTTAGCCTTCTTGAAATCTCCTTTTCTTGATTTCCCCACATAACGATTAATCCCATGGCCCCGTTACAACCAAAGTAAAAGACCTCTTGATTCTTAGGTGTTTTCATCAATAAAGTAGAGATTTGGTTAATAGTCAAGCTTATGGTAGAATTCATTCCTTGAGGAAATTGAGCGAATCATCATATATCCTTAAACACTTGAGTGAGGTGAGAATGAGTGCCCGAATCAGTGAGAATATGAGTCTAGGAAACCTAAGCTTCTAATTGGACTTGAAATTGATTGTCTCTTGGTGAATTATTTGAAAATACCTGTTACTTGGATTAGTTACTCGGGTTC
The DNA here is from genome assembly GCA_030762895.1 of Sophora flavescens. NCBI lineage: Eukaryota > Viridiplantae > Streptophyta > Magnoliopsida > Fabales > Fabaceae > Sophora > Sophora flavescens. The sequence continues at coordinate 75,357,872 of CM061070.1, read as the reverse complement.
TTGGTTCACTATCCATGTTCTGACTATTTATATCTTCTGGCCTTAGTGATTTCTTGAGGACAAGCAAATGAACAAGCTTGGGGTGATTTGATGAGTGTGATTACACCTCATATTTCATGTATATTTTTGCATGCATTTTCATATAGTTTAGGCAATTTTAATTTGATTTTTGTTAGTTTTTACCTTGGAACAGGTAAGGCGGTTTCGTGATGTTGTTTTGTAGGAATTAAGGGTAAAATGATCAAGATTGACCATGATGGAGCTTGGATGAAGATAGAGCTTGAAAAGTGAAGAAAATGTACCAAACAGATCCTATCACGGCCTAGCCGTGATGCCCATCACGGCCGTGACATGTTAACTGAGCCAGACCCCTTCTAGGCAGAATCTGTCACGGCCAGGCCGTGATGCCCATCACGGCCAGGACAGACCATTTGGTGAAGCAACGTTCAAGGCAGAAGCTATCACGGCCTGGCCGTGATGAGCATCACGGCCTGGCCGTGATGAGCATCACGGCCGTGATAAATCAAAAATTGAAAGCGCGCCCATGGCAGAACCCGTCACGGCCTGGCCGTGATGGCCATCACGGCCGTGACGCGCATTATTTGAATCCAATTCTATAAATAAGCCATCAGGGGCAGAATGAAACCAGACTTTTCACCAGACCAGACTTGGAACCCTAAAAGGAGTATTCTCTGAGCCAGGGGCTGCTGTGGCTGCTGTGGAAAGCTTCCATGGAGTTCCTTCTCTCCTTTATCTCCATTTCTCTGGTTTTGGCTTTCTCTATTATCATGAGTAGCTAAATCCCTTTTTGTTGGGATTAGATGTAGCTAAACTGAATATCATGTATTTGCCTTGATGTATTAATCTATGTTTATGCCTTCTTATTAGTGTTTGATTCCTATGCTTAATGCTTTTTGTGGTCTGATCATCCATGAATTGATTTTGAGATTTGATTTGCAATGGGGACGTTCTTATCAATTCTTGATCTGGAATTAATCACCTAGTAAACCTTGCATCTAGGAATGGATTTTGGTTTATTAGTAATCGTGTAACCCCTACTCTTAATGCAAATTCACTAATTAGGCCACCTAAGGAATTAGGGTTTAATTAGGGGATTTAGGCTCTTGTCATCTAAGGAATTAGGACTTGAGTAATCTTGTGGGTTGATTTTAATATTTGAAGCATAAACTGGATTGGTGGTCTTGGTATTGCATGAGGCTAAGGTTTAGTGAAGTTTAATCCCAACATCTTTCATATTTGAAGAATCTCTTTTTCTGCATTCCAAGTGTTCGCTGAAAATCCTAAAAGAACTTTTTCCTTTTATTTTGCTATTTTAACTCTTGTTGGGCTTGGTATTTAGTATTGAGCTCCCTTCCATCCAAAGATTCGCTTAGATAGTAGTGGATTTGGTACGTGCTAGTAATTGTCTCAGTCCTCGTGGGAACGATATCCCTCTTACCTCTTTATTACTTGTACGACTAGGTATACTTGCCTAGATTTCGTCTCAACAATCCTTAGCTTATTTATCAAAATGCATTTGCGTGAATACACACAGTGAATATACAATTTTGAAGGCAAAAGGAGCAAAACTGAGATCTTGTAAAATAGAGATAAAAACCAAAGGCACTCATCATAGCAAGATTCATCAGCAAAAGCAACATCAGACATAAAACAAAAGAGAAAATATCAAAGGAATTGAATACAGTGAAAACTCAAAGAAAAATATACCATTCGTCCACTTTGACAAGTCACCCACCCGATCCGAAGGCCTCTTTTTCTCTGGAGTTCCAGAAGCAGCAGCAAAAACATTCTTCTATGTCCTTCTTCTCTTGTTGCTTCCTTTCACAGGAGCCATCACAAGTCTTGTCAAGTCAATCGAATCACAACAGTCCTAGGATTTGGGGTGGCAAAGTCTGCAAGAACCACAAAGAAAGATTATATAAAAACCAAAAGAGAGAAGATTCATTACTACGATGATAGAATACAGTCACCACCATAAATCTTAGAGAACGATAGGCAGTGAACAGTAAACCTTAGCGAATGATAGGCAGTGACATGGGGTAATGGTTAGCTGCAAAGAAGAGTGTATAAATGGGTGTTTGGTGTATGAGACTTTGTCGCTGTGCCACATAACACAAAAAACTAAAGGGTGTGGCCAAAGAACCATGTCTCAATTCTTGAAACAATTATATATGAAAATTGATTTGGAGGGACAACACAACAACCATATGCTAGTCATTTCTATACTACCTATTAGATTAAACATCCTTTAGAACAACTTCAAACTCAAGTTTGTTTCAAGGATGAAAGCCAATAGCGAATAGGCTTTTCTCCCTGTCATATGCAAAAGAAAATAAGTAAAAAATAATCAAAAGAATAAAAAATACAAAACTTGAACAACAACCACCTCTTTCAACGAGAAACTTACAAAGTATCTCAACTAATTGTTGTAAAAGATTAATAAATTGTCATGCCAAACCCATACTGATAAATTAGGCCCACATAGTAAATGTGGAACATAAAGGAATCTGTGAAAATGTGCAATAAAATAAACAACACATTAAATTCATGTCCAAGAAAACCAAAGAGGAAAGAATCAACTATGCAAGTAAAAAGGCATACAGGAAAGGATCAACTATGCAAGCAAAAAGACTTCGAAATAGAGCCCATTGTAAGATCAATGTGGAAGATGGACTCACCAATATTTTTTAATCTAAGTCTCTGCTTTGGCACATCATCATATTCACACACAAAAATGGTATTGTTTAATCTAAGACCTAGTACAAAATAGAACTTGTGTATCAAAGAAGATGAAGAAATATTTAGAATGAAATATTGAGAGAATAAATATGTATATGTAACTCTTGAAAAAATTGAGGAAAAGACAAACTAACCTTAGCTTGTAGATTCTCATAGTTTTATAATATTGAAATCCCAAAACATGAAAGATTTAACGCCATATGGTTGAAGAAGGGGATAAAAAACCGATTTTCTTTGTCTATTTAACAAAGAAGACTGAGCAGAAAATGTTAGCGTTAGTAATTATAATACTGAATACAGAACATAATACAAAACTTATAGTGCTCGTATCCTCTTTCCATTACCTTGGGAAACCCCTCTCTATCAGTTGGCCAAATAGACATATCACTTCCCCACCATTGCAACACCCTACAAAAAAGCTTTTCAATAATGTAAAAAAGGGATAACAAAAGTTGACACTTACATCCTACACATGTTTATTAAAACAATAAAGCCATAAAATCATCACTATCCTGCACATGGCTTTCTCCCGATCAAAGGCAATAATAATAATAATAATAATAATAATAATAATAATAATAATAATAGTAAACAACCATAGAATGAAACCAATGATGATCCGTTATGTGGTAAGCGAGATCGTACCAGAGAAAATTCAAGTTTTGAACTTGAAATCCAAAAATCAGCAAAGTAACCAATAGGTTAATTCTTACATGGAACTTATATTTCTTAGTCAAGGGGGAAGGCTGAGTTTGTCCTTCAATCCTAATAGACAACAACTTAGGTGAACACCGAAACTCAAATGAAACTACCTTGTAAGATCAAGTCAAAATCATGACACAAATTGATGCAGTCTATCTAAATCTTACCTGGTTTTTACACACAAACCTCAACATTATTGATCGTTTTTCAGGTGAGTCAAAATCAACACTCTCATCTGAAGAAAAATCAGAATCGTCAAATGATTCCAATTCCATGGCTTAGAACATATGTAAACATACCAATTGAAGAGTTTATGCTAAAGTGTATGCAAGTCACAAAGGGTTTATGCAAGAGTGTAGTCACTCTTGACACAAAAAAACACAGTTGACACAACCATAGCAATATCATTCAATACCCACTAACAGTCTAACCACATAAGAACTTTGCTATAAAATGATGTGGTAGAAGCACTTCCACTAAAGTGACAGAAGCGCTCGTCCACTAAAGTGACAGAAGCACTCGTCCACAGAAGTGACAGAAGCGCTCGTCCACACAAGTCTTTGGACTTGCTAAGCCCTTAAGAGAAAATTCGTCCAGTGACGTAGCACTGTGGACGTCTACTGAATTTTAGTTAGGCATTATGGATGTACACAATTAACGGTCACTCCAATACTATTTGTCATGAACTGTGAAATGGTTAAAAACAACTAATATACACAGTTTAACATTTTAATTCCACATTTATAACTGTCAGGTTCTCAAAGGAGTAGAAATCATATTTCGCAAAATAAAAAGGAAAAAAAAAAAGAGTGGCAGGGGTGCGGTAAGTCTAAGCATCATTCTTCAGGTGTAAAAATTACTTCTCAAATGAGTCATCATCCTATACCTTAGTATGTAGTGTTTAACATATTGAAATTAACTTATGCAATGTTTAAAGGAAGCACAAAAAAATGTATGATGGAAGCACCAAAAATTTGTTGGGAGAAACTTGGTCCTTCTGGTTTCCATGAATGAGAAAAGATGGGAGAAATAAGGAAAAAATATCAATGAAGAGAAAGATGGTGACAAGTGTATAGAAAAAGCATGAGAAGAAGAGATGTGACTAATGATAAGAAAAAACGTGTGTTATGAGCAGCAAAAATAATTTATTGAGCTTAAAAGCTTGCATTCAATTTCATACACTTAGGTAAAACTAAGTTCAATGGTATGACTAAAGTTCAAAACCAACTTATGAAGTCATTACCATATAGGTTGGAGCACCATCATACTGTATAGAAGGCAAGGGCAATTGGTGCTCAACTCTATTGAGATAGAATTTGGAAGTGAACCAAATTACAGAATGCCAAGGTCCAGTGGAAATACAACCAAAAAAAGTATTTTTTGTCTTCTCAGGCAGAGCTTCAATGCCAAAGTCTTATGCTTCTGTTTGGAGCATCAATCATAATGGGAGAATCGTACTATAATGTACAAAATGTCAAAAGAAATTGAACAAAAAATATTACAACTTGAACTAAACTTCAGTTAAAGACTGAAATATAAACATGAAAATAGGAAATAAAATAAGACGGTACAAAAAGAAGAGCAAATATATCACTTAAACATTCATTCAAATAGCTGGAAGACGTGAAGCCTTTACTCAGTCATAGCAAATAAACCTATAAGAAATAGATCCATAGTTATGTTTCTTATAAGATTTATTATATCAGTCCAAGCAAAAGGGAATGATGCATAAATATATGTATATCAGTCCTACATCAATAAGTAAACATAAATATATGAATAGGCAAAATTTAAAAGAAACATTTGAAATGAGCTGAACTATGACATTCCAAAAAGAAATTTGAAGGATAAATTGCTTTAAGTTTAAAGGGTATAAACCAAAACAAATATGGGAACACTTCATCCCTTGGCGAAAGTTGAAGCGTGGGTAGAAGGAGGAGAAATGATGGGAACAGGGTTGAAGGAAAGGACGAGGCAAAAAATCACATACCCATTTAAAAAAAAAACATAACTTTAGTAATGAGGAAGAGAAAATAGACAAAATCACATACCCACCAACATCGACCAGATAACCGCCCTATTCGCCACAATCTTATAGCTTCTTTGTGTGTCCCAATAACAGATCTGCAACAGATCCCTTCCACCACCGACATCGTTTGCGATCTTCCCAGCAACCACCCACACCATCAGTCACCGACATCAATGGCAAGCCGGAGAAGAAAAGTGCAAGGGGACGAAATGAGAGAAAGAGAGATCAAAGAGGAGAGGGTTTTATTTTGATGTAAAAGAAAAAAGAAATGGAAGATAATATTGTATCTATCTTAGCATTAGTTTCATTCTATCCTATGCCTTCAAGCTTTACGCCCCTATCTGTATCTATGTTAGCTTCAAGCTTTACGTCCCTTCCTATTTTGTTAGCTTTGGTTATTTGATTGAAAATAAAGTATATCCTACAAAGAAAGAAATGATGGTTAATAGGCTAGTTAAGCTATCATCTTCAACAAATGACCAATAAAAAACTAATTTAACCCCCAAATTACGGTTAAGCTGACAACTAAGCAAACAGTAAAAAGAAGACCCAACAGCTATTATAAAGTTATGATTCCATTACTTTCCAATCCATAGTAGCTGGGCATTTCTAAGAAAGGTGAAAGTGTATAGCAAGAAGCACATCATCAATCATAGCCTGTTCAAGCTTCCTACTTGAGTTTTTCTACAAGAACTCCGGAAAATATTTTCTATCGTAAACTCACATACACCAAGACATAAGCTTATCCTTAGAACAAGTCTACTTTCAATCCATTATTGTAGTCCTTTTTTTTTCAAAAAAAAAAAAGACTAGGAATTTAACAATATTAGAAATTGTTGAATTACGTTAGATACAATTTCCCATCTAGTGGAATATGCAACCAAAACATTCCTGATGGGCTTATGTTTCCCAAAAAAAATTTTAAATTAGGGTAAACCAAAAAACTGAGGTGAAGAGGGGTTTGAGTGGTTTTCTAAAATATTCAAAAAAATTTCCTCCAACTTTTTAAACTCCCAAACAAGGGAGAGATTCTCACAAACCTTTCATTCCCTCCTAAACAAGACTCACAAACAAAGCCTAAGAGAACTCCATTTACCTAACAATAGTTATTTGCACTAGAAGTTGATTTGACTTCAGACGAAATTTATCTATAAGATCAGGAATTCAAATTTTAAAATTGTTACTTTTGAGAGGATTTTACCTAACCACCACCTATGATCTAAGAGTTACTCAAGAATTAGTCTCACAGCTACATCTTTGAGGATACTCGGTCAAAAAAGACCTCCATCCGCATAGTGATTTTTTAGCTACACTAAGAGAAGAGAACTTCATTTAACCAATAGTGCTTAGTCGCAGTGAAAGTGAACTGCAACCTCAGACGAACTTTACTTACAAAGTTATACCTTTGAATTCTATATTCGTCAATTTAGAGAAGACTTTATCTAACAATCATCCCTAACCACGAGAGTTAATCTCACATTTACGTTTATGGGATACCCGATCAAATAAAAAAAAAAAGGAAAAAGAACTCCATTCGCATAAAGTTGATTGCCTAGAAATCCATTTGGATAAAAGATGATTTTTCTTCCTCAATTTAATAGAGAACTATAGCTGTTTATTGCAATGCAACCGTGCCATAAGTTACCATAATAATATTCTAATGCCGCTCCAACTACCAAATTGATATGGGGGATAACTTGGAACAGGTTGAGCGCGAGTTCCTCATGAACCAGTTTTTGCGCTAAATAAAAATCTAAAAAACGGCATAGAGCGCCGCTCCTTGACTTTGCTTTTGGAGACAATTGAAATTGAAAGCCGTATTCTCAATCTCATATTTACACCTGATTTCCTAATACTTATAACCCGGATTTTCACACGCATCATATGAAAGTAGTAGGTTTTTGGTTTGACTATGAGAATAAGCAGACTCTAGAGAGACTGGGTGTTATTTGAGTTATAGTTCTTTAATTGTCAATCCTCTTTTTCATTTTTAGTATGGTCAAAACTTACTATTTGTTCTCTAACAGCCGATTGAAGAATTGAACTAATGGATTGGGCCACTCAAGCCCATTTAACTTAGTCTAGCACATGTTTCTGTTATCACTGAACTTTACCAATTTACCCTTTGAACTTGATGTATAAATAATACTTTATGTACTCGGTAGAATCTGAGTGAATGAGATCATAATTTCAGTATCTTACATTCCAAATTCTTTTTAATTTCGTCAGATCATCTTGAGTTCTTTCAATTCTGTTATGGTATCAGAGCTTCTCCTTTAGGAGGAGCTCTGCTGCGCCATTCATATCTATCATGGATATGTTCCTGTTCGTTTTGTGATCTTCATCTTCTCATCTTCTTTTTCTTCTCGATTTTCTACTCAAATTTTCAGCGAAAATGGCTCCAAAACAACCAGGTGGTGCATCGAATCAGAATCAATATGCTGATCTTTCACAAAATCCTCTCTCGCCATACTACATTGCAGCTGGAGAACACAATGTCACTTCCTTAGTGAATCCAGTTCTGCTCGGAACACAGAATTATCATGCTTGGGCGCGTTTGATGAGGAAGGCTCTCATTCCTAAGAACAAGATCAAGTTCATAGACGGCTCAATTCCCTTTCCAGAGAAGTTTGATCCTAGTTACGAAACATTTGAACGCTGTAACAATATGGTGCATTCATGGCTGATTAATTAAGTTAGTCCTTCAATTTCTTGAGGCATAGTGTATATTGAGAGTTCTCACAAGGCGTGGAAAATTCTAAAGGAGCGATGCTCTCAAGGAGACTCTATAAGAGTTGCACAATTGAATCAACAAATTTACTTCTCCAAACAAGGAACGCAATCTGTCATTGATTACTTCACTGATTTAACAGGTATTTGGGAAGAACTTGATAACTATAGACCAGTTCCTGATTGTAAGTGTACAAATAAGTGTGTGGTTGATGCAATTCAAGATAAGTTGAAGTATAAGGAATATGACAGTGTTATTAGGTTTGTTACTGGTTTGAATGAGGAATTTGCTATGGTAAGGTCTCAGATCCTCATGATGGAGCCCTTGCCACCTCTGAGCAAAGCATTTTCTATGGTAGTGCAATTTGAGAGACAAAATGGATTGTGTTCAGAAGATAATGACAATTATGTTCTAGTTAATGTTGTTGATGGAAGGAAATCACAAGGCTATGGCCGCGGGAGAGGTTATAACAATAAGATCTGTACATATTGTGGCAAAACCGACCACACGGTTGAGACATGATACAAGAAGCATGGATTTCCACCAGGTTTTCAAAGGTGGAAAGGAGGTAATACTTCGGTTAATTTGTCTCATAATATTGATGAGTTAGATTCGAAATTTGATGATGCAGTGTACTAAGGATTTCAAAGATTCCAAGGAGCTACAAGCACCTGCTATGATCACTCAGGATGATTACAAAGCCTTCACGACTTTGTTGAAGACATCACTTCATAAACCTGCTGAAACTGTGAAGGAAACACACACTGTCAACAACATCAGCACAATTGCTCATTCAAGAGGATTTGGTCAAGCCTCTTTTGCAGGTATTTATGTTTCTAATTCAGTAAAGAGAAGTAGAGATGTTTGAATTATAGATTCTGGAGCATCGGATCATATATGTTGTTCTTTGGATTGGTTTCAATTACCTAATGGCAATGTTAGCAAAGCTGACATATTAGGAGAGGTGAAGCTTGGAGCCTCTATTGTTCTACATAATGTCCTTTATGTGCCTCTGTTTGCTTTCAATTTGGTATCTATTTCCAAATTGACTTGTGACTCGAACCTGTCATTTACCTTCTGTAATGATGGTTGTTCTATTCAGGATTCGAAGAAGAAGATGATTGGTTTGGCTAAGCTGATTGATGGCCTTTACTACCTAAACACTTCTCAGAAGCTATACAGTAAAGAATTGTTGTAGATATCCAAGTGTAACTCTACTGTTTGTAATAATTCTGGTTCAATACGAAACTCTGCCCTATAGCATTTTAGATTAGGGCATGCTTCATTACCTTTGATTCAAAAATTATCTTCTCAAATTCCTTATGTGAATAGTAATAGAATTGGTGTTTGTGATATATGCTACTTTGCTAAACAAAGAAGAAAACACTTTCCTATTAGCAAGAGTAAATCATTGCAGCCTTTTGATTTGATTCATTTAGACATATGGGGACCATATTATGTTACTTCAGTGCATCATCACAAATATTTTCTAACAATTGTGGATGACTTCAGTAGATTCACTTGGATAGTTTTGTTGAAAGGGAAGTCTAAAGTCCAAAGTCAAGTGCAGAAGTTTGTTTTAATAGTTGAAACTCAATTTGGAGTAAATATTAAGCAAATAAGGACAGATAATGGTCCTAAGTTTTCATTGCCACAGTTTTATGCTACAAGAGGGATCCTACATCAAACTAGTTGTATTGCTTCTCCTCAACAAAATGCTAGAGTTGAGAGGAAGCATCAACACATTTTGAATGTAGCTAGAACACTACTTTTTTTAGTCCAAAATGCCTAAAAGGCATTGGTGTTATGCAGTACAGCATGTTGTGTTCTTGATCAATAGAGTCCCTTCCAAAGTGATTGACTACAAGACTCCCTATGAGCTGCTCCATGACCAAGTCCCTGATTTGTCAGATTTGAGGACTTTTGGTTCTCTATGCTTCATGACTACTCATGTAGCCTCTCCATATACTAAGTTTGATCCAAGAAGTCAGAAATGTCTCTTCCTTGGTTACAAGCCTGGCACCAAGGGTTACTTAGTTTTGGAACTACAAACTCATACTATACATACTTCTAGAGATGTTATTTTTCATGAGATGATTTTTCCCTATTCAACTCTCAGTGTTGCAGGTTCATAGCAGTACACTGAGCCTTCATCCCTCACACATCCACCATTTTCACCACCTGCACCTCAACCATCACCCACCATGCCACCTGAACATCAACCATTACCCACCATACCACCTGAACCTGATCCACTAACTTTATCTCCTTCCTTACCTCAGCCTCCACATATCCCACCACCACCTAGAAAATCCACTCGAGCCATACACCCTCCATCCTACCTATCACACTATTCTTGCACTTCTGCTAGCATTTACACTAAACCATGCAGTACAACCCATCCTATTTCCTCTTCCCTGTCCTATGCCCATATCTCTCCCTCACATATTGCCTACATCCATTCCCTCCAATCCATCACAGAACCAGCCACCTATGCAGAAGCAAGCAAGCACTCTTGATGGCTTGAGGCTATGCAGGCTGAAATTTGAGCCTTGGAGGCCAATCAGACTTGGGACATAGTAGACATACATAAAGGAGTGATTCCAATTGGCAACAAGTGGTTTAAAAAATCAAGAGGAAATCTGATGGTTCAATTGAAAAATTCAAAGCCCGATTGGTGGCCAAGGGATACACTCAAACTGAGGGCCTAGACTATTTTGTGACATTCTCTCCGGTGGCCAAAATAACTACTGTGCACACTGTCTTGGCCTTGGCAGCAATCAATCATTGGCATGTTCACCAACTTGATGTGAACAATGCCTTCCTCCATGGGAAACTTCGTGAAACTGTTTACATGACAATGCCTCAAGGCTTCCCTACTCCTCACAAGAATAAAGTTTGCAAATTATTGAAATCCCTTTATGGGTTAAAACAGGCAAGTAGATCCTGGTTTGAGAAGCTCACTGCCCTCCTCAAGAGTTGTCATTATGATCAAGCACCACCTGACCACTCTTTGTTCATCAAGAAGTCTTCTACCACCTTCACCGCTCTCATCATCTATGTAGATGACATAGTTCTTGCTGGCACTTCCTTGCCTGAATTTCACTCTCTCAAATCTACACTTCATCAGGCTTTTGGGATTAAGGATCTTGGGCAACTAAAATTCTTTTTGGGACTGGAAGTTGTTCATTCTTCCAAGGGTATTTTTCTCTGCCAACGGCAATATTGTTTGGACCTATTGACTGATACTGGCTTCCTCAGATGCAAACCTATCACCACTCCTCTTGAGCCTAGTTCCCACTTGTTCCAAGATGACAGTGATCCCTTTGATGATGTTGCTGCTTATAGACGTTTGATTGGGCGTCTGCTTTACCTTACTACTACTTGCCCAGATATTTCCTTTGCCACACAGCAGTTGAGCCAATTTCTCTCTTGTCCCACTAATGATCACTACAAAGCTGCTCAACATGTGCTTAGATATCTCAAAGGATGTCCAGGTCGTGGTTTATGGTTTTCACGTAGCCCTGCCATCACTCTCTCTAGTTTCAGTGATGCAGACTGGGGTGGTTGTTCCGATATTAGACATTCCATTAGTGGTTTTTGTTTTTTCATTGGCGATTCTCTTGTTAGCTGGAAATCTAAAAAGCAGACAACTGTAGCACGATCTTCCTTTGAAACCGAGTATCGGGTGCTGGCTTTTGCTTCCTGTGAACTTCAATGGATCACTTTCCTCCTTAGTGACCTTCACATTGTTATGTTCCAAGCCTGTTGTGGTTTATTGTGATAACAAGAGTACCCTGCACATAGCTTTTAATCCGGTCTTTCACAAGCGCACCAAACACTTGGACATTGACTGTCATGTTGTGGATGAACGTCTCAACTGAGGCCTCCTTAAGCTTCTGCCAATTCCCTCCTTGGATCAGCTCGCAGATCTCTTTACTAAGTGTTTGCTTCCCAAGCTTTTCCAAAAATTCATCTCCAAGATGGGTTTGTCAAATATCTTCCTCTCCTCAACTGGGGGTGGGGGGTGGGGGGGTGGGGGGGTAATAGCCTAGTGAAGAATTGGACTGGTGGATTGGGCCACTAAAGCCCATTTACCTTAGTCTAGCACACGTTTCTGTTATTACTGAACTTTACCAATTTACCCTTTGAACTTGATGTATAAATGCTTTATGTACTCAATAGAAGCTGAATGAATGAGATCATAATTTCAATATCTTACATTCCAAATTCTTTCTAATTTCGTCAGATCATTATAAGTTCTTTCAATTCTGTTATTCTCTAAAGATCCTGGTCAAAATTATTTGAGTTTGTAGTGCCTTCCTATTTGTTCTCTAAAGATCCAACCTGAAACCTTTCTGTTTTTCGGACTATGATTAGTTGTGCATGAAGTATTGGATTTGAGGTTTTACATTATTCCTGAACCGTATGATGCAAATTATGTAATACAATGACAAAAGTCTGTATTTCTAAAAGTAAAAAACCTTAATTAACAACTCATGAATATATATATATATATATATATATATATATATATATATATATATATATATAGCTAAATAATACTTTTGGTCATCTATCTAATTTTGTGGTTTGATGTTGGTCTCCTATTAACATTTCGATCGGTCCTCTGAATTGTCAACATTACACATTAGTCTCCTTTCCGTCATATTTGCACCCTGATGGTATTAGATTTCCACCGTTAGTTGTTGGAGGTCTTATTCCATCGCTGGAATCTAGGCATCCCCTCCTCACGACCCAGACGCGCACCACCTCTGCCACCAACTTGGGTCCATCCAACTCCCTTCTCTATTCCATGTTAAGGAAAATTATTTGGATATTTGTGTTCTCTCTCATTTACCCCTAAATACACCAATTTCACTTCTTGTTTGGTGAGTGAAGAGAGATAGTGGTGGTGAAGAGAGAAGAGGAAGAAAATCATGCTGGGGTGAAGAGAGAGAAGTAATGTGTTGGAAAATGTAGCTTCGACTTAACAGGGGGTGAGTTGAGTTTACAAATTTTTTTACATAGAGATAAATAAAAGTTGTTATCAACAAAGGAAAACTTGAAGCATGTAAATTGACAACCTAAATATACGAAATTATAGAAAAGGAGATGAAAAATAATTCAAATAGCAAAATAGGAAGAGAAGCATGCTAACTGGATTCATCTTAGTAGATCACCAACAGTTAGTAATTTATGTCTAATCCCCATAATACGTTTCCAGGATTTATATACCACTAGTGTCACCACTTCAAGATGCTTAAGTACCTTTACAACGCAGAGCTCTCCTCACTTGGAATACCCCACCCTTGTACATGAGCCTCAACCAATTTACACAAGGGATATCTCTGCCTTGTCACGGACTTAGGGAGTATGCTTGTCTCACCCTCTTCAAACAAGGGATAGCTCACCCTTCTCACAAATTGAGGGATGCCTCACCCTCTTCGACCAAGAGATATATTTCACCTTTTCTTTCAATTGTTTCTCACGATCTGAGGATACCTCACCCTTTTCAACCTAGATATACCTCGCTCTTTTACAAAAACAGAGCAAATGGATTTCTCAAATGAAACACTCTTGAACTGTAGATGTACAAATTGAAGCCTCTATGAATATGAAAGAAAAACGTCAACCATTGGCACAAAGAATTTCAGAATTATGATTAGAATATGGCTCAAAGAATTTATAATACAAACAAATTCTAGCCATTGCAAAATAATTTAGGAAATAACTAGTATCAAGTAATGAGCCGCTTTTCATAATCTTGCGGTATATCGATGTAATAAACCATTTAGAAACAAAATAGAGTGAGAACGCATGAGTACATCAATGAATGAAATTGTACATCGATGTACAAAATTTGTACATCCATTTATTAATATTTGTTCATCTATGTAATTAAAATTTAAAAATACTTGTGAGTTTGATGAAGAAACCACGTCGATGTAACAAAGTGTACATCGATATATTTCAAACCAGAAGCAATTTTTGCATAAAGAACTTTGAAAAAAGGTTAACTTATCAAAGTTTAATTTTTTTATTTGAAAAAGCATCTTCGAGTTAGCATAGATTTTCAGTTGTTAAAAGATTAAGTGAGCCAAATGGGTGAGTTAACCCATCATACCCTTACAATTGCTCTTGGTTTTGATCTTGAAGACTTGGTAGATAGATGTACAGTTTCTATTATCTAAGACTTCGAATTTCTACCCAATAGTGTTGTTTAAATTGCTCTTGGTTTCGATGCTTGAAGACTTGGTATTCCTTGCATCTTGATTTCTTGCTTTAATCAATTTTTAGTACCAGTACCTACATTCTTGTTATTCATATTTCCTTAGTGGAAGAAGATGGTGGTGTTGGGGGTAAAGAGGGAGAAGAGGAAGAAGATGGTGGTAGTCGGGGTGAAGAGGGAGAAGAGGAAGGAGGTAGGAGAAACATGGTGGTGTACTGGTGAAGAGAATATAGGAAGAAAATGATGGTTGTGGGGATGAAGAGAGAAGAGGAAGAAGACAGCAATTTCGACCCAGATACCGGCAAGAAAGATGGTATTTGGCGACTAATAGAGGAAATCTTACACTGTTAATACAAATTTGACGCACGAGACTAATGCGGTGTAACTTTGACAACTTAGAGAATCAAATTAAACGTTAACTAAATAGAGAACTTACCCAAAAAAAATTAGAGGAACAAAAGTATAATTTAGACAAGAAAAATTTATGAACCAAATTGAATTAAAAGAAGTACAATGACTACTCCAACCCATATATATCAGAACTCAACAAACCAAAAATACACTTTCATCTAAATCAAAACAGAAGACACGACCACTTCCTATTATAAAAACCTAACCAGAAACTTCCCCAGCAACTTACAAACTCCATCAGTCCAACTTTAAAAATAGATATACTTGGATCAAACCAGAAAACAAAGCCCATCCCTATTATACAAAAACTAGAAACAAAACAGAACCGGAAACTTTGCTGTCAAATAGCTTACTACCTCCATCT
This sequence comes from Sophora flavescens, assembly GCA_030762895.1. Taxonomy (NCBI): domain Eukaryota; kingdom Viridiplantae; phylum Streptophyta; class Magnoliopsida; order Fabales; family Fabaceae; genus Sophora; species Sophora flavescens. The sequence continues at coordinate 75,342,643 of CM061070.1, read as the reverse complement.
AACTTCAAACATTCTACCAGATTTATGCACCAATCCGAAAAGGATAAGAGACTCTAAGAGACTCTTGCTTAGTTATAAAGTTTATAAATGTCAACACTAATTACTCTTGAGCATCATCTTTCATACCAAATCATGATTATTCATTGAAAAATTACGCTAAATGCGGCATGTGGCAATAGTACAACTAAGTTAGCTTCAGAACTGAACCTTTCTTTCTAGACAGCAAAATGCATGCATATACATTTATCTCCAAGAAAATGATAAAAGTATAATACTTTGAAGAATTTGAAAAAAAATATTTTCAATTTTTGCCCTGCATAACATATTTTCATTTTAGCTATGAAACGGTAAGATCAATTTCTAGAAACCTGCCCACAAGGTCTCCAATCCTTCACATTTGAGCTCAGAGGAGATGGGACACTAGCAGACCAAGATTCCATATCAGGAAAGGGTCCTGTAAGTGCCATAAAATTTTCACCACTTTCCTTTGGCATTCTCTTCCAACTCAACTGAGAAATTCAAACACAAACTGTAAGCATCCGTGTTGAAGATGACATTCAAAGATCATAGAGATCATATGGTGTCAAACTGGCATTCAGTGCAACAGGTATTCATAAAAAAAAAAAACATAACAAATTTTTCTATACAGTATCTTAACTAATTTAAATTGGAAAACTCTAAATGACCCAATAAATGATCCTGCCATTCTCCACTGAAACAATTGCAGCACTGCTGTGATTTATTTTTTTTATGGTTCCCACAATGGTGCTGCTTTCCTTTTATCTTGAAATCCCATATGGTTTTCAGTTTTGGGTTAGTGGTATTAATTATCAGATGAGATAGAACCTCGTTTAAATTAGTTTGCTTATAGTATATATGGAATGTAAGTTTAGCAAAATGCGAAACACCTCTAGCTTAGAGGTAAAAGTTGGAGACCACAACATACGACAAGTCAGGCGGTTTAAATATCTTAGGTCTATTATACAAAATGACGGAGAATTTGAGGGAGATGTAAACCATCGGATTCAATCAGGGTGGTCGAAATGGAGGAAGGCTTCGGGTTTTTTGTGTGATAAAAAGGTACCTCTTAAGCTAAAGGGAAAATTTTACCGTACAGCTATTAGACCGGCGATGTTGTATGGGACAGAGTGTTGGGCGGTAAAAAATCAACACGAGAGTAAAATCAATGTAGCAGGGATGAGAATGTTGCGTTGGATGAGTGAAAAAACTAGACGAGATAGGATTATGAATGATAGTATTAGAGAGAGAGTTGGGGTAGCACCTATTGTAGAAAAGATGGTCGAATCTCGACTTATGTGGTTTGGGCATGTATGGAGGAGACCTTTAGATTCTGTAGTAAGGAGAGTGGACCAGGTGGAGGGCAATCCAATCGCTAGAGGTAGAGGTAGGCCAAGAAAAACTATAGGAGAAACTATTAAGAAAGATTTAGAGGTCAATGATTTAACTATTAACATGATTCATGATAGAACATTATGGTGCCGTATGATCCATGTAGCCGACCCCACCTAGTGGGATAAGGCTTGGTTGTTGTTGTTGTTGTTGTATAGTTTATTTTCTTATTGCTGTTCTAGAAACCTGTGAGATTCAAAGGTAAGTGAAATTTGTATGCATACACCAGGGAAGAGGGACAATGAAGGTGGGATTTGATCCCAAGACCTCACAATTAACTTCAAAAATCTTTACGAGTTGCGCTAGCTAGCACCTTCAAGTAATGTATATAGTTGAATTCCCAAAAAAATTAAAAATAAAAATTGGGATTTTACACAACTGATATTTGTAGCTACCCTGAACTTCAATTGTCTAATCAAGAAGCCACATCTCTAATCATTCATGACCTATTTACATCAGTAGTGTAGGTATTTGACAGCAAGATACATATGTCTTCTTGATCTTATTAGTGTAACTTAATCACCACAGAACATAAATTTCTGAGGCATAAAGAATCCTTGAGATCCTATCACCATCAAAATGCAGCACTATTCCATAGGCCATGTGACATAATCAGCCTAAGGACTTAAAACCTTGTACTTCAGCCTCATTAAAGCCTAAAGTCCCAATGTGTAAAAAAGTCTCATGACAGTCTTAGTTACCCAGTCTGCATCATTTTCTTATTCGTGTTCTTTCATGCTAATAATGGGTCATGCACAAAACCTGAAATCTGTCCATACCATTAGCAATTTCTTTTCACACACATTTTGTATTAGTCTAAGGAGTTAGCAACTTTAGCATATAAAGATTACTTGTTTTGTTGAGAGGACAAAAATTATCCCTTTTATAGGTAAAAGCAGCAATGAAGAGGATGGATAAGGGGAAAGCAATTGGAAACTTGGAATGAATAATATGCCTATCGAGGTATGGAAGAGCCTAAGAGAGAAAGGCATTAGTTGGCTCACAAAGTTATTTAACGTGATTATGATGTTTAAGAAAACTTCAGACAAGTGGAGGAGAAACACACCCTATTCATAAGAACAAAGGAGATATACAAAATTGTGCAAATTATAGGGGGATTAAACTCGTGAGCCATACTATGAAGCTATGGGAGAAGGTATCTGACCAGAGGTCAAGACAAGAGACTAATATTACTGAGAATCAATTGTTTTATGACGGGGAGGTCAACCATGGAGGCAATTTACTTGCTACGAATCTTGACGGAGTAATATCGGAGGAATAAAAAAGACTTAAATATGATTTTCATTGATTTGTAAAAGGCGTATGATAGGGTGTCAAGAGAGGTATTGTAGAAACCCTAGAGAAGGAAGGAGTTTGTATCACCTATATTTGAGCAACAAGGATATGTATGAGGGAGTCGCGATCAAGAACACAATGTGGAGTCACAGAAGATTTTCCTACAACTATCTGCACCAAGGGTAATCCTGCCTATGTAGTGCTTTGTGCAAAGCTAAACATAGTCGGTCCCAAGCCCGGATAAAAGGAGAGGGCTGTGTTAGGCCATCGACAGCCAACGTAAAACTTAGTCGAATCTCTATGACATGGATCAACGATGTAATCATGTTAATGCTAGGTCGTTGCCCAGAAGAAACGCGCTGTATAGCTCGAGTACAGTGTCAAATGAGCAAGGGCCGCTGCATCGCCGCCTGGATGTAGTGAAAAATAAGTAAGGGTTCCCATATTTTTGTGAACGAGTGTGGGTAAAGAAGCTAGTTCACGAGAGTAGGATTCGCTTTGGAACTTGGAATATAGGCACACTTACAGGTAAATCAATGGAAATAGTTGACACTATGATTAGGAGGAGGATCAATTTCATGTGCCTACAAGAAACTAAGTGGTTGGGAGAAAAGACAAAGGAATTAGACTCTTCGGGTTTTAAGCTTTGGTACACTAGCAAAGTAAAATCGAGAAATGGGGTGGGCATAATTGTGGATAAATATTGGAAGAATGATATTGTGGATGTAAAAAGGGTTGGAGGTAGGATCATTGCCCTAAAATTTGTAGTGGAACAAGACACCTTTAATGTGATTAGTGCTTATGCACCTCAGGTAGGGTTAGAAGAACATTTCAAGGTACAATTTTGGGAGGATTTAGAAGGCCTAATTCAGGAAATACCGCTAGGTGAAAAGATTTTCTTAGGAGGGGATCTAAATGGGCATTTAGGGAGGGCACCTAGAGGTTACGAGGGTTTGCATGGGGGATATGGCCTAGGGGAGGTAAATAGATTTCTTTCTTATTAGGAGATCGGATAGAAAGATTTGCTTGGACTGTAAAGTCATACCTGGAGAGAGCTTGACTACCCAACATAGAGTCTTGGTTTTGGATGTAAGAGTTAAGAGGAGTGTGAAGAGAAGAGGCCACGAAAAGGTTTCAAGGATCAAGTGGTAGCAATTAAAGGGTGAAAAACAAAGGATCTTCCAACACAAGGTTTTGGAGGGAGGGTTTTGGGAGGCAAACAGAAGTGCAAATGATATATGGGACAAGATGGCCAAGGGGATTAGGAAGGTAGCTATAGAGACGCTTGGCGAATCAAGAGGATTCAGACCTAGGGGTAACAAATCCTGGTGGAGGGATGAAAGTGTGCAAGCTAAGGTTCGGGTTAAAAGGGAATGTTTTAAAGCTTGGTCTTTATGTAAAAATACTGAAAATTGGGAAAATTATAAGATGGCCAGAAAAGAGACCAAGAAGGCAGTGAGCGAAGCGAGAACTAAAGCTTTTGACGGGTTGTACCAATCCTTAGGCACCAAAGATGGAGAGAAATCTATTTATAGGCTTGCTAAAAATAAGGAAAGAAAGACAAAAGATTTGGACCAAGTGAAGTGTATTAAGGATGAAGAAGGTGGAGTTTTGGTTAAGGAACAAGATATTAAAGATAGATGAAAGAATTATTTCCACTAGTTATTTAATGAAGGATTTGAAGTTTTATCGTGCTCACGGGTGCTTGACATCAGAGAGGAGGACCAAAATTACACTCTTTATCGTAGAATCCAAGAGCATGAGGTAAAAGAAGCTTTGAGAAGGATGGATAATGGCAAGACAGTTGGACCAGACAATACACCTGTGGAGGTATTGAAGAGTCTAGGAAATAGAGGCATTAGCTGACTCACGAAGTTTTTTAACGAGATTATGAGGTCAAAGAAAATGCCGGACGAATGGAGGAGAAACATTTTAGTTCCAATTTACAAGAACAAGGGAGATATACAAAATTGCACAAATTATAGGGGGGTTAAGCTTATGAGTCACACTATGAAGCTATGGGAAAGGGTGTTTGAACAGAAACTAAGAAAAGAAACCAAAATCACCGACAACCAATTTGGTTTTATGCCTGGGAGGTCAACCATGGAAGCAATTTACTTGCTACGACGAGTGATGGAACAATATCGAATGAATCAAAAAGATTTACACATGGCCTTCATTGATTTGGAGAAAGCGTATGATAGGGTGTCAAGAGAGGTTTTGTGGAAAGCCCTAGAAAAGAAAGGTGTTCGGATTACCTATATTCGAGCTATCAAGGATATGTATGAGGGGGCCACGACTAGTGTGAGAACGCAGGGTGGAGCCACAAGTTTTCCCAATAACCATAGGTCTGCACCAAGGGTCAGCTTTAAGCCCCTATCTTTTTACCTTGGTCTTTGATGTACTTACGGAGCACATTCAAGAGCCAGCACCTCGATGCATGCTTTTCACAGATGATATAGTTCTAGTTGGAGAGTCAAGAGAGGATATAAATGGAAGGTTTGAGACTTGTAGACAAGCTTTAGAAGCACATGGCTTCCGTTTGAGTAGAAGCAAGACGAAGTATATGGAATGTAAGTTTAGCAAAAGGCGAAACACCTCTAGCTTAGAAATGAAAGTTGGAGACCACAATATACGACAAGTCACACGGTTTAAATATCTTGGGCCTATTATACAAAATGACGGAGAAATTGAGAGAGATGTAAACCATCGGATTCAATTAAGGTGGTCCAAATGGAGGGAGGCTTCGGGTTTTTTGTGTGATAAAAAGTAGGGCTGACAAAACAATCCATTTATCCATGATCCATCCAATCCATCCATAAGAAAATCCAGCCAATCCATTCATTTAAAAAATAAATAAATAAATGGATTGGATGGATTGGTTTGTTTTTTTGGTGGATTGTTTATAATCCATCCATCGTTTTAAAAGAATCCATTGGACCAACAACCAAAAATTAGTGATCAATTTTTTATCCACTCCAAAATCATTTTGTTTTTGTGAAATCAAAACTTCAACCTCAGTGTTACCAAACTTTTGTCCTTTGATCCAACCAGATTGTTTTCAATAATTATTTTCAATTCATCCTTTACTAATTACTACCTTGATTCTCTGCAATTTCGGTGATGTTTAATTTGAAACTTTCACATCGTGATTTTTCAAACGAGCCACAACGCAACGTATAGAACCGTCAAAGCTGGAAAGTGGAAATGAACCCCAACTTGCATGTCCCAATCATATTGTGGTGCTTGTTTTTGTGATCAGAGACATAATGTGGGGGAAGGTTTTATATTATATATGTATATATATATTATTTTAAAAGTTATAAAAACTATTTAATTTTTAAAATATTTTTTTTGGATAAATAAGAGATACTATTTCAAAATAGTCGTACAGATTATTTAATTTTTTAAAATACTTTTAATGGATGGATTGGATATCGATCCATAAAAAAATTATTAATGGATGGATTGGATGATTTTTATTATATGGATCATTGATGGATTTGATTTTTTTTAATAAATATTTGATGGATCATAATGGATTAATGGATTGTTTCTAATCCATCCATTATAATTCGAACAAAAATTTATCAAATCCATCCATTTGTCACCCCTAATAAAAAGGTACCTCTTAAGCTAAAGGGAAAATTTTACCGTACAACTATTAGACCGACGATGTTGTATGGGACGGAGTGTTGGGCGATAAAAAATCAACACGAGTAAAATCAATGTAGCAGAGATGAGAATGTTGTGTTGGATGAGTGGAAAAACTAGACGAAATAGGATTATGAATGATAGCATTAGAGAGAGAGTTGGGGTAGCACCGATTGTAGAAAAGATGGTTGAATCTCGACTTAGGTGGTTTGGGAATGTATGGAGGAGACCTTTAGATTTTGTAGTAAGGAGAGTGGACCAGGTGGAGGGCAGTCTAATAGCTAGAGGTAGAGGTAGGCCAAGAAAAATTATAGGAGAAACTATTAAGAAAGATTTAGAGGCCAATGATTTAACTATTAACATGATTCATGATAGAACATTATGGCGCCGTATGATCCATGTTGCCGACCCCACCTAGTGGGATAAGGCTTGGTTGTTGTTGTTGTTGTTGTATCTGCACCAAGGGTCAAGCCTCTATTATTTTACATTGGTCTTGGATGTGCTTATTGAGCATATCCAAGAGTCAGTACCACAATGGATGCGTTTTACAGATGATATAGTCCTAGTTAAAGAGTCAAGTGAGGAAATAAATTAAAAGTTAGAGATGTAGAAACAAGCTTTAGAAGCACATGACTTTTGTTTAAGTAGAAGTAAGACAGAGTATATGGAATGTAAGTTTAGCAGGAGGCACATGAATCACAACTTAAAGGTGAAAATTGGAGACTCATACATACCACCAGTCACACGATTTAAGTATCTTGGTTCATCATACAAAATGACAGGGAAATAGAGGGAGATATAAACCGTAGGAGAATGAATGCATTAGAGGGAAAGTTCAGATAGCACCTATTGTAGAAAAAGACGGTAGAATCTCGCTTTAAGTGGTTTGGGCATGTATGGAGAAGACTTGTAGAAGTCAAATTAAGGAGAGTAAATTAGATGGAGGGTAACCCAATCACTAAAGGCAGAGGGAGACCGAGAAAAACTATAACAAATCCATTAAGAATGATTTAGAGGTCAACGATTTGTCTATAGACATTACTTACGATAGAACATTACAGTGTCGTTTGATTCATGTGGCCGACCCCACCTAGTTGGAAAAGGCTTGGTTGTTACTGCTATTGTGAGAAGTATTATTATAGTTAACACAAGAAACTATGAAGAAATCCAGGTAAACATAATGGTATAAGCAACATAAGCCCAACCTGTCTAGAAAATGCTTTGGATAATGCTTTCAACGTTGGATTTAGAAACCATGTCTCATCACTTGATATAATTTCTGGATCAGTATTAGCATCCATGACACCTGATCCCCCATCAATGCCACCACAGTTCACCATAAAACGACCATTGGGCATCAACCTCTCACGTAATTCTAACCAAGTACTAACCTGCCAATTACATTAAGAACAACGAAACATAATGCTATCACACCATGAAATGGTAAAAGCTTAAATTTTTTATACCCTCCTTCCTTGGATTTCTCAAGGAAAAGAGCAAGTTAATCAGTTAAGCAGATCACAGCCACAACATGTTTATACATGATCAAGCAATTAGGAATCTCAATTGTTTTTATTTTGGAACGTTTTGAGGATTAATGTATGCTTTAAGATTCCATAATCCTTACTTTAAATTAAATTTCATCTCAAGTTTATACGTGTTGTAGAAGAATTTGAAGCAGAATTATGAAAAGGTAGGAAGTCTTTTTTCTGATGGGTAAATATACCTTGTTTTTTTAATAAGAGGAATGCTCCATAATAACTGCTTATGAATCACTAAATTGTGATATAGATAGCTTAAAAATTCATAAGAGTAGTCTTTTGCTCAATAACCTTCCACTGTAGTAGTAGAAGCATCTTGTTTTTGAATGCCATCCATATTCACTTTACTGTTTCCATTTTTCCATCATATCAATTATATTTTCGGATAACTATCTTTAGGTTTGTTCTATACATTATTCCAAGATATTATTCTATTAAGATTTATGAGCCAGACATGGATTAACAGTGTACGTTAACCCTGGATTTGGCTCTTCTCATATGAGTTTTTCACATGATCATGCCATGTGAAGAGAGAGATATACACAAAGACCCTGCACATGTAAATCTTTGTGGGACTTCTTGCATGGAGGTTGTGTCCTATGATGGTTTGTGTGTCCATCTCTTTACATGACATGGTCATGTGAAAAACTCACATGAGAGTACCCAAGTTCCATTAACTCTTGCCTTCCTATGCTATTTTATAAGTGAATGACCTGAACAAAACAATCAGGTATCGTATACAGAAATTTGGCTTACACGAGATTATGGCAGGAGTAATAAAAACATAAAAATGTCCAATTCAAATTTATGTTTTTTATTGGCATAAGCTTAAATTTGACACTGCAATTATTATACTGACAAGGTACACAAGCTGTCATTTGGCCAAAAAGAACATGTTAGAGATATAATAAAATTATTCATGTGTCTTTATCTAACAGCTTAAGCTTTTATGAGTTGGTTCATGACATGGTGTCGTTGCCTCTATGACCAAGTGATCTAAATTATAGAGTTTGATCCTTGCCGCCCCCATTCTTCTAATAAAAAGTTTACTTTCAGTACATGGTAAAGATGAGTGTGTGCATCGTTCCTGGGAAAACTTCTCAGGAGGTCACCTATCCCAAAATTGCTCCAAGTCAAGTACGCTTAACTGTGGAGTTCTAAGTGATGGGTTTCCGAAAAGAAGATGCATCTTGTTAGTATAGGTAGTACCAATCAATTCATATAAGTCATCCTCAACTGTATAGTCACATACCTACACAGTCTCAGGATCCCTCTCATTCCGGTGTGTACTCGGTTAATTCATGTGTCCCTCCACCTAGAAGCCTACCAGGAGCCGCTCCTTGTCCGTGCCTTCTTACACCGGCGACCACTCCCCGCCCTCGTCAACCACGGGTGTCATAGTTCATGCTTCAAGTCTAAAGGGATCTTGCACGAGAGGGCATGTTTGAGATATAATAAAGCCATTCAATGTGTATTTACCTAATAGCTTAAGCTTTTAGGGGTGTTGGATCATTACAGAGCATAATCACTTAGAACATGCAAACCTGTGAGTAGAAAACAACCACATACCTCTTGCAGCTGAGGCAAAACTTTTCCATCGGAGAACAAGTCAACTACAATGCCTGACAATTGGTCAAATATAAGTTGGCCAGCACTAACAAAGTAATATCCACTTTGAATAAACTAGGAGAAAAAGCAATCTTAATGGTTTCTTGCCACTGTATGAAATAAAGATGCATCCAATTGAATTGCCCTTCATTGTTCCATTAATTTGTTTTGCACTCCTTGGTACAAGTTAACAACTGGATGGAAATGCCAACAAGGTATAGAGTTTCTTTTACTCAAAAGTATAGGAAGTAGCAACTATTTTGACCAGTTGGGATATAATAAAACCAATACCAAACAAGATAAACTAAGAAATGTGCAATGTGAATGACTAACCAGCATATCTTCTGTGCAAATTCTCAGAGGGAATGAAGACATCACCAATATGAACATTTAAAATGCCACCATCTTCTGTTGTCTTCTCCAGATCAGATAGGCCAAAATAATCTCTTGCTTTATCAATCAACTAAAACATTTGATTTTTCAAAGAAAACAAAAAAATAATGAGAGATCTAATCAATGTGCAAATGTGACATTACGATCAGAAGTACGAAATTCAATTGAAAGCATAGGAAGATTATTATATTACCATCAAATTCAGATCAAAATTTTAAAAAAAAAAAAATTGCAGAGGGATGATTATCAACTAGAGTTCTTTAAGTGATTTATGTAAGCAAAAAGTAGGGAGTTGTTGAACATGTCATTGAGACTATCCTGGAAAATGGAGACCTTAAATTCACCTCCCAACGTATCCTATATCAAATTTCGAAAAGATGCTTGCTTTCAAACCTAATATCAGCATATTACACTTAAGTTTATGACATCAATAATTAGCTTGCTTATGATGATGACATACAGGAAAGAAGATCGATATTAGACTTTTTCTCCAAAAGGTTAATGATAGGTACCAGGAAATGAAGTGATAACAGAGACTACTAAAGTATTAATATTGATAGATTCAGGCCTGTATCAAAGTGAAATCAGGTCCTGGGTTCTGAAATACAGAGAGAAAGAAAAGAAGGAAATGCAGGAAACAAGGAAAAACCAAGTATAGGCAATTAGAGAGTGCCCAGTCTCTCCCAAAATCCCAACTAATTCCAGCCTGCTTCTCTATTTCCCACTCCCTAACTATATACCCCCTTCAACAGAATCACACACCTGCTACCATCCCTAGTCCAGGAGTCACTGTTGCCAACTCAGCAGTCAGTTACATAGTAAAAACCTTTTCATTTTCTCTCTCTTGGTCATAATCCCCTGCATCCCATGCCTTCTTTCTACTTACATACAACTTAGTTATTCTAGGTCCCTATCAGTTAACCTCAGCAAATATCCATGAAGAGGACAACATCACATATGACAAGGGAACAAGATTCACTCTACATCTGGTTGCTTCTATCCCAATGAGACCTATACCGCAAACCATTTGACAAAAGAATAGAGTGGAGCTCATCATTGCTCTAATGCAAAATGTTAGAGCAGTATGTAACTTATGAGATAAATCCATGATCTTTTCGTTTGACAGTATCAACCTTTAAAAAAGGTTTAGTAAGTCTAGTCATCGAAATTATTAGGTATTAACTATTAACCTCTTCATAATACCCTTAATTCTTACTGTTGATTGCGAGATTAAATCAGAATCCCATGATTCTGATTTGTACAATTATTAGAATTTATTAATTGGGATTTCCGTTTCAATTATATTCCTTTTTTCTAGTGATAGCATTTATAGGGAAAATCAGTTTCCTGATTTCCAGCCCCATTTGATTGTACAGAATTAATTTCCTTGTCCTATTTATACCTCCTCATGTAGTCAGTTTTTGTATCAAGTGAAAATACAATCACTTTTCCGCATGGTATCAGAGCTTGATCTGACCCATCCCTAGTCCCTATCACCGACCCAGCCATGGAAGGAGAAAAACCAGAGGACACGCCCAGGAGAGATCGGCACAACTCTTGCCGGCTCAATCGAAGGGACCGCGCCTCTCATCACTGGTCACAAGTTGAATGGCCAAAACTACCTCCAATGGGAGAGGTCTGTCCAGAATCTTCCTCCAAGGAAAGGGTAAAGAGGGCTACGTCACGGGAGACTCCAAAGAACGCAAGAAGGGAGAACCCGACCTCCAAAAATGGCAATTGGAAAACAGTTTAGTCATGTCATGGCTCCTCAATACCATGACAAATGAAATAGGAGAAAATTTCATGTACTATGATATCTGCCAAAGATATGTGGGATGCGAAGAAAGAGACATACTCCAATGTGGACAACACATCCGCCATCTTGAAGTTAAAAGCCTTCTCCATGACACGAAACAAGGTAACTCTTACATCACTTGAATATTTCAACACCCTCGATCGACATTGGCAGCAACTAGATACATATGAAGAGGTAGAATGGAATTGTACTGATGACAAGAAAAAGTACAAAGAGCTGGTAGAGAAGGATAGAATCTACAAATTTCTATTGGGGCTTAACAAGGATCTTGATGAAGTGCGTGGAAGGGTTCTTGGAACCAAACCACTTAGAAAATTCGAGAAGTATTCTCAGAAGTGAGAAGAGAAGAAAGTAGGAGGAAACTCATGTTGGGAAACTCGACTTCATCCTCATCTATCGAAAGTTCAGCAATGGCAGCGAAGGGAAATCCATTTCGTCCAGCAAGTTCAGCTCAAAGGAGGAACCGACCCTGGTGTGAACATTGCAGGAAAACTGGTCACACCAAGGACACTTGTTGGATCATTCACGGAAGCCGTCGAAGCAAAACCATTCCGCAACGAGGAAAGCGAGAGGCAATGCAGCGCATAACCCACAAGAAGTGGAGGACAAACATGATCCATCTCCATTCAGCAAAGAACAAATGGAAGCTTTGCAGAAAATGCTCCAACAGACTATGTTTACTGCGGGGAAAAGTGGTACAGCTGCAGTAGCTCAAAAAGGTAACTTTTTGCATGCTTTACACACTAGCAAAGGAAAATTAAAATCATGGGTCATAGACTCAGGAGCCTCGGATCACATGACTGGAGATATAACAGTATTTGATAATTATTCTCCCTGTCATAATAACTCCACTGTTCGGATTGCTGATGGTACCCTGTCAAAGATTACTGGTACAGGTTCAGTTGTTATTTCAAAAAATATTACTCTGGATTTTGTACTGTATGTGCCCAAACTTGAATGCAATTTGCTGTCTATTAGCAAACTGACCAAAGATTTGAGATGTGTCACTAAATTTTTCCCTAATCTGTGTGAATTTCAGATTTTGGAGTTGGGGAAGATGATTGGCAATGCTAAAGAGTGTGCTGGACTCTACTACCTGCAAGTTGAAGATTCCTCAAGAGAACTCAAAGCCAATTCTTGTGCAGTGGCTTCTCCAAATAATGAGGAGTCTGTAATGTTGTGGCACTATCGATTAGGTCACCCAAATTTTATGCACTTGGAGAAAATGTTTCCGTCATTATTCAATAAAAATAAAAGGAATTTTCAATGTGAAGTTTGTCAGTTATCCAAGCATACCCGATGCACATATTCACCTCAACCATATAAACCCTCTCAACCCTTCTCCTTAATTCACAGTGATGTATGGGGGCCATCCCGGATCAACAACATTACTGGTGCTAGATGGTTTGTTACTTTTATTGATGACCGCACAAGAGTCACATGGGTATTTCTTATGAAAGAAAAATCAAAAGTTGGAAAAATATTTGAGTTTTTCCACACCATGGTGCAAACCCACTTCCAAACAAAAATTAAGGTGCTCAGAACTGACAATGGCCGCAAATATTTTCATTCAGCAATAGAGTCCTACCTTAAAACTCATGGAGTTGTACACCAGAGTTCATGTGTAGATACTCCCCAGCAAAACGGGGTCGTAGAGAGAAAAAATAGGCATCTACTGGAAGTAACAAGATCTCTCATGCTAGCCACAAATGTACCAAAACATTTTTGGGGGGAAGCTATCCTCTCAGCCACCTATCTCATAAATAGGATGCCTTCCCGTATCCTCAGCTTTGACACCCCTTATTCCACTCTCCAAACCTTTTTTCCAACCAGCAGAATTCTCTCTTCAATCCCTTTGAAAATATTTGGATGCTCAGCCTTTGTTCACAACCTAAACCCTTACCGCAGCAAACTTGACCCAAAATCCATCAAATGTGTTTTTCTTGGCTACTCACCTCACCAAAAAGGATACAGGTGTTATTCCCCCACAACCTGGAAATTTTACCACACTATGGATGTGACTTTCTTTGAGAATCAGCCGTATTACTCCAAAGTTGGAATTCAGGGGGAGAGGACCTTAATCCCGAACGAAACAACAAAATTCCAATTTTTGGATTTTCAGATGGCCCAACCTGTCCCTGAAATCACACCAGCAGAACCAGAAAATTCCACACCAACAGAACCAGCCGAACCTATCCTTGAAACTGCACCTGTAGAAAAGACTGCACAAGAAGCTGACTGGAAAGTTTACTCTAGGAGGAGGAAAAACAAACAGGTGGTAGAGTCAAACACAGCTCCAATGCAAAGCCATGAATCCAACCAGGCTCTAGAAAATGAAATCTCCTCAGGTAATACTGTTCCTAACTCAGTACCTGCTCATATGAGTTTAGATAAAGTATATGAACTGAATGTATGTTCTATATATTTCCATTCCAATATGACAATATATATACACTTGACAATGAGATAGGAAATCTGATTCCTAGAGAACAATAATTATCTATACAAAATCCTAGGAGAGATATACAAAGAATAAGACTCCACCGTCCACATTAATTATATTTAACACTCCCCCTCAAGCTGGAGCATATATGTCTGATGCAACCAGCTTGTCACATATATATGCTATTCTAGGACCCCGTAAAGACTTGGTCATTATATCTGCAAGCTGATCTCTAGTACCCACAAAGGAAGTCTTAATGATGCCCGTGAGGATCTTTTCCCATATGAAGTGACAATCAACTTCTATATGCTTGGACCTTTCATGAAAGATAGGATTCGAAGAAAGATATAAAGCTGATTGGTTATCACAAGCAAGTTCCATAGGACCTATCTCACAAAACTTCAATTCTTGGAGCAAATATTTTAGCCATAGAAGTTCGCAAGTAGTATTGGCCATAGCACGATACTCGCTCACGTGCTTGATCTTGCAACAACGATCCGCTTCTTACTTTTCAATGAAATCAGTTTACGTCCAATAAGAACACAGTAGCCTGAATTGGACCTCCTATCAGACAGACGCCTGCCCAATCTGCATCTGTATACCCGATGATATTAGTATGACCCTGTCCATATAAACAATCCCTTTTCAGGTGATCCCTTGATATATCTTAGGATCCAGGACAACCGCATTCCAATGACTATCACGGGGTGAGTTGAGAACCCGACTTACGACAACGATTTGGAAAAGCAAGGTCCTGGTCGAGTCATGGTGAGATAATTTAACTTCCCAACTAATCTTCTATATCCGCCTCCAGGTCGGGATAGGGCTCCCCTCATTAGGTAGAAGCTTTACATTTGGGTCCATAGGAGTATCAACAGGTTTACAATCTAGCATCCCTGTTTCTTCTAGAATGTCAAGGGCATATTTCCTCTGAGAAATAGCAACACCTGTTCTTCATTGGGCTACTTCAATCCCAAGAAAGTAACGTAATCCTCCAAGATCTTTGGTTTGAAAATGTTTGAATAAGTGTTGCTTCAACTCCTTAATGTCTTCTTGATCATCACCTGTAATAACAATATCATCCACATACACCACAAGATAAATATGTTTTTTTAAGGATGAGCATTTAAAGAATACAGAATGATCGACCGCAAACGAATCATGCCAAATTGCTGGATAACTTTCTCTGAACTTCCCAAACCAAGCACGATGTGAATGTTTTAAGCCATACAAGGACTTTTGTAGTCTGCAAACAAGATCTGACTCCCCTTGAGCAATAAACCCAGGTGGTTGCGCCATATAGATCTCCTCCTCCAGATCACCATGTAAGAATGCATTTTTAATATCCGGTGATATAAAGGCCGGTGTTTCATGGCAGCCATAGACAAGAACAAACGAGCAGATGCCATCTTAGCAACGGGAGAAAAAGTATCACCATAATCCGGACCATAGATCCGAGTGTAGTCCTTTGCTACCGGTCGGGCTTTCAAGCGATCCACCCGCCCATCAGGACCAACTTTAACAAAGAAACACCCATCGACAACCAACGACTGATTTCCCAACAGGAGGGGAAACAAGGGTCCATGTAAGATTAGATTCCAAAGCTATCATCTCATCAATCATTGCCTGTCGCCAACCTGGATGAGATAGTGCTTCCCGAACATTCTTAGGAATGGTAACAGAGGACAAGGCAGATACAAAGGCAAAATGGGAAGGAGATAATCGATGGTAACTCAGAAAATTGTAAATGGGATGAGGATTAATAGTAGAGCGTGTACCTTTTCGAAGGGCGATAGGTAAGTCAGCGGAAGTGTCAGGTTGGACCGTAGTGGGAGAAGCGTTTGGAGCAGGAGCTGAATCATGAGGATCAATAGTAGGTATGTCCTCCGGAGCGGTAGGAACTTGACGCTCATAAAATTTACCATATCGTCGCAATGGACGGTCATCCTGTGGTGATGGAGCATCACAAAGAGGAAGGGGAAGGACCTGAGATGGAGTGGAGTCGGATGTAGCTGAGGTGTCAAAGAAAAAAGTGTCCTCAAAGAATGTAACATCCGCGGATACATAAAAACGATGTGTAGAAGGAGAATAACATCGATATCCCTTCTGCACTCGAGAATACCCAAGAAAGATGCATTTAATAGCTCGGGCCGACAATTTATCACTACCTGGAGAGAGGTCATGGACAAAACAGGTGGAACCAAACACACGAGGGGGAACAGTATCAAAGGGATCTGTGGGAAATAAAAGATAATGAGGGATTTTATTACCCAAAACAGAGGATGGCATGCGATTTATCAAATAACAGGCAGTAAGAACAGCATCCCCCAAAACTTCAAGGGTGCATTGGCATTTATTAAAAGAGTTCGGGCTGTATCAACAAGATGACGATGTTTGCGCTCAGCAACACCATTTTGTTGTGGTGTGTGAGGACAACTAGACTGATGTATGATGCCATGAGAACTCAGAAAGGATTTAAAAGATGTAGAGAAGTATTCTTTTGCATTATCATCACAGCAAAATATGAATTGTTTTTCCAAACTCGATTCTTTATGGTGGAACAAAAGGTTTGAAAAACATCAAATAACCGAGAACGATCTTTCATTAAAAATAACCAGGTACATCTTGAAAAATCATCAATGAAAGTAACATAGTACCTATATCCCGAAATGTAAGTAACACGACTGGGACCCCAAACATCGAATGGATAAGATCAAAAGGGGGCCTAGTTCGATTATTGACACTACTAGGAAAAGAGGCTCTAACATGCTTTCCAAGCCGACATGACTCATGATTCATTGTTTTCAAATGTGAGAGATGAGGACCATCTGTTTTAACTTGTCCAAACTTGGATGACCTAGACGACGATGAAGGAGATCACCAACTCGAAACAACGCATATGGTGGAAGAGGAAGGTTGGAGGTAGTAGAGACCTCGTGATTGAGATCCAGCCCAATCGTCTCTCTCCTATGCTCAGGTCTGTATAAGAAAGGAATCCGAGTTAAAGGTAATGGAGCAGTTTAAAGTGCGAGTAATCTTGCTAATGGAAATTAAATTAAAAGGACACTCGGGCACAAACAAGACTGAATTTAAGGATAAGGAAGGAAGAGGTGAGGCTTGTCCAATACCCGGCTTGTGTCTTAGACCCATCGGCAAAGGGTTATATGGTGAGCGATTTTAGGGAATGACGGTTTAGAGAAAAGAGAAGGATTACCGGCTAAGTGATCGAAGCACAGAGTCAAGAATCCAGGATCCAACGAGATGCAGATTGAGAGAGACAAAGCGTAGAATTACCAGTGTGAGCAATGGTGGTCAAGAAGAAGCTTGTTGAGTGGCTTTAAATCGAAGGTACTCCCGATATTCATTGGCGAGTCAAAAGGTGATCCTTCTTGAGTTCAATCTTGTGTTCAATAACGGGTTCATGAGGATCGAGCTATATTAGTGGTTTTATTTAGGAATCCATGTAGGGAGTAGCATCGATCTTGAGTGTGTCCATCTCGCTTACAATACGAACAATAAAGGTTACCTCGGCCACCTGCCCACGACCACCACCTCTACGGCCATGAGTATGACTCAGAGCCCCCTCGGTTGGTTGAGTTTGAGATAAAAATCGAAGACTACGATCCTGTGTGAGAATCAACTCCAATGGAAGTCTTTGGAGAAGGAACTCAAGTAATCGATCAATGAGGTCCTCTACAAAGTAGGAATATCCGGATTGGTCAAAGTTTGATTTGAAGCAGATTCAAAGTCTTTGTGAAGGCCATGAAGAACAAAAACCATAAGCATGTTATCCACTTATCCGACATCTTTTTTGCATCATCATTCACTAGCATCAATTTGACTTCCTCACAAATGGATTGTGCCTTGTTCAGATAGGAGGGCAAGTCAAGATCAGACATCTGCATTGTTGCCAAATTATGAATTGTCTCATATAGCCGTTGTATGTCATTAGCATAAACAGTTTGAGCCTTCTTCCAGATCTCGCAACATGTTTTGTATGGACGAAAATGCACCATTAACCTTGGTTCAATGGACTGCCACAACAATGATACAAGTGGATAATCAGCCCGTTGCCATTCTTCTTTCTCGATTAAAGCAATATCGCCGACCTTTTTGGTGAGATGATCAGACAAACCTTGACCCAGAAACCATACCTCAACATCATCACGCCAACTCACATAATTCTTACCATTCAACTTCTCGGAAGTAATGGTGGGGGACCCAGAAAAAGCAAAGGAAACCAAACGTTTCTTTGCTGCCATGGAAGAGTGTCAGTGAACAAACCAAAGGAACACAAAAATACTCGAAAAACTGAAAAAGACACCAAACGGGGGCCAAACAAGAGCCAAACAAAGAGACCCGGACACCAAACGAGGGGCAAGACAGAAGCGGGAGGAGGAGGCGCGAACACGGCGGTGCAATCGGCGGCGGAAAAGTCGGCCAGGGGAAGGCGCGCGTGGATCACACGCCACGAGAGTGAAGATCGACGGTGGCGCGTGAGGCGCATATGGAGGCGCGCTCGGTGGGTCTTTCCGGTCGGCGACTTCTGTGGGGGTTGCCGGTGTTACTCCGGTAACCGGAAAACTAAAAAAAGGTGGGTCAAGATTTGTGGCTGAACCCCAAACAATACGATGAGTCAAAGACAGAGCCATTGAACCCCAAACAATACTAACCAGGAACAAAAAGAGCTCTGGATACCAAGATAAAGTATATGAACTGAATGTATGTTCTATATATTTCCATTCCAATATGACAATATATATACACTTGACAATGAGATAGGAAATCTGATTCCTAGAGAACAATAATTATCTATACAAAATCCTATGAGAGATATACAAAGAATAAGGCTCCACCGTCCACACCGTCCACATTAATTATATTTAACAAGTTTAACTGACAGTGAAATCCCTATTGCATTAAGAAAAGGGGTGAGAACTTGTACTCAACATCCCATTGAAAAATATTTGTCCTATGGGAAATTATCATAAGGGTACAGGGCATTTGTAGCAGCACTTGACAGCACCCATATTCCAAGGAATATTCAAGAAGCAATCCAACAACCTGAGTGGGCAGCGGTAGTGAGAAGAGGTTCATGCGTTGATTAAAAATAACACTTGGGAAATCACTGCCCTACCAGAAGGGAAGAAGCAGGTTGGTTGTAAGTGGATATTCTCCATCAAATACAATGCTGATGGGAGCATAAACAGGTACAAGGCTCAGTTAGTAGCAAAGGGATTCACCCAGTCATATGGCATAGATTATGAAGAGACATTTGCTCCAGTGGCCAAACTTAATTCAGTACGGGTCATACTATCCTTGACTGCAAACTTGGATTGGCCACTACACCAACTAGACATTAAAAACGCCTTCCTAAATGGTGAGTTAGAAGAGGAAGTTTACATGCAAATTCCCCCGGGACTTGAATCGTCCAAGACCCTAAACAAGGTGTGCAAGCTCGAAAATCTTTGTATGGCCTCAAGCAATCTCCAAGAGCGTGGTTTGATAGATTGACTCGAGTTGTCAAAGAAGATGGATTCATTCAAGGCCAATCTAATCACACTATGTTTGTCAAACACTCCTCGGAAAGTAAGGTAACTTTGTTCATTGTGTATGTTGATGACATTGTTATCACAGGAGATGATCATGATCAAATCAAGCACTTGAAGAAACTCTTAGCTAGGGAGTTCGAAGTCAAAGACTTGGGACAGCTTAAGTATTTTTTAGGGATGGAAGTAGCTCGAACAAAGGAGGAATATATGTCTCTCAAAGGAAATACACCCTAGACTTACTCCAAGAGACCGAATGCTTGGGTGTAAGGTCGCCAATACTCCTATGGAATCGATGTGTAAGTAGCCCAGAAGAAGGTCCTCTAGGTGACAAAGATAGGTACCAAAGTCTAGTTGGGAAGTTAATCTACCTAACTCACACTCGGCTGATATTGGATTTCTTTGTAAGCATGGCAAGTCATTGCATGACAAATCCCTCAAGCTCACATGAAAGTCGTGAACGGAATCCTCAAGATTACCTTAAGGGTACACCAGCAGAGGTCTTCACTTGAGAAAAAAACTCAAACAGGGGTATTGAAGTATATACGCTCTGACTCAGATTGGGCTGGTTGTACATCGAGAGAAGAAAGTCAACTATCGGCTATTGCTCCTTTGGGTGGGGAAACATGGTTACTTGGAGAAGCAAGAAACGATCTGTGGTAGCTAGAAGCAGTGCAGAAGGCGAATTGAGCCATGGCACTAGGTATTTGCGAAGGAATCGGGTGAAGAAGATCTTTGGGACGAAATCAAAATTCAAACCAATTACACCATGAGGATATTTTGTGACAACAAAGCTGCCAACAGCATTGCAAAGAACCCAGTTCACCATGATAGAACAAAACATGTGGAAATTGACCGACATTTTATAAAGGAGAAGATTGATCATGGCATTATAAGCATTGATCATGTACCATCGTGCAACCAAACAGTAGACATCCTAACTAAAGCTGTCCCAAGAAATACATATGAGAATATCAGATCCAATCTGGGCATGATAGACATCTACCACCCAGATTGAGGAGGAGTGTTGATTGCGAGATTAAATCAGAATCCCATGATTCTGATTTGTACAATTATTAGAATTTATTAATTGGGATTTCCGTTTCAATTATATTCCTTTTTTCTAGTGATAGCATTTATAGGGAAAATCAGTTTCCTGATTTCCAGCCCCATTTGATTGTACAGAATTAATTTCCTTGTCCTATTTATACCTCCTCATGTAGTCAGTTTTTGTATCAAGTGAAAATACAATCACCTTTCCGCACTTACATATATGTACCTTATCAGTTATCAACATCTGGTGAGAGTGAGATCATTTCTGGTCACCCATGGTCGCCATCGACAAAGTCAAGGGTCTACAATAGCGGTACGTTAACTGACAATATGATAGGAACCAACTGATATTACTGTAGAAACTAGGGAAAACCCCCTTTACAGAACGTATTCCTAGAATATTCGAGAGACTCTAGACTCTCCCAATGCCCAAAGGCCCCAACTATTCCCAAAATGACAAGATCCCCTTTCTCTCAATCTATCCTCTTATTTATAGGCAACATGACTTATTTCCCTTAACTAAGGGTCTAACCCCCTACTAACTAACTAACTATATTAACAATCTAACCCCTTAGGGCCCATATCTAACAAAACTCCCCCCTAAACATTCACCTTGTCCTCAAGGTGAATAGCATGGAAAATTTGAAAATGATTACAAATGCAGCTTATTACATGTGTTAAAACTGAAGTCATTTTGGTCTTCACCACCTGGATCCCACTGTTGGAAGGACAAAGACCATATATGTGACCCATTACAGTAACCCTTCATGTCAATCTGCTTTAACTTTTTAATGTTTTTGAGCCATTGAATAGAACCCACATTGAGTATAGCATATACAATTATGTTGGGCTTGCAAAATTCCATCCTCATATGGGCCTGGCTCCTTAGGGTAACAAGTGGGCCCAATATCTGAAGTGTCTGTCTTACCCTAATGCCCTTTAGTCTCACATGTGCGCTGCTGCCTTCCTCTTCCTCAGCTACCCATGCCCCGACGACCCACCAATGAGTATCACGATCCGGAGGTTTTGGCGGCGGCGGCGGCCTGATCATTCCTCCGCACCTTAACTTCGTTGGGTCCCTCCCCACGGCGGTGCTGCTGACTTGGATTTTCCGGCTGGTCACGATCTCTCCCCTTGTCGCTGCCGCTAGTGCTTCACCCGCCGCCGTATGTGGCTCCACGTCCGGCGGCTTTGGTGGTGGTTTCTTGACGGAACCCTTTTCAACCGCGCAAAGTTCTCTAGTAATGACGGCCCCGTTATTCTCCGCCATCTCCTGCTTCCATGACTCACCCTCCCCTTCCACGGTGGAATGGTGACGCACTGAAGATAACGTATGTCGATCTGCCTTCTCCTCACCACCAGCAACCTCGACGCCTCCCCTTTCTCCCATACCGATTGTATCCTTTTCCGATTTTGCTCCTCCTTTTACTGTTTCTCTTTCCTTCCCTCGTTCTGTTTCGTTGTCACCCCCAAGATTATGGTTCTTGGTCCTCAAACCTTCATCTTTCTCTTGTTGTCTTGCTCCCAAGATTCTTGCTCTTCTTCTAGTTGAAAGCGCTCAAGAATCGCCTCGCTAAAATCCCCCCAAGTGGCATTTGGATTGATAAAAACCCATAATCGGTACCAAGTCAGAGCACGACCACTCATCCACTGTGAAACCATTGGTATCTGATCTTCTTCTTTACATACTCCCCCTGCATCAAAATATTTCTCAACTTTGATCAGCTACCCATTAGCATCTTCTCCTTCAAAGATTGGTATCGCTAGTCGTAACTCCTTGAGTTTTCTTCTCCAATCTGCCAACTCTTTTATGATTTCATCATAAATGCCAAGAATTGGATCCATCACTCCTGTTGAATTCTGAACAGCCTCTGAATTCATTTGCGCAAAACCCCACAGCTCCAAGATCGGAGCTCTGATACCAGTTGATGGGAACCAACTGATATTACTATAGAAACTAGCGAAAACCCCCTTTACAGAATGTATTCCTAGAGTATTCGAGAGACTCTAGACTCTCCCAATGCCCAAAGGCCCTAACTATTCCCAAAATGACAAGATCCCCTTTCTCTCAATCTATCCTCTTATTTATAGACAACATGCCTTATTTCCCTTAACTAACTCTCTAACTCCCTACTAACTAACTAACTATATTAACAATCTAACCCCTTAGGGCCCATATCTAACACAATAAGAGCAATTCTATATCCAAAACGCTACTGTACTCGTATAATTTGAATTTACAGCTAAAGCATAAATGATATCCTAGTAGAAACGGCATGTTGGTTATTCTGTTTTTACTGGAAAGTTATCACTGACTATGGAGCTGCAATTTTGATAATCAGATCTCTAAGGAAATTGCTGTTTCATTGAATTCAACAATATTATTGGCTCTAGATCACTAAAGTAGAGATAAAAATCCAACAGGGAAAGTGACACCACAAATAGCCAAGGGCGGGAACCATAGATACTCCATTTAAATTTATTAAAGATTTCATCGCAGAAAAGAAGCATATATTACAATTTGATCAATCTCCCAGCCTTCAAGCTGCAGTGAAGGCCATAAGTCAAGCATCAGATGAGCAGCAGTTCCACCACCCTGAAGGATTTAAAAGCAGCATGATATTGGTTACAAAATCGTTGATATTTTAGGATTTCCATACTAAAAATTCGAGAAGACAAAATGTGCCATCATAAAATTAAATGAATTACCAAACCTAGGATAGCAATGGGACCGTTTGGAACAATAGCTGGCAAGCTGGCAAATTCATCCTGTTAATGTAACAAGTTCAGAAACCCATGAGATGAACAATTGATCTATTATGTACACATCAATACAAAAATAACATAAAGTTACATAACATACATGTAACAAATATGAATATGACAAAGTCATATATAGCTCTACCTGATTCATGCTCAAATAATATGACAACCCAATATAAAAAGAAAGTAGCGCCAAATATGAAGTAAGAGGCTGCTTTATAGTATATTTTCAGCAGAAGAGCTGAACTTTAAGAACTTGAAATAAAATGAAGATGATTCTATAATATGCAGATACTTTATAATTTGGATAGTTGCACCTAACCCCAAACTTAAGTTTCCCATTAGCTCTTGAGCAATTATATATGACTATTGCATATTTATTTATCTGTTTTACTAAATATACTAGCTAGGTTGCATGCCTTTCCTCTCAAGCATAGAACAGTTAACATGTTAATCAACACTTCAGGACTTAATGAGGATCTGATGCTTCTGGATTCAGAACAGAAAATGCTTTAATTTGATAGTAGATAGATTTCATCAGACAATGAGCACTAAATTGGAGGCCACATTTATGCTTCAATACCACTTTAGCAAGCATACAAAGAGGGGTAGCATGAAACATGCTTCATCAAATGACTATATACAATAACCTAATTTATGATATACAGTTTTCACCGTTGACAATTTGGTCCAGGAACTAGTCTAAACCCGTCTTGACAATTATTTGACAGTATGTGCCCTTTGGTGCCATTCTAACTATTAGAGATATAATAAAGGCATTCATGTGCCTTCACGTAACAGCTTAAGCTTTGGCAGAATTGGTTCATGAAATGGTATCAGAACCTCAATGACCAAGTAGTCTAGAGTTTAATCCTTGCTCCTCCATTCTTCTAATAAAAATTTGAATTTCAACACATGTTAAAGATGGGTATGTGCATTGTCCATGCTTCAAGCCCATAGGGCTCTTGCGTGAGGGTAAGTCATTCACATGTCTTTACCTAATAACTAAGCTTTTAGGAGAGTTGGTTCATGACTAGCCATTGATATAGGGCATATTCAGTTACATAAATAAATTATCTAAAATCAGTAACTCCAATGGAATCAGGCTAATGATTTGTTTTTAAAATATAACAATGCCAAATCAATGAAGGGAGCTGAACGTAGGAAAAATTATTTGAAAAACAGTTGCAGAACTCAACCTTGTTGTCTATAAACTCCAATCAAACATGAACATTTCCTATAATCGATATGAGCATGACTTTGATGCATGTACCAGACTATAAGGCCACGGTGTTCTTGATATCTTCGATTTTGATACTAAGCAATCCATAATGATTATTACTAATACTATTATTATCATTAAATTCTTGTTTTCATTTTATAGAACATGCACGACCCACTTTCTTTTAAGGTGCAATAATGCATCAAATGAATAAGTATACATTGAAAAACAAGAATGTCAAAGTAATATACCCAGTATGAACCAGTCCACTTTTGCTCCTTGTAAAGAATGCTGTGAACATTATCTGCATTTCACAAAAGAAACATGAATTCCGACAGATCAGCCACCCATTACATAAATTTCTTAGCCAGCAAATATTAAAACAACATAAATATCTTTCCTTTCACACAACATAAAAATTGCAACCCATTTAGAAAATAAAAGACCCCATTTGAACACTTTTCGCACCCAGATCATCCACGGAGTAAAGTTTGAATTTTTAACAAACCCATTCAGATTCTGTGTATGTGTTTGTGCGTGTTAGAGAGAGAGAGAGAGAGAGAGAGTTACGGGATGAATCAAGGAGTAGCATTCTAGATTTGGGAGTATCCACTATCAGTATGTCATTGTAACCAGTCTTCACAGCTGTGAGTACTTGAAAGTTTTCTTCTTCATCTTCATCATCAACTTGTTGTTGTTGTTGTTGTGGTTGGAAAGAAAGTGAAGTTGAAGCAGAAGATGAGAAGTGTGGTTGATGGACAGGGAGGAAAGTGGAGGCTTTTGGTTTTGGGGTGTGAATGGTGAGAGAATAATATTGAGTTGAAGAAGGAACGGAGTTGATGATGCCATTCCTTAAATGCAAATGAAGAGGAGGCGCCAATTGGGTTAACGGCAATGTGCTGCACCCTCTCATTCTTCCTTGATGGTGGGAAGGGATACACAAGTTCAAGTTCAAGGAATGCCAAGGGATACGTCCACTCAACCAAAGTTCTAGTTATTATCCACAGAACTTTCCTGTGTCTTTATTTTTGAAATTAATCTAGTTATCCACCCAATTTTCCTGTCTCTTATTTTATTTTTGACATCCCTGATACCTTGTTTTTTCTTTACTGAGAAAATTACACTTTTGGCACATCATTCAATACTCAAAAGATTATTATGGTGTTATCTTCAACAACAAAAAAATTTAATAATTAAATTTTTGAAAGATTTAAAATAATGTTAAACTAAAAAAATTTGTCACCAATGAAATCCTAGAAAGAACCGATGATAACTCTCCCAAAATTGGCTCTAGGTAATCTTGCTAGGAATGGAACCTTAGTGTCTTTGTCCTTGAGGTTTAGAAGTGTTTAGATATTCCTGAATGTTTTTGAGGGAAAAAAAAGGTTTAAGTAAGTAATTTTTAATAATTTAGGCCCAATTTCAGTTAGAGGCTTCCTTGGATAGAGGTTGACGAGAGTAAGAAGTGGTCATTGATGCAAAAGATGAAGCATGGACAAGGAGCGATCATTGGCAGGTTTCTAGACGGAGGGAAACATGAATAAACTGATTCCACATCGAGACTAGAAAAAACCTGAGATTATGCAGGTATGAGACTGTTGATGTATGCTGAATCCATCAAAATGAAAAGGTCGAGCTAATACCTACTTGTAGCAAAGGGTATCAACACAGGGCGGCTTCTACCGTGCGAGACCTTGTCATGTCTAGCACGATGAGCAACGTATAAGAGTCGTCTGGTTAAAAAGTTCCACAATCCTTATGGTGCACTGCCTACACCGAATTTTTTTCTCATCTCCTTCCCTCACGGAAAACCACTCGGACTTCATCACCACCGCCACCCTCTACTCTGTCACCAACGCAAGACCACTCGAACTCCGCCTTCCTCCGTGTTGCCTGTGATTCTAAGGTCCACGCCATCAACAAGCTCGCATCTCGCCACCCTCGTGTCTCCCTCTGCGAACACCTCACATGCAAGGCCGATGCCGCCTCTCTCTGCCTCTCCAGCGACCGTGACATCCACTCCACCCTCGCCTCCTGCCACCAACGTCACCTATCACCCTTTCCTCCGTGAGATCAGCCCAGTCCCTACGTCGTCGAGGAGTAACGACGCCGTCTAATCATGGGAGGGAAAGTGTGAGGGTATCGGAGAAGATAGTATAGAGAATGAGAAGGGCTGAAAATTTTATTATTTCATCCTTCCGGTGCTTCAATTTCAGATCTGAATGCTTTGATTTTTCTATTGTTTGGTTGATTTGGGGGGTGAACGCACTGTCGCGCACGCGCCAAAAAGCGAGCGGTTTGTAAAAATGTAGTTTAGGAAGCGACAACTCGAGTATCGTCTCACAAGGACTCTTGGGTTGTTGTTAACAGAAAAGTCAGTTTTTTGGGGGGGGTTTGGATATGAAATAAAATAAAGGAACAAAACAGGAAACAATGCAAAAACAGAGCAATAAAAACAAAGCAGTTAAAGGATTATCAAATAGCTAAAGCGATTAATCTACTGTTCTCGATTTCCCAACTATCATCGATTCATGTAAATTCCAAGCCCTAAGCAGATTCTAATCCCCTTTCGGTTGTAGCAACAATTAACAAACGAAATCGCTACTACGAGATATATGTTCCTATTCCCGAATTAAACAAACGGGGTTAAGCCCTCATGAACTAAACGAACATGAACGAACACACGCAAATTAAACAAACGCGATTCAATATAGGAACATAACATCACCGAAATAAATCAACACAACACTATACACTCCTGAATTAAACAAACAGAAATATATAGCATAGTATTGAAAAGGGAAAAGCAAATAAAACAGGAATTACAGAACCTCAAGTGTGGTGGAAATCGATTACAGTAGACTAATCCAAGGAGACTAGCTCTCCTTTACCAACATAAACCTAAAACTACTGTTGCAGCCGTCTAAACTAAAGAGAAAACAAAAGATAAAAATGTTCTGTCCTAAAACAGACTTATATACAGCTTCTGGATTCCGCGGGCTCGCGAGGCGAGCACACCTTCGCGAGGCGAATAATACGAACAGTCTTCAGTGTTTGGCGAGCTCGCGAGGCGAGCTTATCATTCGCGAGGCGAGACTCTTCAAATTCCAAACTGTCACAGCCGTGACCTTCGACACGGGTAAGCCGTGCTGACTCCTGGTCTTCAGGGTTGGATTACTCGCGAGGCGAGTCATGTTTCACGGGGCGAGACAGAGAGGATTGCATTTTCTGGCACAGTCACGCTTCAGGTTCGCGAGGCGAGCAGCCTCTCGCGGGGCGAAAAATCCAAAACTGCTTCACTTTATTAACCTGAAAACTAGAAATAGCATAAGTGCTTTATTTGACTCTAAATCAACTAAATTAACCTAAAAATACTCTAGAGACTCAAAATGCTGCTTGACGACAATCAAGTCTAATTTGGGCGAAAATGAGATATAATTAGCACAAAATCACGGTCATACTAGTCATAAAACTAGATGAGCCAGAGGCTGATCAAAATACCCCAAACTTAAACTTTGCTTGTCCCCAAGCAAACTAAAACTCAAAAACTTAAAAAGACTCAAGACATGGCAAGCTTAAAAGATTCAATCAACTTTGCACAAATTTCAAGCATTTCATCAAAATAATTTTTCCTTCAATGATCCCCCCTTTCAAACAAAGCAATCCCCACAATCCTTTATTCTGAACATTTGAGAATTTCATCATTCAAACAATCATTAATCTAAGCAAGGGATCCAAGTTACACACAAGAGTGAGATCACCAAATTCAAACAATCGCCTTCCTCACAAGGGAATTTAGTGTTTCACTCAATCGCTCAGTTTGTCTAGGCTAACAACATTTCACTCAATTCACCTTTCAGAGCACTTCCCATAAATTTGATTTTCATCTCCAAATGATTCCCACAGAAAACATGCATGCAACATCAAAAGGTCTTTTAAGGTTGTAATGGGGCCTGGCTAAGGGTAGGATATACAAAGGTACTGGGCTTAAGTCCCTAGGAACTAAGAGAGCATGAAACACTTCAAAACATTGAAATTCCACTCAAGTTCCTTTTCTCATTCTTCTTTTTACTTTGGGTGACTACAGCCTCTTTTCTTTCAATATCCTTTTTAAAATTTTTGTACTTTTTATTTCTTTCTTTTTCTTTCTTTCTTTCTTTCTTCTTCTTTTTTCCAATTTTTCTTGCCCTTTGGCTCCAACCTTTTTATTATTTTTTTTTCTTTTTTCCCAATCCCAAACAACACATTACACCTTGTAGCCACCCCAAACTTAGTTTCTTGCAAACCTTCTCTTGCTAAGATTCCATGCTCTCCTAATCCTAAGATCGGGTTAACATGGTTTTTCAGATTTTAGGCTCATGACATGTGGTCATCAAGAATTAACAGGCTAATTAGGCTCAATGGGGCTAACTAGGAAACATGCATTAGGAATGGTTATTTTAGGCCAAGTGGTTATTTACAAAGAAAATGCCTAAATCATTTGAAGCAAACACATAAACATGCAAACCATAAAGAGATTCAAGCAAACTCAGGAAAGTGCAGCTCAAAAGTGATTCACACGATTAAAAAACATCTTTGGAGGCTCAAATCCTCACCTGGACATTTTTGCAAATTGTTTGACCGAGATTCTATCCCTAGTGTGTGCTTCCCATCACCCCAAACTTATCATAAATCATGCAATCATAACAAAATATCTCAAAGTTCAATTTTCAATTTTTCAAGTGGGGATCAAATTTTCAATTTTCAAAACCTAGGGGGAAATCATCAATAGTCAACACATAACATGCAATCCATCTATGCAAATTCAATTAAAATCCAACAAACTTGCCGACATAAGACTCAACACACATACTCCTGATCTTCTCAAATTATTCAGGAGCTAAAAGAAAACAAAACAAAAACAAAGCAAGCATAATTAACAAGAAAATGAAAGTAAACTAAAGAGAAAGGGTTTAAGAAAACTCATTGGGGGCGGTTCCACCGGGATCCCACTGTCTGTGATACAGTGGCCACGGAATGCCCAAATTGCGATATGATCCTCCCGGATCCCATGGCATGCAGCATAATGCCCACGTGATATACAAGGGACGGAAGCTTGTTCCATGGTCCCCTAACTTGCAGCCTTGATATGGAAGTGGGTGCTTGACAATCATGGTGACCTCGCCAAGTGCGGCGGACTTCTCACTCCCTCTTGGGTCAAGGTTGACCTCTTTCTCAATAAAGTCCTCCCAATAAAATCGGGGTTCAACCTCTTGGACTGGCCATGGTGCAAAATCCAGTCCCTCTGGTGGTTCCTCAGGGGGAGGTGACAAACAGGTAGAGAGTGTTACTGGTGCTGCTTCATCTTCTGCACGTTCTTCATTCACTGCACTAACAAATCCATCACCTGCTATACATGCAGAAATCTCAGCACACACCACACAAAGGTTAGTGTTAGTAGAGTCAGTACATATAGTACAATAAACTGAATCAGTAAAAGCCTGAATGTCTGGAAATTCAGCACTCAGTTCATCCATCCCATTACTTTCAACACATGCATATGAATTAATAGAATCATCTAACTCCAAAGGTTCTTCATTATCCTCAAGCATGGTGAAGCAGATGTCCTCCTGATCCTCATTTTCTATGTTTCCTGGCCGAACAGGGTCCTCAACCTCATATGTCTCCTGTTCCATATGCACGTTTTGCTCTTCATACCTTTCAAAGCATGCTACATACGAAGCAAATTCATTACAATCAGCACATGAAGTATAATAGATAGAATCAGGAAAGGTGTGAATATCTGGAGATTCAACACACAGTTCATCAATAGAAGTATTCCTGACATCATTATCGAAATTATCCTCAGAAGTATTGTCAAGAACAACTATTTCTGAATATGTATGTTCTTCAAGGGAATGTGGAGTTTGCAGTGTAGCTAAGGCATTAATGCTAGCATCCGTTCGCTGCTGTAACTGTGTCTATGAGGCCTGAAACTGTCCAAATTGCTGCTGAAAAAGTGTAGTCATTTGTGCAGTTATTTGTGAAGTCATTTGCTTGAACAAGTCCTCTAGTGAAGGTCCAGAAGGTGCATAGGTGGTCACTTGGGGAGGATTCTGTGGTGGTGCCAGTGGTAACATCAGTTGTGAGTCCCCATACCAAGGGTCTGGATGGTTTCCCCAGCTGGGGTGGTACTCATCAGTGGAAGGGTCAGGAATGTTGTGCCTGATTGATGCAGCTCTGAAGGCAGGAAAATATCTCTCTAAGAAAACCTTCTTCAAATCGTTCCAGGTGGTAACAGAGTTTGGCTCAAGATAGAGCAGCCAATCCATTGCAGCGCCCTGTAGTGAGAACGGGAAGGCTCTCAACTTGATGTGATCTTCAGCTATTCCTTTGGGATTCAAAAGTGTAGAACAAGCAAACTGGAATTCTTCCAGATGCTCCAACGGATTCTCACCTGCAAGACCACTAAACCTTGGCAACCGATGTATTAAACCAGGAGAGTCAGGATAATATATGCATGGTGGTGGCCTATGAAAGTTAGGATAATATATGCATGGTTCATAATCAACATTAGGCATAAAATCTTGCATATAATTATCCATGGGAAACACTAAGAGTCACAACCAGACAAAGCAGCCAAAACTAATTCAGCAAAGAGATTTTTTTTTATTTTTTTTCCTGTTAATAACAACAAGAGTCCCCGGCAACGGCGCCAATTTTTGAACGCGATGTCGCGCACGCGCCAAAAAGTGAGTGGTTTGTAAAAATGTAGTTTAGGAAGCGACAACTCGAGTATCATCTCATAAGGACTCTTGGGTTGTTGTTAACAGAAAAGTCAGTTTGGGGGGGGTGTTTGGATATGAAATAAAATAAAGGAACAAAACAGGAAACAATGCAAAAACAGAGCAATAAAAACAAAGCAGTTAAAGGATTATCAAATAGCTAAAGCGATTAATCTACTGTTATCGATTTCCCAACTATCATCGGTTCATGTAAATTCCAAGCCCTAAGCAGATTCTAATCCCCTTTCGGTTGTAGCAACAATTAACAAATGAAATCGCTACTACGATATATATGTTCCTATTCCCGAATTAAACAAACGGGGTTAAGCCCTCATGAACTAAACGAACATGAACGAACACACGCGAATTAAACAAACGCGATTCAATATAGGAACATAACATCACCGAAATAAATCAACACAACACTATACACTCCTGAATTAAACAAACAGAAATATATATCATAGTATTGAAAAGGGAAAAGCAAATAAAACAGGAATTACAGAACCTCAAGTGTGGTGGAAATCGATTACAGTAGACTAATCCAAGGAGACTAGCTCTCCTTTACCAACATAAACCTAAAACTACTGTTGCAGCCGTCTAAACTAAAGAGAAAACAAAAGATAAAAATGTTCTGTCCTAAAACAGACTTATATATAGCTTCTGGATTCCGCGGGCTCGCGAGGCGAGCAAACCTTCGCGAGGCGAATAATACGAACAGTCTTCAGTGTTTGGCGAGCTCGCGAGGCGAGCTTATCATTCGCGAGGCGAGACTCTTCAAATTCCAAACTGTCACAGTCGTGACCTTCGACACGGGTAAGCCGTGCTGACTCCTGGTCTTCAGGGTTGGATTACTCGCGAGGCGAGTCATGTTTCACGGGGCGAGACAGAGAGGATTGCATTTTCTGGCACAGTCACGCTTCAGGTTCGCGAGGCGAGCAGCCTCTCGCGGGGAGAAAAATCCAAAACTGCTTCACTTTATTAACCTGAAAACCAGAAATAGCATAAGTGCTTTATTTGACTCTAAATCAACTAAATTAACCTAAAAATACTCTAGAGACTCAAAATGTTGCTTGACAACAATCAAGTCTAATTTGGGCGAAAATGAGATATAATTATCACAAAACCACGGTCATACTAGTCATAAAACTAGATGAGCCAGAGGCTGATCAGGGGGTTTGGAGTGGTAAGAAGGGTTGATTTCAGAAGCGCGGATCCGTCGCCGCCGCTGCCACCGTTCTCTCCAACCCTCACCATCAACTACATCAAATCTCTGCTAAGACAATGAAACTCACCATCGGAGAAGGAGCTAATACATGATTTGAAACCCTAGAACCCAACAAATTGTTTCTCCGGTGAACCCATGGACGGCGATGGCTGCATGGTGGTTGAGTGGTGGCTGCGTGGTGGCTACATGGTGGCTGAGATAAAGGCCAAAGAAGGAGAGAGTTTCTGGTGAGGGGCTTTGGATGGAGTTGGGATCCAATGTAGAGGGTGTAGCATAATATCATAAGGATCATAATAGATCAATGGTAAATAGTGGCCTCTCATGGTGAGAGACTTCCCTAGGTCTCTCACCCTAGAATTTGCCATCAACACATATCGTTTCCCAACGACCAATCCTAGAATTATCCAATCAATTAGACGACGGGGAGGGGGTTTGAAGCTTTAAAAACAAACTAAAAATTAACTAACTAAGAGAAACAAAAATGATATATTATTGAATGTGTGATTTTTAATATATTATGGTTTAATAAACTTTTTGGTCCCTTAAAAGAAGGTGGGTTTTAGTTTTAATCCTTGCACTTTTTTTCCCTTGGTTTTGATCCCTGTAAATTTAAAATTTTTTGTTTTAGTCCCTGCCATTAGTTATCCTCTTTTAAGTGCTGGTGTGGCAAATATGTCTGAAACGCACCGTCTCATTAAGGTGCTTTAAAAAAGAGAGATAAAAAAATAATAAGAGATCAAAAGATCAAAAAGGGAGGGTCTGGTAGAAGCTTCTCGACCCCTCCCCTTCATTTTTTCCTTTCCCTACTAAACCCCACCCTGCAGGCGCTCTCTCTCCCTCCTTCTTCTCTTATTCACTCTCTTGTTTCATTTTCTTACTCCTTTTTGCTCCATTTCCTTCCAATCTCAATCAACATTGTAAGTTTATTATACAAATCTTGAAGCTCTACCTCTTTAATTTTGGGAAGCTATGTTGTGGTAATTTTTTGGGTTAGGGTGGAGCTATCCAGAGAAAGAATGGTACCCACTCCGTGAAGTTGTGCATTTAGGCTCTTTGAGACCTGTCAGTTAGCATTTGGGGAAACATACCTTTGGTGTTCATTTTAACCATTCCTAAATATTTTTAAGGTTGTGGTTTCTTATTAAATGATTTTGATTATACATGAGAGTTATAAAGAGTAATTATTTGATAGCGATCAAACTTGAAATATGATAATGTGAATTTTTATTCTTGAAGAGCTGGATACAAATGAAATGATTTGAGAATTGTGATTTGGAGGATCCATGTTAGAATCTCGTAGTCATACGTTAGCGGGGGTAACGGTCTAGGTGCACCTAGTTATATATATTCCGGGAGGAGATGGCTATCTGGAAGATGGAGCCGCCAGTGCATGGAGAGGGCTATCAACAAGATGGAGCCACCCCCGATGAGATATGATATGATTGTTGTAACCTGAAAGAGGAAAGGGCTATTTGTTAGGGTGAGCCACCCCTAGGGGAGAGGCCACCCATAGGAGAAGAGTGCTATCAGCGAGATGGAGCCACCTCAGATTTTTGATTCTCTCATGTGTGACCCCACTGTGATTTAAAATTTCTTTAAACTTGTGATTTGTTACTTTACTTATTCATTTAGATTTTTACCTCTTTAACTAGTTTTGGTGTTAAGAAATATTATCATTTGGAACATGTTAAATTTGCAAGTTTAATGATTTTTATATAAATGCCTCATTAAAGTTACTTGATTTTATTGTATCCACATTCTAGTATGTCTGCCTTTGAGTTTGAAAGAATAATTACTCGTGCGTTAGTATGTTTCCCTTCTAGGTCATGGTGGTTGTGTGACACCCTCTATCCCGCATGTTATACAAAGCGTTAAAAGGTAAAGATATAAAAGTAAAACATGCATTTATTTCATAAAATAAAAATCGGATATAAAGTACCAAATTGTAACGTCTCAATGCGGAAAAACATAAAAAGTTGTAAAAAGATAAAACATAAACATGAACATCAAAAGCATAAAACATAACTCAACCCCAATGTCACATACAGAGCTGGTATAACCATTCCGGAATAAAATCCACGGAATACAACTGAAACTGAAACTAAAAACAACTATAACTACTGATAAATCCTAACTAGAGTCGCGGCTCCTCAGAGTCACTCCTCCACTGGCTGCTCACCGTCCTATGCATAAAGAGATACATGCCAACAACAGAAATAGAGAAAACGGGGAGTAAGAAAACATATAAACACATCGACATGGAGATAGTAAGCAAGATGAACATACATCATATACATAGCATTTCCATCATTTAACATCAACATATAATTATATCAACATATTAAATCAACCCACGTATGCTCTGCGGTGCAACACTACTCCGCTACTCCATTATGCATGTGGATCCAAACTATCTCAGGAAGACAACTTCGGAGTTATATATCCTCATTGGCAAAAAAGCATCAACGCCGGTAGTCCACCAAACCATGGGTGAACCCCTTGGATAACCAATGCACCATAACGAGGGTACGCCATCGCGGGGGCACACGGTTTACCAAACCTTGGGTAAACCACCCGAGACTTGGCCAGATCACCGTACTCTAGGACTACCTCCCCTATGTTGAACTTCCCCCACTAATAACTTCAACATATGAATGCATGAGCACAACAACAAATAAGGCAACCACCTCCTTTGCTTGGGCTAAAGAGCACCCAAGACTTATCACCAACATCAATGTCAACACCTTCACCCTTTTGAGTCAAGGTCCCCTTATCCAAAAAGCACTAAGGTTCAACTCATCAACACCTCGACCCAAAAGCATCAAAGCCACTTTGGCCAAAAAGCACCAAAGTCTATCAACATGCGGTAACCCACTGGGCACTGGCTTAACCAACTTGTTATTCTTGTTTATCTTAATTAATATTTAATTAAGTTATCTAACTCGTTATCATTCGATTGGTATATTATTTCATCATTTGGGGACATTTGGGTATAACTACCCTTTAATCCTTTAGTTCACGTCACTGTTCTAATTGGGAGAGCACGGGCGTGCTCCCTGTTAAGCACGACCGTGCTTCTTGGAACGTGGTCGTGATGACTGGGCAGGTTTGGTTATGTTCTTTAGCCAAAAACTCCCTAAACACTCTTAAATCAGTCCTAGGGTCTAGTCAAGGACCATCAAACATTAACCTCACATCTCACTACTAAATTCATGTTTTATAATAATTTTGGGGAAATTATTCCTTTAATTACAATGTTAATAAAGAGCCCTATTTTAACCAATTAGAGTTCTATTAACGTGTTCATCATAAATCACCATCCATTCAACCATGGCATAATCAACATCATCAAACTAGTAACATTTATGACGCATTTAACATACCAATTTAACCAATTAATCATGACATAACACATATCATCAAATATATAAATTGGCGTACATCATCATGAACCATAAAATAGTTATAGCAATTAGACATTCATAACTGGCATACCAATAATCAATTAAACATATAATCAAACATGTGATAGGCATCAATTAACAGTTTAACAAACAATAGGGTCATGAGAACCCTTCATCTTACGCTACCCCCTTGCCTAATGTTTATACTATCATTCTCCCCATACCTGGTATGATGATCTAAACTACGGTCACTTTGAGCGAATCCAAACTTGGTCCACTCGAACGGTTCAAAGGATCTTGGTCAAGAACATCAAAGAAAGAAGGAGTAATTAATCCCCAATTCAAGAAAACAAAAGGATATCAACAGAGGGTTTACAAGATTATCTTAATTCACACTAATGCGTGGTTTATTCTCCAATTGCAAAAGAAAACACCAAGAGTCTTGAGGAGGTTCAAGGGGAAGGAGAGAAGAGGGTTTCTGACGGCTAAGGATTGAGAGGAAGAGTCAAAATAAGGGTTGTAACTTGTAACCCTCCTGACTCACTTATTTATATTGTCAGGAAAAACATCTGAGAACCCAAAATAGTGTTTCTGAGCGCTAGATACAGCTGTGTCTATCAGGAGACACAACTGTGTCATGGACCAGATCAGTGTTCTAGGAATTCGACACGGATGTGTCTATCAGGAGACACAGTTGTGTCTCGGCAGACACAATTGTGTCTATCAGGAGATATAACTGTGTCCCGGCCAAAACAACGTTTGCGAGAAATAGACACAGCTGTGTCTATCAGGAGACACAGCTGTGTCCAACTTCAGGAGAGAGCAACATATGCATTAGAAATGGATTTTTGACCAGAAAATCCCACTTAACCCCATTTAAAATTCCCTAAAGAACTCATCTAGTAATCTAACACAACATACAACTATTTACAACACATAAAAAATATACGAAAAAATGGGGTGTTACAATTCCACCCCCCTTATAAAAATTTTGTCCTCGAAATTTCTACACACCTCGATTGAAAAGGTGCGCATACGATTCCATCATCTTGCTTTCCAGTTCCCACGTAGCACTCTCCTCAATAGCCCCTCTCCAAACGACTTTGACCAAAGGAATCTCCTTGCCTCTTAGCTGCTTCACCCTCCTATATTCGACTCGAAGGGGTGATACCTCAAAAGTCAAGTTCTCTTTTAACTGTATGGTATCAAGTACTATTACGTGACTAGGGTCATGAATGTACTTTCTGAGTTGAGACACTATGAAGATAGGACAAGAACGACGGTAAGTCTATTTGGTAGGCGACTTCGCCGACTCTTTTTAGAATTTGGGAAGGACCAATGAATCTAGGAGTTAGTTTCTTCGCTTTCATCACTCTACCTACCCCAGTTGTCGGGGTAACTCTCAAGAACACATGGTCACCT
This sequence comes from Sophora flavescens, assembly GCA_030762895.1. NCBI lineage: Eukaryota > Viridiplantae > Streptophyta > Magnoliopsida > Fabales > Fabaceae > Sophora > Sophora flavescens. The sequence continues at coordinate 75,305,077 of CM061070.1, read as the reverse complement.
TCCTGGAATTCGAGTGCCTTCCTCCTTTTGTCATGGTAGCTCTTTTGCCTACTCTGTGCCACCTTCATCTTTTCCTGAATCATCTTCACTTTATCTGTGGTTTCTTGCACTATTCCAGGTCCTAATACAACACTATCACCGGGTTTACTCCAACACAAGGGTGTCCTACATCTCCTCTCATAAAGAGCTTCATAAGGTGACATCCCAATACTGTCATGGAAACTATTGTTGTAGGTAAACTCTATCAGGGGCAAAAACTTGTCTGAACTACCCGACTGTTCTAGCACACAAGCTCTAAAAACGTCTTCTAAGGACTGGGTGGTTCTCTCAGACTGACCATCAGCCTGTGGGTGATAAGCTGAACTTAGCCTAAGCTTGGTTCCTAAAGTCTCTTGCAAACTATTCCGAAACCTAAAGGTAAATCTCGGGTCTCTATCTGATACTATGCTAGAGGGTACACCATGTAGCCTAACTATCTCTTTGATGTACTACTTGGCCAACTTTTCCAAAGGATATTCCATGTTCATAGGGATGCAATGGGCGGACTTAGTCAGTCTATCCACAACAACCCATATAGCCTCAAAACCAGTTGGAGTCCTAGGGAGTCCAGACACAAAATCCATGGAAATAATGTCTCATTTCCATTCTGGGATACTTAACGGCTGCAACTTACCTGACGGCTTCTAGTGTTCTATCTTAGCCTTTTGGCACACTAAACAAGCACACACAAACTCAGTCACATCTTTCTTCATCTTAGGCCACCAAAACATCTTAAGATCCGATACATCTTAGTGGCACCTGGGTGCACACTCAGTCCACTCCTATGTCCTTCTTCAAGGATCAACTTTTTAAGCTACGGGACGTCTGGTATACAGACTCTGTCTTTGAACCTCAAAATTCCATCATTCCCGTCCTTAAAACTAAGGTTTCTACCCTGAGTGAGCAACTCTCTCTGGTCTAAGAGAAACTGATCTATCTTCTGACTCTCTCTAACCTGATCCATCAAACTGTTGGTAACCTTCAACATTCCAAGCCTAATGCTCTTAGGGGTAACTTCCCAAACTAAACTCGGGTCTCTAAACTCCTCGATCAGATCCATCTCCCTGACCATCAAAGAGGAGATGTGAAAGGTTTTCCTACTTAAGGCATCTGCCACCACATTGGCTTTTCCTGGGTGGTAGGTTAGATCAAACTCATAATCCTTTAAAAACTCCATCCACCTATATTGCCTTATATTCAACTCCTTTTGATCAAAGAGATACTTCAAACTCTTATGATCACTAAAGACCTCAAACTTCGCTCCATAAAGGTAATGCCTCCAGATCTTTAAGGCAAATACCATAGCTCCTAATTCTAGGTCATGGGTAGGGTAGTTATTCTCGTGGGTTTTCAACTGCCTAGAAGTATAAGCCACTACCTCCCCATCTTGTATCAACACTCCACCTAAACCTTGCTTCGATGCATCACAGTACAGTACAAAAGGTTTACTAGGATCTGGCAAAACTGACACTGATGCTGATGTCAACCTATCCTTAAGGGTTTGGAAACTCTGTTTACACCTAGAGTCCCACACAAACAACTGTCCCTTCTTGGTGAGACGGGTTAAGGGTAAAGCTAACTTAGAGAAACCTTTTATAAACCTCCTATAGTACCCTGCTAAACCCAAGAAACTCCTAATCTCGGTTACTGACTTCGACGCTTCCCACTGGAGCACCGTCTCGACCTTAGCCGGATCCACGGCTATGCCACCTTTAAAGATTACATGTCCTAAGAAGCTCACCTCTTCTAGCCAGAACTCACACTTAGACAACTTAGCATACAACTGTTTTTCCTTAAGGGTCTGCAGGACAACCCTCAAGTGTTCCTCATGTTCCTCTTTGGTCTTGGAGTACACTAAGATGTCATCTATGAAAACCACCACAAACTCATCCAAGTAAGTGTGAAAGGTCTTGTTCATGTAGTCTATAAGCACAGCAGAATCATTGGTCACACCAAAGGGCATAACCAAGTACTCGTAGTGACCATAACGCGTTCTGAACGTTGTCTTCGGGATATCCTCAGACTTAACCCAAATATGATGGTACCCTGACCTCAAATCTATCTTCGAGAAGACGCAAACGCCTATCAACTGGTCCATAAGATAATCAATCCTAGGAAGGGGATACCGATTCTTAATGGTCACCTTGTTGAGCCGTCGATAGTCGACACACAACCTCATATTGTCATCCTTCTTCTTTACTAGTAACACTGACGCACCCCAGGGGGATACACTAGGCCTAATAAACGGCTTCTGGATCAACTCATCTAATTGTTCCTTCAACTTAATTAGCTATCCCTAGAGGAGACATTCTATAGGGCGCTATGGATATTGGCCCGGTGCCAGGCACTAAGTCTATGGTGAACTCAACATCTCTCTCAGGGGGCAAGTTATAAACATCCCCCAGGAACACTTCAGGAAATTCCCGCATAACAGGCACACTTCCGACATCAGGAGGGCTCTCTAATTGCAGGGAAGACAACATCATGAACACTTGGGTCTCATCTTTTATCGAAGCCTTGACTTGGTTGGCAGAGAGAAAGATTGGATCCTTAGACTCCACAGGAGTTCCAAAAACTATGGTTTTATCGAAACAGTTCAAAAGGATGTGGTTGGAAGATAACCAATACATGCCAATAATGACATCAAGGTCCTTTAAAGGTAAGCACACAAGATTTAGAATAAAGGCTCTACCATTAATGGTGATATGACAGTTCTTGTATGCATGAGAAGTAAGAACAGGTTTATTTGTAGGTGTAGAGACAACTAAATCATACTCAAGGAAAGTAACAGGCAACTTAAGACTCTTGAACCTATCATGTGATATAAATGAGTGTGTAGCACCCGAGTCATACAATACAGTTAAAGGAGTTCCATCAATTACGCACATAACTTGGATCAAGTCATCAGACTCGGAGGCCTCAGCTCCACTAAGAGTAAAGACTCTCCCAGTGGTCTTCAGTCGATTAGCCTGAGACTGCTAACTCTTGATAGCACTTGGAGGCTCTGACTTTGCTCCTCCATAATCCCGACTGATGTGACCAAACTTGCCACACCTAAAGCAGATGACGTCTGATTCCTTACACTGGGTAGTGAAGTGATCTGGTGCACCGCACTTGCCGCACTTTATGGGCCTAGATGCATTGGAATTACCACCCCTGGACCTATCATGAGAAAACTGTGGCTTCCTGCCACTCTGTTTGAAATCCCTACCGGCTGGAGCGTAACGCTGCTTGCCCTTGTCCTTCTGCTCGGTCTTCTTGCTACCCTGGCTGTCTGAATTCCTGAAGCTGGCCACCCAGGAATTGTAGGCATCCTTATAGATCCTACACTTGTTCACCAAGGTTGGGAAGACTCTGGTTTCCTAATAACTGATCGCCTGCTTGATCTCTGAACGAAGGCCATCTTCGAACTTTACACACTTGGACTGATCATCCACCATGACCTGATAAGGTGTGTAGTACCTGACCAGCTCTTCAAACTTTACCGCATGCTCGCCCACTGACATATTTCCCTACTTCAGCCCCAAGAATTCCATCTCCTTCTTGTCACGAACATCAGCAGGAAAATACTTCTCCAGAAACCTATCTCTGAACACAGCCCAGGTGACTGCTGTACCCTCAGCCACCATCCTCTAACGATAGTTCTCCCACCATTGCTCAGCCTCCTCAAAGATCATAAACGTGGCGAAGATAACCCACCGCTGATCATTGCAGTCCATAGCTCTGAAGATCTTCTCGATCTCCCTCATCCATAACAAAGCTCCCTCGGGGTCATAAGCTCCTCTGAAAGATGGCGGATTGTTCCACTGAAACTTATCAAGACCCTGAAACTCAGCTGGTCCTCCGTTGTTGTTGTTGTTCTGAACTTGCCCGATAGTATTGGCAAGGAGTGCCAACGCGTCAGCGATTGCCTAATCGTTTTTGCCTCTTCCTGCCATGAGTTCCTGTACATGTCCAAAACAACCATTAAATACATCGAACTTAAGCAGGAAAAACGATAGGCTCAAAACTTTAAGCATCAATTTCTATAACAAGTATAGACAATTAAAACAAGAGCACGCAACAGATTCACAACAGACTCATACCACGGCTTGATAGAACAGACCTGCTCTGATACCACTAAATATGACACCCTTTATCCCGCATGTTATACAAAGCGTAACTCCACTTGCTTGTAAGTGCTGAGTTGCATGCCACTGAGATTAACTCGGCCAAAGTCAACAGCTTGCAATCCTTTCTCACGAAGGAGTCTTTCTTGTTCATCGTTAGGCTTTGCACTCAATATCGTACACGCCTTGCTGCTTGAGAATTTTTGACAGAAGATGAGTGAAGGTAATTTGAGAAGCAGATTCTCTGTTGGTAATGGCATCCTTGAAGCGATGAAATAGGATCCAGGGTAGGTTAATCTTTTTTTCAAAAACCAGATGGAAAAGCCAAAACTTGTGAAGAACTGATAAGTTGTCCTTAGAGCCAATCTTATGCAGCACCACCTTGTTCAGGATTTTGTGAAGAATCCTGATGTGATCTTTCATCTAAGAGGATTTCCAAGAATGAGTTCTCACGCTGTCTTGCCTCATAAGGGTAACAGCAATTGTCTCTGGACCACCTAGGTCTTCTTCCCAGTTCTCCGTGAAGACCAATCCTTCTTGAGCACATGCAATCGCATCAGAGATGGTTTTCTCTGATACTATCACTTTCCTTCCCAGTACAAACCCAACAACTTATGTTTCAGAGATCTTTGGTCTCCTCTAGAATTCCCTTATCAAATCTGGATACACTGAGACTTTTTCTAGAAAGATTCTATCCCATCCAACAACGTTAATGAACTTACTCACATCCAGATTGTATTCTTGTAGAATCCCAAAATTGAAGTGATGTTCCAAAGATATGGACATAGTGTCAGTTGCAAAAGCAGTCATGGGACCAGTGGTTGAAGCCATTGTTGAGTAAGATGAGTTGTTGAAGAACAAGGGAGACAGAGAGTTCGAAAGATTCAGAGAGAGAGGTTGATAGGGATGAAGAGACGAGAAAAGATTTTCGGAGGGAAAGAGGTTACTTTTAAAGATTTCTGAAAACCAACAGTTTCCAAAAAAATAATGATAAGACATGTCATTAAGTGCAAAACGGCGTTGGTAACTTGGGACCGTAAAAAGTTACGGTGGGATTGATGAGGGTAGTTGACTCAGCGAGGAAAGAGAAGCGTTTTATATAAATGTGTTCAAGAACAAATTAATATAAGAAATAAATGTGTGCATAGATGAGTCCACACAAGACTAAGAATGGACGTGTAAAGACATAGGTAGTGGACATGTAAATTTTACTTGCTCTGGATGTCATGACTAGTGGACGTGCAGAGAGAACATACAATGGACGGCCAAATTAACAATAAATATACTAGCTCAATCCACATACAACATATTCAAATGCTTTATTATAAAGATAAATCTATCCTCAACAAGAGGTTTAGTGAAGATATCTGCCCATTGGTGGTCAATATCTACAAATTGAACATCAAACACACCTTTTTGCACATAATCTCTAATAAAATGATGTTTGATTTCTATATGCTTAGTTCTAGAATGAAATATTGGATTCTTAGATAAATTGATTGCAGCTGTATTATCACACATAAGTGGAATACTGCTTACAAATACATTGTAGTCCTCCAATTGATGTTTGATCCATAGAGTTGTGAGCAGCAGCTTGCAACTGATATGTACTATGCTTCAGTAGTTGATAGAGCAATGGTACTTTGCATTTTGCTTGACCATGATACTAGGTTAGCTCCAATGAAGTGACATCCTCCACTGGTGCTTTTTCTTTCAATTCTATCTCCAGCGTAGTCAGCATCACCAAAACCAACTAATCTGTAATCATCATTTTTCTTAAAGCACAAGCCCAGATTAGTAGTACCTTTTAAATATCTAAATATTCTTTTAACTGCTGAGAGATGAGACTCTCTAGGATCAGATTGAAAACGAGCACACAGGCAAACACTGAACATTATATCAGGTCTAGACGCAGTCAGATATAAAAGAGATCCCATCATACCTCTATATACCTTTTGATCTACCTTTTTCTCTTTATCATCTTTGTTCAGTATTGAAGTGGGATGCATAGGAGTATTCATTGGTTTGCAATCATCCATCTTAAACCTCTTTAGAAGCTCCTTTGTATACTTAGTCTGATGGATGTACACCTCGTCCATAGACTGTTTAACTTGAAGACCAAGGAAGAATTTGAGTTCTCCCATTAGGGGTGGAAGTAGGCCAGGCCGCCCGACAGGGGCCTATGACCTGGCCTGGCCTGGCCTATTTAATAAAAAGGCCAGGTAAAGGCTTTTTCAAAAGCCTTTTTAGATAAATAGGCCAGGCTTGAGCTTCAGAAAAAGCCTACGAAGCCTGATAAGCCGGCCTGATTAATATTACTTTTAAATAAATATTATATATATATATATATATATATAATATAATATATAATAGATAATAATAATCAAATTAGACAAAACATAAAGTAGAAAGATAGAAAAAACCTAATCAGACTAAACCCTAAGTTAGAAACTAGAAAGTCTGCTTCACACTCTTTCTTCTTCGTTCCTCACTCCTGAGTGACGGCGTCGAGCTCTGCTTCACACTCGTTCGCCTCGTTCGCCTCGTTCACCTCGATCGTTTGCCTCGCCGTGCTCTGCCTCGTTCGCCTCGATCGTTCACCTCGCCGTGCTCTGCCTCGTTCGTCTCGTTCGCCTCGCCGGGCTCTGCCTCGTTCGCCTCGCCTCGATCGTTCGCCTCGCCGTGCTCTGCCTCGTTCGCCTAGCTATCGCTTCGCCGTCCCTCGTCAGGTAAACCTTTGTACCTATAATCTCAAACCTCTGTACCTCTGTACCTTTGATCTCAAATTCTCAATGAAGTTGGTTCTATTTGTGGGAGCTCTGATAATTCCAAGCAGAGGCAGGGTTGCCTTGATATTGATCTGAATGGGGATGAAGGATTTATTGTGTCTTCACTTGGTCTGAAACCATATATTATACATATATATCTCTTGCTATTATATATTGGTGTTTTATGGCATTGATGAAAACTGTCCATCTGTCTTGTATGAAATTTTGACTGTAAGATAAAATAGAAGTTTCATTTGTTTATTTATTGGGACCAGAAATTTCGACTCTGCATGAAGCTTAGAATATCAGATGTGTACAAAGAAGAATCCTGCATTGTTTTGTTGTTACTCGGTCCATTGAGAAAATAACTTAACAAGGCATTTTGTTGTCACTTGTCTATTTTTTTTAAATAAAGTTCAAAAGTTAGAATACTTTGTCGATTTCCTTACAAACACAAGTAATTCAATATGTTATACATAATCTCCTTTATCAGGAAAATATATAATGTTGTTTGAGCAAAATAACGGTTCAACACTGTAGTTTATAACTGTTAACATGAGGTTGTTTGATGTTGCCTTTTGCTAAATATTTCAAGAGTAAATGCTAGTTTCTGATTACTTGAGGTTAAAGAACACATTGGTATGGAATATGCTTAATGCTGATGGTATGCATTATTATTTTTTAGGCCAATGGTACAATATGATGTCTGCATTCTGTTTTACAGGTCCACAAAATGTCTTCTCCATTTGGGGGAAGCAATGAAACAATTTCATCTACTCCTGCTTGTACTAATGAGGTGAGTGAACGTGCACCAACAAATTCATGTCAACCAGAAGATAACACACAAGGATATGAAAAAGACAATGATCAAGTAGCTGAAGAGGTTGTCATTAAGAGGAAGAGGCAGAAAACGTCAGTTGTATGGAAAGATTTTGATGAGGTTGAAATTGTTGGAGGTGCAAGGAAAGTTGTTTGCAAATTTTGTAAAGATAAATTCGCTACTGGTGGGAAAGGGTCTAGCACTATCCATCTTAAGAGACACTCCGAGAATTGCTTGCAAAGGAGGTTGCAAATGGCTCAAGAAAAGAAGCAAACAGTCATTCCATTTCAGCCTTCTAATCCAGGTAATCCATTTGTGAGTTCTAGTGTTAGATACTCTAATGATAAGATGAGAGAAATAATTGCCACTTCTATTATGGTTCATGAGCATCCTTTTAGTATTGTTGAGGATGAGGTTTGGATGTGGGCTTTCCAATATGCAAACCCGGATTTTCAAAAAGTTGGTCGTAAAACTGCTAGAAATGATTGTTTAGCAATATATGAGGCGGAGAATAAAAATTTGAAGTAGATGTTGAAAAGTGTGAGTAAGATTAGTTTAACAACAGATATATGGAAATCAAGCCATCAAGTAGCATAATATATGGTTATCACTGGCCATTTCATTGACGTAGTGTGGAAACTTCAAAAGAGAGTGTTGAGTTTTGTGAAAGTGCCTGCTCCAAGACGTGGAATTGATGTAGCTGATGCAATTTTTAAATGTTTAAAAGCTTGGGGAATTGAAAATAAAGTTTTTCGGTATCTGTTGATAATGCTGCTTATAACGATTCATGACTGAGAAATCTTAAGGAGAACTTGTCTCTTAGTAATAAGTTATTCCTTGGTGGTGCCTTGTTTCATGTTAGATGTTGTGTACACATACTAAATTTGCTAGTGCAAGATGGACTTAATAAGATCAAGGATATCATTTTCAACATTCGTGAAAGTGTGAAGTATATTAACTATAATGATGCAAGGCTAAAGTCTTTTTGTGATGTTGTTGAGCAGAAAGGGTTGAAAGATAGGAAGGTTATCATTGATTGTCCAACAAGATGGAATTCAACATTTCATATGTTATCAACTGCTTTAAAATTTAAGATTGTTTTTGCTTCTTATAAGGAAAGAGAGCCACACTATGATTATGCACCTTCACTTGAAAATTGGGACAAAGTTGAGAAAGTTTGTAAACTTCTTGAGGTGTTTGATCTAGCTACTCATGTGATCTCAAGTAGTGAGTATCCTCTTTGCTAATTTGTATCTTCTTTGAAGTTTGGAGGGTGAAACAAGTGATTGACAATGCGACTGAGGATCGAGATCTCTTCATGAGAGAATTGGCATCTCCAATGAAAATTAAGTTTGACAAGTATTGGGGGGAATGTAATTTGCTTATGGCGATTGCTAGTGTTTTGGATCCCAGGTGCAAATTTCACATTGTTGACATATGTTTTCCCTTGATATATAAGCCTGACGAAGTAGCAAAAGAGAATATAAAGAAGGTATGAAGTTCATTGGAAGAGTTATATGATGAGTATGTGTGTCTAAGTCTGGAAGAGTCATCCTCAATAGAAGGAAATAATGGTGGCAACAATCCAACATCTTCCACTGAGCCTAAATCTTCAGTCATAACTGGATTTGACCAAATTATGAGCATTGTGCGTGAGAAGGAAGCAGTTCCTCCAATGAAATCAGAATTACAAGCTTACTTTGATGAAGGCGTTTATATTCCTGATGGTAATAACCCTTTTAGTGCCTTGGAGTGGTGGAGGAGTAACAGCCTAAAATACAAGATTTTGTCAAAGATGGCTGCTGATATACTAGCTATTCCAATCGTAACCGTGGCTTCAGAGTCTACATTTAGTGCTGGAGGTAGATTTATTGATGAATATCGCTCTAAATTAAATGAGGAATCTATTGAGACACTCATTTGTGGTGGGGATTGGCTTCGTCATAAGTTTAATTTGAATAGAAAGTTAAAGGTTAGAATTTTTGCATTGTGACATGTGGTATTTCTTATATTTGTTAACATAATTATTTTAGTCTAATGACATGAATTGTTTTATTATTTTGAAGGTGGATGAAGGACGTGAAGAGATTACCTTGAAGATTTGATGTGTTTGCTACTTGTTGCATTTGTTATTGTTTTGTGTTTTTGTCATAGACCTTGAATATCTATTGATTGTATTTTGTATTTTATGGCCTGAGGCCTATTTGACTATGGTTGTATTTTGATTTTATGGCCTGAGGCCTATTTGTTATGGTAGTATTTTGTATTTTATGACCTGAGGCCTATTTGCTACAATTTTGTGTTTTTGTCATAGACCTTGAATATCTAGTGGTTGAATTTTGTATTTTATGGCTTGAGGCCTATTTAATCATTGCCCTATTTGCTTCGGCCTATTTAGCACCAGGCTTGTGGCCTTATTAAGGCCTTCACAAGAAATAGGCCTTTAAAAAGGCTTTCAGGCCAGGCTAGGCTTTTAAAAAGGCCAGGCCAGGCCTTAAAAAAAAGGCTATATCAGGTAATAGGCCAGGCTTAGGCTTGATATTTTTGAAACAGGCCAGGCCTATTTAGCTAAAGCCTGGCCTGGCCTAACCTGGCCTACTTCCACCCCTATCTCCCATCATGCTCATTTCAAATTATTTCTACATTAACTTAGAAAATTCCTTGCATAGAGATTCATTAGTAGCACAGAAAATAATATCATCAACATAAATCTGTACTATAATAAAATTTCACTAAATAGATTTTCTAAATAGAGTTGGGTCTACTTTTCCTCTGTTAAAACCATTTTCCATTAGAAACGAACTTAACATATCGTACCAAGCTCTAGGAGCTTGTTTAAGTCCATACAATGCTTTCTTAAGCTTATAAACATGTTCAGGGTGATTTGTATTTTCAAACCCTGGAGGTTGCATGACATATACTTCTTCATTAATAAAGCCATTCAAAAAGGAACTTTTAACATCCATTTGAAAAAGCATAAAGCTATGATGTGCGGTAAACGATATTAAAATTCTTATAGCTCCTAGCCTAGCAACCGGTGCAAAAGTTTCAGTATAGTCTATACCTTCTTCTTGAGGGTAGCCTTGAGCAACAAGTCTTGCCTTGTTTCTCACAACCTTACCATCTTCATCAAGCTTGTTTCTATATACCCACTTTGTTCCAATGACTGACTTGTCTTCAGGCAGGGGTACAAGCGTCCAGACTTCACTTCTCTCAAACTGATTAAGCTCATCTTGCATAGCTAGAATCCATCCTTCGTCCAGTAGAGCTTCGTCCACTATCTTCAGTTCATATTCAGAGATTTGATCTTGAGGATGGTAATTTCTGAAATACCAAGATTTCTGAGCATTTTCTTGTTGAGAGGTAGACGTTTCAGGTTGTTGTTGAGAAGAGTCGTCTACTTGGATATCAGACTTGATTTCTGGTTTCTCTCCTGAAATATTTAGATCAAGATTTGCAAAAGCTTCATCTAGATCTGATAGTCTCTTATCAGGCTGTTTGTCATCAAATTTTACATGAATACATTCTTCCACAACTAAAGTTCTAGAATTATAAACTCTAAAGCCTTTTGAAGTTTCAGAAAATCCTAGAAGGATTCCATTATCTACTTTAGCATCAAATTTACCAAGTTGATCTTTTGTATTCAAAATATAACATTTACATCCGAAAGGGTGAAAGTATGAAATGCTGGGTTTTCTATCTTTCCACAATTCATAAGGAGTCTTATTCAGAATAGGTCTAATGTATATTATGTTCTGAATGTAGCAGGCAGTGTTCACAGCTTCATCCCAGAAGTGCTTAGGGACAGAATTGTCTTTGAGCATAGTCTTAGCCATCTCTTGAAGAGATATGTTCTTTCTCTCTACCACACCATTTTGCTGTGGTGTTCTTGGTATTGAGAAGTTGTGTTGAATACCACCTTCTTCACAACACTCATGGAATAGCTCATTGACAAATTCTCCCCCATGATCACTTCTAATTGAAGCTATACACATGCCTTTTTCATTCTGTACACGTTTGCAGAATACAGAAAAGAACTTGAATGACTCATCCCTGTGAGCAAGGAACATAACCCATGTCACCCTAGTGTAGTCGTCTACTATGGTAAGACCATATTTCTTACCAGTGATAGAGGCAGTCCTAGTTGGACCAAAGAGATCGAGGTGTGGCAATTCTAGTGGTCTGTTGGTACTAACAACATTCTTAGATTCAAAGGAACCTTTGACTTGTTTTCCCTTATGACATGCATCACAAAGAGCATCAGATTTGAAACTAAGGTTTGGTAGACCTCTTACAAGGTTATGCATTTTCAGTTTTGAGATTAATCTCAAACTTGCATGACCCAACCTTTTGTGCCAAATCCATCGTTCATCCTCAATGGACACTAGACATGACACACTTTGATTTGAGAGGTCCTCTAAGTCAATCTTATAGAGATTGTTTTGCCTCTGGGTAGTGAATAAGAGTGATCCATCAGCTTTCTTGACAGAACACATATTCTTATTAAATGAAACAGCAAACCCACTGTCGCATAATTGAAGAATGCTAAGCATATTGTGTTTAAGACCATTTACTAACAGAACATTATCAATGGAGGAAAAAGGATGTTTACCAATTTTACCTATACCAATGATCTTTCCTTTTTGGTTTCCTCCAAAAGTGACCCAACCACCATCTTTAGGTACCCAAATTGACTTGGGTCCTTTCTTGTTAGTGATTGTGGGTCGTGAGTGCTTTGTATGCTTGTTATATATGCATTTAGATGACACATGCCCAATTTTTCCACATACTTTGCAGTAAGTATTGGAAGAGCTTGGTTTTGACTTAGTGTATTGTGGACGGACTTTAGAGGCCTTATATTGTGTATGAACTTTTGGTTTATTCAGAGATGCATCTTGCTTCTCTTTATCATAACCAATGCCAGATTTGTAATGTGGTGATCTAGAATATCTTAATATAAGGTTTAATTTATCTGAGCTACCAATCAGTTTTGACAGAGAGTCTGTCAAGTATGTCACATCTTGTTTCAGTTGTTCAACTTCACAAGAGCTATTAGACTTACACTTAGTCTTGTCAGGCAGACTAACATTGTTTGATTTTAATGTTTCATTATCATCCTTAAGATTTTGATTTACTATGCAGACCTTATCATAATATCTAGAAAGTTTAATAAACTTCTTTTTGAGACTCTTATACTCTTTAGACAATATGCATGATTCATGCAGCAATTCATCAAAAACAGTTTGAAGAGTAGATGGATCAGATTCTATTACCTCAGCATCAGTGAATTCACTTTCTGATGCAGTGTCAGTCATGAAGCAAATGTTTGCTTCTCCTTCTGCTTCATCTTTTTCATCTAAAGAAGACAGGTCAAGATCCTCCCATGTAGCCATCAAGCCTTTCTTCTTTTTGAAGAATTTATTTTTCTCATTCAGCTCTGGGCAGTCAGCTTTGAAGCGTCCTGGTTTCTTACATTCAAAACACAGGGGTGGACCTTTCTCCTTGGAATCTGACTTCTCCTTGGAGGATTTTTTGTTGAACTGCTTCCTTCTGAATCCACATTTCTTTCTCCACATGTGTTGGATTTTTCTGGAGATGAAAGATAGTTCATCCTCATATGAGTCATCTTCATTATTTGATGAATCAGCTTCATCTGAGGACTCGGCAACTTTAAGCATCTTTGAGGAACTAGCTTTCTTGGCCTTTAAGGCAATGAACTTTCCTTTTCTGGAGTTTTCCTCTTCATTAAGTTCAAGTTCATGAACTTTTAATGACCCCAGAAGCTCTTCCAGAGAAAGAGTATTCAGATTCTTTGCTTCTTGGACAGCAGTTACCTTAGGTCTCCACTGCTTTGAGAGACTTCTCAAAATTTTTCTCACATGATCTCTATTCTCATAGACCTTTCCAAGAGACCTGAGACTGTTGGTGATTGTTTGGAATCTTCCAAACATCTGGTCTATAGTTTCGTGATCAGCCATCTTGAATAGCTCATATTGGTGAACCAACATGCTTATCTTTGATTCCTTCACTTGTGAGGAACCTTCATGAGCTAGTGCAAGAGTATCCCAGATTTCTTTAGCAGTGTTGCAACTATAAACCTTGTCATGCTCAGATCTGGTGATAGTACACATGAGATAGTGCTTAGCTTTCAAGTTTAGTTGATGTTGGCTTTTCTGCTCTTGAGTCCATTCAGCTCTAGGCACTACAGCTCCAGCTTCACTCCTTGGCTCGGTGTAGCCATTTTCAATTAGTTCTCAGATGTCAGCATTCTGTGCATCCTAGAATGCCATCATCCTCTTTTTCCAATAATCATAATCAGTTCCATCAAAGAGAAGGGGTATGTTGATAGCTTGTCCTTCTACATCCATGATTGTGGGATCGTACTGCCTAAGCACTTGTTAGATGCTCAACCCTGTCAAGGCTGAGCTCTGATACCAACTGAAGTAAGCACAGGCAAACACAAGAAGGGGGGTTGAATTGTGTTTGTTAATTGTTTTCGCAAAAATCCTTTTTGAACAACTTTTTCACAAGCAAAAGATAAAAAGATTAAGCACGCAAGAAATCCTTTTTAAAAGATTAACAAAACCAAAATCAAATCCCACATATAGTAAAAATAAATAAAACTGTAAAAGATAAGGGATAGAAAATTCACTCAGGTATTTTATCCTAGTTCACTCTTTTCCAACCAAGAGCTACGTCCAGTCCATTCTACTTAAAGGATTTTCTCCACTATTTCCAAATAGTTTCTACAACAAGTACTCTTCACCTCTCCAGGCTACAAGTATTGCTTTCTTGCCAAGCCTCTTCAGGCTCTAATAAAATCATAGGGATTTTTCTGAGATCTTTCTAACTCACTATATGTGAGGGTATGAAGGTTTAAGATCTACTGAATATTTTACAAATATTCAACCTTAAGAATTACAGACTTTTGCTTTACAACAAGAATATAAGCTTTGAATATCTTGTAATTGATCAAATGGCAAAAGTTCTTCTTCAGTGCTTGAGACCTTCTACATATATAGTGGTCTTCAACTTCTCTTGTAAATCTTCAACGGTTATTTAAATAGATCAGTTATAGAGATAGCATTAAATGTATGATATCCGTTGAGACTGATAGCTTGATTTTGGGCGAGTTGAAAAGCATCATTGGTTATTAGAAAATTACAAAATGGAGGCTCACTGTTCTGAGCAGTTGTACCTTAAAAACTTTCTTTCCTCCTTTGTGTATAACCCAGCTTTTGTCCAGCAATAAAGATGTCATCGTACAGATCGTTTTGCAATTCCAATTGTACTATTTACTTTTTGTATTTCCTTGATAGTACTATGAACTTTCTCACAAAGGAACAAGATGTTAATAATTATAAAGAACATATATTCCTTTGAAATAAATATCAATCATTTGAAATAAATTAAATGTTGTCCAAATTGCATTAAATCATGTTCAAGGTAGTAAATATATAGAAGATGTAGAATCGTCTCCAGAGATTCAGTTTTAGAACACGTCTACACAAGGTTTTATTCTGCTCGTCCACTAATGTGGTAGAAGCGCTCATCCACACAAGTCTTTGGACTTGCTAAGTCCTTAGAGGAACTCCGTCCAATGACGTGACACTATGGACGTCTACTGAACTTTAGTTAGGCACTATGGATGTATACTTGAGTTTCAAGGATAGCACTCGTTTGCCGACGTGGCAAGATGAACTCGCTTATTTTCAAGTCTTTGGACCTGCTGTACCTAACAAGTTATTTAGGTATTCATTATAGCCTCGTCTACTAAAGAAAACAACAAGGTAAAATTACCACAGTTCTTGAGCAGCCCGTCTACAGGGATGGACATGTATTTTTCAATTGAAACTTATCCTAAGTTTATTTTACTTATAAAAGCGTGCCTGCATAACTGAAAGCACTAGTTAGATCTCAACTAACACTTTGCCAAACAAATTTAATCCTTTTGTTAACATCAAAACCTAGAGATTAAGTGAACCAGAACCACTTTAGTTCCAACAGTCTGATAAGTGTGCAGGAAAATAGACTTACGATCACTTGTCTATTTTATGACTCGTCTACTTTTTGGTAGAGCGCAATTTTTTTACTCTTCTAAAAAACCACTCGTCTAAAATTCAGTCAACACAGACAAAGACAAAGTCAACACTCAATCAAGATTTTGATATACTTGATGATGTAGCAAGAAGCATATGTTTGAAGAAGACTCGGTGGATCACTCGTCTAGAAAATGACTTCATCACTCGTCTTAGTTTTTGGCTCATTTTCACCCATCTAAATCTGGACTCCACAAGCACTCGTCTAAAATTCTATCACTGCTACATTTGTTAAAATATGAGATAGTCAGAAAGGAAGTCCAAGTCAACCTTATTCAAATAAGATGCATTCCTTAAGGATCTTGAAGACCTCTGGATAATAACATCAATGATAAAGAATAGAGAACGTTTGTTTCAAGGATTTAAGGAATAAACACGCAATCTCTGAACCATAGCAGTAACCTTTTAGATGTTTTAGTACAAAGTAAAAGTGCTTTCCAGAAAGTGAACTGAGTGTTAAATTGAACGAGGAAAGCTCTCTGCTGCAAGTACAAGAAACATGCTGCTGCAACTCTGAAACAACAGCTGCTCAGAACAAAGTGTACTCTTGGACTACCTTCTCAAAGCTCAACGTTCCTAAGCATTTAATACTTACACAGAACGACTCTTTGGCATTAATGGCGTCCCATAAACTCAAATCAAAGAACACACTTTCTGAAGCTGTGCCTGCCTAACAGATCAAATTGATTGAAGTCTTTATATAGACCAAACCATGAAGATGAAGACAAGAAGTTGAATATCATTAGGAATACTGCGCAAGAAGTATTTACTCACTTCATTTACTTCTTCATTCTTTCATTGAATACTTCTTCAATCATTTGATATTAATTCGCAGTCTTTCACACTTCATATTTATTTCACTTTCTAAGTGTTATCTGAGAGATTTGCAAGTTGTATTAATTACACAAAACCTTTATCCCTTACTGTGTTGAACCTGAAGAGGCTAGGTGAGAAAAGAATACTTGTTTAAGTGTTGTGTCTGGAGATGCTAGGTGTGAAAAGAATACTTGTACTGTAATCTGATCAGTCATAGTGGAAACTTGGTGCTGCCAAGAAACTGGACGTAGCCTTGTGGATTTTGGAGTGAACCAGTATAAAACTCTTGAGTGATATTCCTCTTCCCTTATATATTTAATTTGCTTAAGTATTATTTGTTTAAGCTTTTAACTTGTGGAGTTATTTTTGTGAATATCAATCTTTGTTTTACCCTTCTCTATATGCTTGTGTGTTTTGTCTTAAAATTAGATGTGTCACTCGTCTAATTTTCTGTTGTCTTATTTTTGCTTGTTGTGCTGGTGAAAATAATTTTCAAAGTTTCCTAGAAAGTTAGTAAACACGATTCAACCCCCCTCCCCTCCCCTCTTGTGTTAACTTTGGTTATTTCAAATTGGTCCTATATATTTTTTTCTTTTTTTCATTTTGATCCTATATGTTTTATTTGTTTTATTTCAATCCCATACGTTTGGTTCCGTCACAAAATTAGCCCTAAAATTGATTTCCACCTCTCACATTAACGGTGGAATCCCACGTGGTTGTTACATTGTCAGACGTTTATTTGCCACATATCACTAAAACTTACACTGTGATGAAGGATCTTACGGAAAGGACTAACATTTGTTGACGAAACTAAATGTATGAGACTAAAATGAAACAAATAAAACAAATAGGGCCAAAATAAAAAAGAAAAAAAAATATAAGTCCAATCAATCTATTTTGTCCTTTTTATGTTTTGTTTTGACTGAATTATTGTAATCTTGACTCTACATTTGTGTACCTTCTGTCCATATTAATTTTGAGATTTCCCGAAATTACATTTGTGTTGCAAGTGTTTTAACATGCATAAAACATTTCCGAAAGAGTATACACAGCTTGAAATATATTGTTTACTTGAAGAAACTTATTTTATTTCAATAGTAATTGGAACAACAAATCAAATTGGAATAGTATAAAAAATATGGAGACTAGGAATAGTAGTAGCCTCCCTAGCTAACTTATGAGAAATTACATTTTCTTGCCTCCTAGCAAACTCAACTTTGAAGTTTGATTTAGATTTCATGAACTCTCTAAATGTGCAGTGATGACTCCGAACTCAGAAGCATCCTCCTTGGGGAAACATATGGTGTCAACCACTGATTTGTAATCCACTGCAAATATCACATACTCCAATCTCAATGCCAAAGCCCAAATCTTATATAAATATACTTAACTTTTAACACACGTCATGGTGAGGTTCAATCCTTTTACAACAATCTTTTTAAATGAATTTCTAAAAATGGAAATATTCAATGAAGAAATTAACGGAAGGAAAACTATGTAAAAATGATACTGCCCCACAAAATGAGAAGCAGGATCAAGTGTACAAAGCAACCCCACCTGAGAAGAGAAGAAACAAAAGATACATAGACAAAACATTTAACCACATGGAGCAAGAGTAGCCTATGCTTTCCACAATTAAACTTCCAGACCAGTATCCTATTTCTAAAGACTTTGGAACTCTAACATCCATCCAGGCGCACCAGTAGCAAACCACTGAAGGAAACTTGTAAAAGCACAAAATGGCAATGTCCAGATTAGTAAGCCGTCGAATACTCAGCAAGTGGCAACCACCACTCTATAGGCAAAGTAAACCATCTCTCAAAATCTGCATAATCAACAGGAAAAAAAGCTGACACCGAATCTGTAGAGCCACACCACTCTGTGGCTTAGTGTTACATTCTCCATACCAACAGACTTTACAGGTCTTATAGGCACATAGCCTAACTTGCAGTAAAACCTCATTACTTAACTTAATCCCCAAAAACTCTATCACATCAGCAAACTTGCAATCTCAAGAGTAAGTAAAAGCAATTCCTTTTGGCTACTACAACACTTTCAAACAAGAATGATATATTATAACAGTATCCATCAGAATTAGCCTGTACTAACAGACAAATAAACCCAGGCCAGAAAATTAAAACACCTCCCCCTCTACATATTATTGTATTTTCAGACTGTTTTTGATACTTGTATTGTTCTCCATCCTGCACCAGTGTGACTAATAACCCTCATAGTAAAATGAGGTGCATTTTCAAATGAATTATTTCTTCTTCTAGAAAATCATCCCCAAGGGTTATCGAGTAAAAAAATTAGTTAAAAGATTTATCAAGAACCAATTCACAATACACAAAAGATAATCAATCTCAATCTAGTTGAACATTTATGAAAATTGTGAAATTTGTCTCATGTAATTAATGTACAGCTAAGGAGGGCTAAAATCTGAAATGGGAACATCTTATATAGTTACTCTACGGATGGTAATTGGCTGATTCTTTTATTGGTTACCACTTCAATTGCAGCTTCATCTCTTGATGGAACTCTCAGGCATGATTTTTTATAGTATCATAAACGGTAAAAAGCCTCATCATCTTCATCTCGGTAAAGCAACCCTATTAAGGTTATGCACGTTGGACAAAGCCTCATCATAAACTTACTCTAAATCTCTACCATTCAATCAATCTATTCTAATTCAATGAAAGAGTTAGATGATTTCTTTTAATGAATTAACATAATCCATTGGATTAAAATAAAGTGTAGGTTGAGTTGGAAACTTGGAATATGTCTGTTAAATATAAAATCAAAACAGAATCATTCGTATAAATCAATTTTGAAAAAGAAAAAATATATTGAGAAAGACGAAAGTATAACCACCTTCCTTCACAAAAGAAAAGGACTAAGATCTCATCCACCACCACATAAACAAAAATGAAATGAACATCGAGATCTCGAGAGAGAAATGGGGTTTACGAGGCGAGAACAGTCTCTGAGATAGTTGAGGTGGAGCTTTAAGCGTGGAGAGGAGTGGAAGGTCTTGATGCGAGAATTCACCGCCAAGACCCACGCGCGTTGCTCCTCGACGTCGCCGCAGACTGCAGAGACAAAACAGCCCATTGCTTACTGCGCTTGCTGATGCAGATGAGTGTGTTGCAGAGAGAAAATTCAAAGAGATGAGGAGAAGAGTTTTTTGTTTTCTGAAATGATGATTGATGATCTATTCCATTGGTCACTTGCTATGATGGGTCCGGCCGGGCGGGGCCGGTTTTGCCTTCCCCAATCGGTCTCCTTCTCTTTCAGTTTGAAAAATAGATCCACGTCCCTGTCTCTAACAGGGTAAGACTTCACGCGGGTCCCTATCTTCGTGAACGTGTAATCAAATTTAAAAATTATTTTGTTTTAATTGAAATTAACAACTCAAAAATTATATCTCCAAAAAATAAATAAATAAAACATTCACACAATTAAAACAATCTACCAAAAATTGAACTTAGTTCACTTTCGGCTATAAATTAAAAAGAAACTAATGCTTTTAGAAGCACTTTATTGTGCTTCAAATAACATCGATAACATCAAAACACCATAATAAAAGCACAATCAAATGTTCTATAATTTTTCAAAAAAAAAATGTATCCTTTTCTACATAATGGAACATTTTAATCGAAACAAATCAAATAGCCTACATAGATATATGAGAATATTATTATAGTTACGTAAAGAGAATGGCGGGTTCGGGGTTGGGGCCGGGGCATGTATCTGTATCCCCATCCCCACCCTCGTCTCCAGTGAAAAAGGGTTTTCCCCTTCAAAGTTGCAACGGGTTCGGGTGGATACTCGGATGCTCGGGTCTGATTGTCATGCCTATAAGGCACAGACAGTTACAATATGCAAATCCTAAAGGGAATATTCTAACAACTTACCCCACTACTCAATGTCACATCAGCTCTATGCAAAACATAATTTTTTTTATAGGCCAAAAAAGTATATTGATATGGGGGTACAAGGGGTATCCAACCCATATCAATATATGGGTTGATACTAAATGAATATAGAGCTGTGATATTTGAACATCCAATTTCAGACACCTTATGTGATATCATATGTGTTTATCTATATCTCTCACTTACTTTTTCATCTTCTTTGTATACATGCATCTAAAAAATACACCGAAAAATCAAAGGAATATCGTATGGTATCCCAAATTTGGTGTTCAAATATAATTTCTCATGAATAAAATGTGGACTACACAATACAAATGTGACTGATTATTAACTAATATCAAAATACAAACTACATAGAAGCCTAATCAGTTAGCATGAGATAGACTAACCTGTTACAATATGTAAATACTGAAACATTTTGATTCTATTTCATCATCTCCAAAACTCTCAAACATAGCCTAAAGATACTCATCATCCATGTTTCATTTTTTTTTTTAACGAACTTTTTAGTCTTTAGGTGAGTTTTGGTTTTAATCTCTGTACTTTTTTTCCCCTTAGTTTTGGTCTTTGTAAATTTAAAACCGCCGTCAGCTACCCCCCGTTAAGTAATGACATGGCACGTTGGCTGCCACATATGAAAATAAACTTTGGTTTAGTCCCTGAAAAGTGAGTAAAATTTGATTTTGGTCCTTGTACTTTTTTCGTCGATTTTATCCCAATAAATTTAAAATTTTTGATTTTAGTCCGTATCATTAGTGGTACTTTGTTAAGTGTTGACGACATATGTGAGCATTGCCACGTCAGTTTAATTATTATTTTAATCCATGTGGGCTGCCACGTCATAAAATATATATTTTTTGAAAAATATTAACAATAAAACAATGTAAGTTAGATATAATAACAATTAATGTTAATATTTTTCAATGACTTACTAGGTCCGACATGTCTAAGTTGGTCCGATAGGACTCGCTAGGTTCAATATATGGCTTACCTGACCCAATATGGCTTACTTGGCCCAATAATGCTAAACTGACTCATTGATCCAATGCCCCGACCGAGTCGATAAGCGGCTCGATTTTAATAACATTGGATGTAAGACACGAAACAACAAACCGATGGACACGGAAATCCGAACCGAACCAATTTAGTTGGTTCATATTTTTTGGTGTTCGGGTCCAAACCAAGCCAAACCAAACTGGATGATGATTGGTTCGATTCTCGGGTTCAAAGATTCTGGAATCAAACCAATAGGAACCAAATACAATATTTAAATATACATTTAAATATTTAAAATTTATTATATTTAATTATTTTATAGATTTAATATTTATATATTTTAATAAGTAATAATTTTCGAGATCGAACCGGACCAAACCTTTCTCGAAGGGTTTGGTTTGGTTCAGGTTTTGTAAGAAAATTGCTTAAAATCGAACCAAACTGAATCGATCCATTTTTTATTGGTTCGGAACTTCCCCAATCTAAAATCTAACCAAACCAACACGTTACACGTCTAAAACTAGCCCATTATGGCTTACTTGACCCAATATGACTAAACTGGCCTAGTATGACTTAGTTGGCTCAATATGACCCAACTGGACAAGTCTGACTTACTTGGCCCAATATGACCCAATTGGACAAATATGACTCACTTGACCCAATATGCCTAAACTGGCTAGGGGTGTAAGACCAGAACCAATAACTCGATGGATCCAAAAATCCGAAACGAACCAATTTAGTTAGTTTGGAAATTTTGGTGTTCGGGTCCGAACCAAACCAAACCCGATGGTGAATAGCTTATTGAAAATGCAAATGCTTCAAAGATGCGACATTCAAAGTATTTTGATAATGAAGATCCAAACACAAATGGCACTCCTATGTAATAATTAGTTATAGGAATATTCGTAAAGGTTTCTCCTTTGATTTAGCACAAATGACTCAAAATGTTTTTCAAAAGGGTAAAATAAGTTTTTCCTAAAAAGAAAAAGTTTGAAATATGTTTTGAAAAACATTCCAAGGTTTAACAAGTTTGAAAAGTGTTTCTGGAACTTGTTTAGTAAAGAAAATAATCATTTTTATGATTTTAAGAAAAGTAGTCTACTACTTTGAAAAGTAGTCTACTATTTTGTTCTTAAAAACTTCTAGAAACCTTCCTAGAATCAAAGTAATCGACTACTTTGATAAGTAATCAACTACTTTGTTTGAAACTTGTTATTTTGGCTTCAGAAGATCAAAGTAATCGACTACCATAATAAGTAATCGACTACTTGGTTAAGTACTCTACTACTTTGATTATTAAGGCACAAAACAATTTGCTTCTTGATCAAAGTAGTCGACTACTCCAAAAAGTAGTCGACTACTTTCAGTAATTTTCAAAACAGAATTTCAGTTTTCAAACTTATTTTTCTCACTCTTTCTCTTCTATAAATAGGAGGGGACTTCGACACGAAAAAACACACTTTTTTCATCTATTGTTACTCTGTCAAAATCACTCCAAAAACATCTTTTGAGTCATATGCTTTCAATTCAAGAGAAATCATAGAGCTTTCCTAGAAAAAGAACACTCCAATAGTGTTAAAAGATTTCTGTGTTCAAAACATTTGTAATTGTTGTTTCTTTGATTTGGCGAGGCATCCAAATCACATTCAAGGTGAGGAATCATTGAATCAAAGGTGTGGAATCCTTTGGAGGTAAGGATTATTTTGAGTGAGGCATCTCAAAATAATCAAAGGTAAAAGGTGGGGTATCCTTTAGAGTTTGTAAATTGTGATCTTGTAAAACAATTTTCAAATAGTGGAATCTCTCAAGGGGTCTTGAGAGCTGAATGTAGATCACTCAGGTTGTGATTGAACCAGTAAAATCCTTTGTGTGATCTTCTCTTTCCCTCACTCTTCTAGTTCTTCCAATTATTGATTAATTGTTGTTCTTGATTGTATTTGATTAATTGTAGTGGATTTAATTGTCTATTTTTAATTGAGTGCATTCATACATAATCATCTTGTTCTTCTACTCAACTTCTTTGTATCATACATATTGGTTCTTGAACAATTTCTTTTATGAAACCAAAGTTTCAAGAAAGTGATTAAATCTTAATCCCCCCCCCCCCCCCCCCCCCCTCTTGAGGTGCCATATTATTTAACAATTGGTATCTAGAGCTAGGGTCTTGAATTAGGCTTAATAATAGCTTTCAAGATTTGTTTTGAAAATGGCACTTGAATCAAGTAGGAAGCATAAACACATTTCTACCACTTCTCCTCCAATCTTTGATGGTGAAGGATATCCTTCTTGGAAGGCAAGGATGAAATTTTTTATTGAAGGAATAGACATAGACTTATGGGATACTATTGAAAATGGTCCCTTTGTCCCCAAACATGGTGTTGGAGATGAAGAAAGAATCAAACCCAAAAGTCTATGGACTAAAGATGAAAAGCAAAAATTTCAACTTGATTTTGAAGCTAAGAATATCCTCACCACCGCTTTGTCAATTGACGACTTCTTTCACATTTCTAATTGCAAGAGTGCAAAAGAAATTTGGGACACTTTACAAGTGACCCATGAAGGAACTAGTGAGGTGAAAAGATCAAAGATTAATACATTGATGCATCAATATGAGTTGTTTAGAATGAAACATGATGAATCCATAAATGATGTACAAAATCGTTTTCAACTTATTGTTAATCAATTGCTTTCTTTTGAGAAAACTTTCACTAATGAAGATCTTGTGACTAAGGTACTTAGGTGTCTTAGTAGAGAATGGCAACCCAAGGTAACGGCCATCATGGAGTCTAGGGATCTTACAACAATGTCTCTAGCAACTTTGTTTGGAAAGCTCAAGGAGCATGAGTTAGAGTTAACAAGACTCAAGGAGAATGAAGAAGTAGATAAAAAGGGCAAATGAATATCACTTATGGCTTCTTCTTCCAAGAAAGATGAAAATAACAAAGGAAGCAATGATTCTAGTGAGGATGCAAGGAAGACGAACAAATCAACCTACTAGTAAGGTGATTTGGGAAGTTTCTCAAGAATAAAAGTAAGTGGAAGAGGTTCAACAATTCCAAGAAACCTACCACGAAAGATGCTCCATCATCAACACCTCTATGCTATGAATGTGGAAAGCTTGGGCACATCAAATTCGAATGTCCTACTTTCCAAAAGAAAGAAAAATGTGACAAGAGGCCTAAGAAGGAAAAGAAGGGGATAAGGGCATACATAACATGGGAAGACAACGATCTAAGTTCATCAAGTGGTGATAGCACGGATGATGAAGTCTCCAATCTTTGCTTGATGACAAGTCAAAAAGATGACCAAGAGGTAAGTGATGATGAATTTGCATTATCTTTCACTTATGATGAATTGTAATTAGCCTTTGAAGAATTGCATGAGGATTCTATAGAACTAAATAGAAAGGTAACTAAACAAAATTCAATAATCTCTATGCATGAAAATGATAAAATGAAACTAGCTAAGGAGATAAATGATTTGAAATTAGAAATCAATTCTATGACTTTGAAGCATGCTAGTTCTAGAAATGATATGCCCAGTTCATCAAAATGTGATCAATGCATGTATCTTGAAAAGGAGAATAAGGACCTAGAGAATACTCTTGCTAAATTTACAAATGGAAGAAGGAATTTGAATAACTTGCTTGGTAATCAACAACCTCTTTTTGTAAAAACCGGTTTAGGATATAATTCTTATGATAAGAAAGAAAAGCATTCAACAATATTTATTCCATCTAATAAGAATGCTAGAAATAACGTAACATGTCATTATTGTTGTAAACATGGTCATATTTATCCTAGATGCTATATTAAGAAAATTGGTCTTGAAAAAGCTAAGATGTCGTGGGTTCCAAAAATTATGGTACCTAAGACTAATATTCAAGGACCCAATAAAGATTGGGTACCTAAGATCTAAACTTGCTTTGTAGGATTGCTTGAGGACCCATGGAAAGGAATGGTATCTTATAGCGGGTGCTCCAAGCATATGACGGGAAACATATCAAAGTTCATTCATCTCTCCCCAAAGCAAAGTGGTCACGTAACCTATGTGACAATAATAGAGGTAAAATTCTTGGTATTGGTAAAATAGGAAATTAGTCTACTACTATTGAAAATGTGCTCTTAGTAGATGGTTTAAAGCATAATTTACTTAGTATAAACCAACTTTGTGATAAGGGTTATAGGGTTGTGTTTGATAGTAAATGTTGCATGGTTGAATGTTTGCATGACAATGAAATTAAATTTGTTGGAAAAAGAATTAACAACATTTATATGCTAGACCTAGGTGACATCAATAATAATATTCAATACTTGTTGAGTAAAATTGATGAGGCTTGGTTATGGCATAGAAGGGTAGCACACATTCACATGGAAGATCTTAACAAACTAATTTCTAAAGACTTAGTTATAGGTCTCCCTAAAATCAAATTTCAAAAGGAAGGCTTATGTGATGCTTTCCAAAAAGGTAAGCAAGTTAAAAGTAGCTTTAAATCCAAGAATATAGTCTCTACTAATAGACCTCTACAACTTTTGCATATGGATTTATTTGGACCATCTAGAACTATGAGTTTAGGTGGAAATTATTTTGCACTTGTTATTGTTGATGATTTTTCAAGGTTTACATGGACTCTTTTTCTTGCACATAAAAATAATGCTTTTCATGCCTTTAGAAAATTAGCCAAACAAATTCAAAATGAAAAGGATCTAAAAATTGCATGTATTAGAAGTGACCATGGAGGTGAGTTTGAAAATCATGATTTTGAAATTTTTTGTGATAAGCATGGTATTGCTCATAATTTTTCAGCACCTAGGACCCCTCAACAAAATGGAGTTGTTGAGATGAAAAATAGGTCTCTAGAAGAATTAGCTAGAACCATGTTAAATGAATCAAATTTACCAAAATATTTTTTGGGTCGATGCGGTCAACACCGCTTGCTATGTAACTAATAGGGTTCTTATTAGACAAATAATTAAAAAGACTCCCTATGAGTTATATAAAGGAAGAAAGCCCAACATAGCTCACTTACATATTTTTGGATGCAAATGTTTTATTTTGAAAGACAATCTTGGCAAGTTTGATGCCAAGGCGGATGAAGGAATTTTCTTAGGCTATGCATCATCAAGTAAATCTTTTAGAGTATTTAATAAAAGAACTATGATCGTTGAAGAGTTTATACATGTTACGGTGTTATTTGCACCTCTAAATTCTATTTTGTTATTTTGCATCATAGTTCATAGTTACTCCTCCATTGTTATATTGTTATATATCATGATCTTATCAATTATTGCAATGTTTTTTTTTTATCATGACAAAAGGGGGAGAAAGGTGTGTTTTTTATTTGTTATTACAGCGCATAAATTGAGGGGGAGTTTCCATACTTTCAAGCACACCGTTCATATTTCAAATATACCAACATATGGGAGCTTAAGCACAAAAAGAATTCAAAGTGTTTGTCATCATCAAAAAGGGGAGACTGAAAATGCAAATGCTTCAAAGATGCGACATTCAAAGTATTTTGATGATGACACTAGTGGAAAATATACATTAGACGGTAAAGGTTTACGTCAGTTAACCAAAAACTAGACGTTAAAAAGGGGGCGGTGGCAGTTTTGTAAATAATTAATTCACTGTTAACGTCAATTGTTTTAAGGACTGACGTTAAAAGTGAGGCGGTGGCAGTTTTGTAAATATAAAATCACTATTTGCGTCAGTTGTTTAATGAACTGGCATTAAAAGTGTTTTGGAAGAAATTATTAAAACTTTTAACGTCAGTTGTTTATAAACCTGACGTTATAAGTGTGATTTTTTACTTCAGTTAAATAAATAACTGACGTAAATAATCAACTCCTTCCTATCTTTCTTTCGTTGTCATCTCAGGGTTGTCACTCTTAACGCAGATCATCACTCCATATAGTGCAGTTTATTTCTAATCTTTTTTTAAAAAAAGTTTATTTTTAATCTTAATTAATTAGCTTGAATTAGTAAATTAACAAATTCTTGTGCAAATTAAAATAAATAAACACTTAACATAAAACAAGTTATATATGTATAATCAAATCGTATCTCATTGAAGCGATTCATAAGTTACAATTACATGTTTAAAAGATAAAAAATTTCCTCAAGATATATAGCACTAAAATTAAAAAAGTTTCTGCTTCAACATCATTTTCTTTCAATCTGTCTGATCAGAATCTCCAACATTGATTCTTCTCATTGAAGCGATTCATAAGTTACAATTACATGTTTAAAAGATAAAAAATTTCCGCAAGATATATAGCACTAAAATATAAAAAAGTTTCTGCTTCAACATCATTTTCTTCTCAGTCCTGTGCTCAGAATCTCCAACATTGAATGCATCCCCTCCCTCATTTGAAGTCGATGCTCCATCTGAATCCACAGTCACTTTGGAGCCGTGGCAGAGTGAATGGTGCACTTGATCGGTTTCAGCAATATTCTTGGAACAGCCACTTGGTTCCAAAGCCAAGTTTTGGAACCGTAGTCGCCGATTCTCCGAAGGATGATGGTGTGTGCAAATCACATTACGTGATTCACCCAACCTTACCATCCATGTTACGTGATTCACACAACCTCAGAAGTTGTTTTGACCATTAAGACAGAGACCTTTAAGTCTAGGTATAGGAAGAAAGAGTGATGAAGTTAATCTCCATGGCAGGGCCATATTGTGAAGCAGAAAAATTAAAGGAAGGAAGGAAGCTATTTATAGGAGTAGGGGATGAAGTTACTAGGCGTCGTAAGTTGCTAAAAAATTAAATTGATCATTAAGAGCATTAGGTTCCAAGGCGCATTGGGAGTTGGCCTGGCAGTCATATATTATAAACGTGCAGAAAAGAAAACGCCAGAAGGAATACTTTTAACGTCAGTTGTTGAATAAAACTGACGTAAAAAGCATTTTTAAAATAAAAAATATATTTTTTTAACGTCGGTTGTTTATACAACCGACGTTAAAAGTGTGATTTTTACTTCAGTTAAATAAACAGCTGACGTAAATAATCCTATATCCCTATCTGAAATGCCCTGTTGTCACACAAAGTCCGTTAACGTCGATTGTTGAATAAAACTGAAGTTAAAAGTGTTTTTAAAATAAAAAATATTTATTTTTAACGCCCGTTGTTTATACAATTGACGTTAAAAGTGTGATTTTTTTCTTGATTAAATAAATAGCTGACGTAAATAATTCTATATCCCTAGCTATCTGAAATGCCCTGTTGTCACTCAATTAACACAGTCTCAGAGCCATTTTGTGAAGGAATAGAAATATAGAGGAAAAGAAGAGGCAGTATTACATACTGTTACAGAAGAATGTTATTGTATACAGGCAACACCTTTAACGTCAGTTGTATTCAACAACTGACGTTAAAAGTGTTTTTAAAAAAAATATTAATATTTAACGTCAGTTGTTAATAAAACTGACGTTAAAAAATTAATTTTAACGTCAGTTGTTTAATACAACTGACGTTAAATGTTGTTTTATGTTGCGCGCCTTCTGCACTTCGCTCTGTACGTACGTCTCTTTTCTCTTTTCATCACGCTCAACCCTAAATCACTCTCAACCCTCACTCTCACTCTCACCTAGCAGAGAACCCTAATCGCGAGCTCATCTCCACCGCAACCACCGCGAGGGCTTCTTCGCCACCACCGTGAGGTACACTATTAACCCTAACTCTGTCTTTCCATTCATTCTTTGCAATAACTTGACGTACATCTCTCTTTCCCCTTCCCGCGCACTAACTCTCCTTGTCCCTCTGCTCTCAGTAACCACATCGAACGTTGGCCACCACTCGAGCTCCCCTCCCCACCACCACGCGAGCACCTATTTCTGGTGAGTATTTAGGGCACATTTTTGTATTTTTGGTTTTGAGTGTATGTTGAAACTGTAGTCTCGGTAGTTGAAACTTGAAACCGTGAGTTTGATTTGTTTGGAATGTACGTCTCTGTTTTTGGTTTTGAGTGCATGTTGCTCTCTGCTGGTTGATCGTCACGGCCGTGATGCTAATCACGGCTAGGCCGTGATCGATTCTGCCTGTGATGGCATGGTTCATTCAGTTGGCACGTTACGGCCGTGATGGACATCACTGCCCAGGCCGTGACCAGTTCTTGGCAATTAATCTTTAAAAACTATAGTTTTCAATCTCCGTATTGTCCTTATATTGGATATATATATGTTTTGTATATCTACAGGACCTATCTAGTTATGGATCGTAGTTGGATGGTTTGTAAGCGTACTAGTGCTTTGAGTATTTGAAGGGGGTGGGAGAATTTATAGAATTTGCTCAAAGGAATGTTCCTAATAGTAATGGAATATTCTGTTGTCCTTGTGTCAAGTGTTTGAATACGAGGAAATGTACGGTGAAGGATATACGTACTCATTTGATTTGTGAAGGGATTTGCTTGAGTTATACAAGATGGATATGGCATGGTGATATGTTGTTGAGTAGTAATACGGCGAGTGTCTCCCAAAGTGAGGACGTTGACGTAGATATGGAGGATGATCGAGTAGAGGACATGATCCGTGATATTGGACAAGAATCTTTTCATCGAGCGCATGTGTATGATAGGTTGTGCGGTGATGCGGATAAGCCTTTATATCCAGGGTGTACTACTCATACACGGTTGTCGGCGGTGCTAAAATTGGTTTGTGTGAAGGCGAGAAATGGTTGGAGCGATAAAAGCTTCACGGAATTGCTTGAAGTGTTGAAAGACTTGCTTTCGGAGGACAACACATTGCCTGACCGTAACTATGAGGCCAAGAAGGTATTGTGTCCTATGGGTATGGAGTATAAGAAGATACACGCATGCCCCAATGATTGCATATTGTACACCGGTGTTCATGAAGACAAACACGATTGCCCCAAATGTGGGTTATCACGATACAAAGTGAAGGGTGGTGATGATGATGATGATGTTGATGATGTGAGAAAAAGGGTCCTCCTGCGAAGGTGTTGTGGTATCTTCCAATAATTCCAAGGTTCAAGCGATTGTTTGCCAATGCGAAAGATGCGAAGAATCTTAGATGGCATAATGATGAGAGGAAACGTGATGGAAAGGTTCGTCATCCTGCTGATTCTATTCAATTGAAGAATATCGATACTATGTTTCGGATTTGCCGATGAGCCAAGAAACCTAAGGCTTGGACTTGCTACGGATGGAATGAATCCTTATGGTAACATGAGTAGTATTCATAGTTCATGGCCTGTTCTGTTGGTGATTTACAACATGCCCCCTTGGTTGTGCATGAAACGCAAATACATGATGTTGTCTATGATGATTTTGGGCCCAAAGCAACCGGGAAATGACTTAGATGTTTATCTAGGTCGCTTGATTGAAGACTTGAAAACGTTGTGGGTGGAAGGTGTTGATGTAGTTGATGGGTATTCTCATGAGACTTTCAAGCTTCGTGCCATGTTATTTTGCACCATCAACGACTTTCCGTATACGGTAACTTGTCCGGATATGCAGTGTCAAGGGGCATAAAGCATGCCCTATATGTGAAGAAGGCACATGCTACACTCAGTTGCATCATGGAAAGAAGAGCGGTTTACCTTGGGCATCGGAGACTTCTTAGACGTGATCACCCATATCGTAAGATGAAAAAAGCTTTTAATGGATGCCAAGAGACGGAAGAAAAGCGAACGGCCTTAATTGGAGAGCAGGTTTATCGGAGGGTAAAGGACATCGATGTTATATTCGGCAAGTCCCAAAAAGAAAGGTAAAGCTGTTGAGAAAAACATATGGAAGAAGAGGTCGATATTCTTTGATCTTCCATCTTTGCGCAAGCTTGATGTCGATAATTGCATTGATGTGATGCATTTGGAGAAAAATGTGTGTGATAGTGTGATCGGGACGCTTCTCAACATTCGGGGCAAGACAAAGGATGGTGTGAATGCTCGTCTCGACCTCGTTGCTATGGGTATACGAGAGCAGTTAGCTCCAGTTGTTGAGGATGGTAAGCGGACTTATTTGCCGCCAGCATGTCATATTTTGTCAAAAAAAGAGAGACAAAGTTTCTGCGGGTGTCTTCAGGGAATCAAAGTTCCACATGGTTACTCTTCAAATATGAAGAGGCTTGTCTCTAGTGATCTTAAATTGGTTGGCTTGAAGTCTCATGATTGTCACATCTTGATGCAACAACTTCTGCCCGTTGCTATTCGTGGTATTGCTACAAAAAATGTGAGACATGCCATTACTCGGTTGTGCTCATTCTTCAATTCTATATGTAGCAAAGTCGTTGACCCCCGTATGTTGGATGACTTGGAAGTTGAGGCTGCTACAATCTTGTGCCAATTGGAGATGTATTTTCCTCCTTCCTTTTTCGACATAATGGTTCACTTAATTGTTCATTTGGTGAGGGAGATTAGATTATGTGGGTCGGTTTTTATGAGATGGATGTACCCAGTTGAGCGCTACATGAAGATCTTGAAAGGGTACGTGAAGAATCCTCATCGTCCGGAAGCATCTATTGTTCAAAGGTATGTTGCAGAAGAAGCTATTGAGTTTTGTTCGGACTACCTTCATAACACGGATCCTATAGGGGTTCCTAAGCCTCGGCATGATGAGATCAGATGTCAAGGTAAGGGTACACATGGCTTAAGAATTAATAGGAAGGATCGGGAGGAAGTGCTTCAAGCACATTTGTATGTATTGAACAACATCGAATGTGTTCAGCCTTTCTTATTTGAACATAAAAGAAAAGTCAATCAAGAAAACCCTCGAATGAGCGAAAGGTGGTTGTTGAACAAGCATAACAAGACTTTCTTACCATGGTTCAAGGAAGAAATGCTTAAGGATGGTAGAACTGCTTCTGATGACGTAAAATGGCTAGCACGTGGGCCTAACTTCAACGTCATATGTTGGAGCGGATACGACATAAATAACTTTTCCTTTTATACCACGGAACAAGAGAACAAGAGTACCATGCAACATAGTGGGGTTATGATCGTGGGTCGAAGCAATGCACTTCTCTAGTGCAAAGGACACAAAAACCGTTCAAAGACCGACACCTTACTTTGGATATATTGAAGATATTTGGGTGCTCGATTACACTAAGTTTACGGTCTGGTATTTAAATGTAAGTGGGTTGATAGTAACGGTGGTGTACAAACCGACGAATTGGGGTTCACATTGGTAGACCTCAACAAGTTAGGTCATATAAATGAGCCTTTCATAATGGCTTCACAAGCAAAACAAGTGTTTTACATCACTGATCCTTCTAACAAAAGGTTGTCCGTGGTTCTCCAAGGAAAAAGCATGTATAATGGTAGTGATGAAAATGAAGATTCAAATCTTGATATTCCTGAGACTCCTTCTTTTTCAGCAAACATGCCTACTATAATCGAGGAGACACAGGTGGACGATGTACATGCCACTCGTGATGATCATCACGAAGGGATATTGATATAGGTAGTTTAAACTTAGTATACATTTATAACCTATGTTAATAAATTAATATATATTGTTTTGAATAGGCATACATTATATGGATCATTGTTCCATTTTTCCTTTGCAATTCTGTAATGTGTGTGATATTCTGTGTTACTGGGATATTTACTGAATGCAGGGATGGCTTAGAGGAGTGATATTTTAAAACTGAATTTAAAAAAAAAAATATTATTAACGTCAGTTGTATCATACAACTGACGTTAAAAGTATTTTATAAAAATATACAGTACACTATTAACGTCAGTTGTTTACTACAACTGACGTTAAAATTAAGACCTTTAACGTCAATTCTTTATAACAAATGACGTTAGTTTTAACAAAATTTACGTCGATTATGTTAAAGAAGCGGCGTTAATTTTGACAAAATTAACGTCGATTGTGTTAAAGAACCGACGTTAATCTTATTATATTTAACGTCGGTTCTCAATCGGCGTTAAAAGTGTAACTTTTAACGTCGGTTTGTATTTACGTCGATCAGATTCGGCGTAAAAAATCAATTTTAACTCGACGTAAAAAGCACTTATTGCACCGGTGTGTGAAGAGCCAAACACAAATGGCACTCCTATGTAATAATTAGTTATAGGAATATTTGTAAAGGTATCTCCTTTGATTTAGCACAAATGACTCAAAATGTTTTTCAAAAGGGTAAAATAAATTTTTTCTAAAAAGAAAAAGTTTGAAATATGTTATGAAAAACATTCCAAGGTTTAACAAGTTTGAAAAGTGTTTCTGGAACTTGTTTAGTAAAGAAAATAATCATTTTTATGATTTTAAGAAAATTAGTCTACTACTTTGTTCTTAAAAACTTCCAGAAACCTTCCTAGAATCAAAGTAATCGACTACTTTGATAAGTAATCAACTACTTTGTTTGAAACTTGTTATTTTGACTTCAGAAGATCAAAGTAATCAACTACTTGGTTAAGTAATCGACTACTTTGATTATTAAGGCACAAAACAGTTGCTTCTTGACCAAAGTAATCAACTACTCCAAAAAGTAGTCGATTACTTTCAGTTATTTTCAAAACAGAATTTCAGTTTTCAAACTTATTTTTCTAACTCTTTCTCTTCTATAAATAGGAGGGGAATTTGACACGAAAAAACACACTTTTTTCATCTATTGTTACTCTGTCAAAATCACTCCAAAAACATCTTTTGAGTCATATGATTTCAATTCAAGAGAAATCATAGAGCTTTCCTAGAAAAAGAACACTCCAATAGTGTTAAAAATTTTCTGTGTTCAAGACAATTGTAATTGTTGTTTCTTTGATTTGGTGAGGCATCCAAATCACATTCAAGGTGAGGAATCCTTGAATCAAAGGTCTGGAATCCTTTGGAGGTAAGGATTATTTTGAGTGGGGCATCTCAAAATATTCAAAGGTAAAAGGTGGGGTATCCTTTAGAGTTTGTAAATTGTAATCTTGTAAAACAATTTTCAAATAGTGGAATCTCTCAAGGGTTCTTGAGAGCTGGATGTAGACCACTCAGGTTGTGATCGAACCAGTAAAATCCTTTGTGTGATCTTCTCTTTCCCTCACTCTTCTAGTTCTTCCAATTATTGATTAATTGTTGTTCTTGATTGTATTTGATTAATTGTAGTGGATTTAATTGTCTATTTTTAATTGAGTGCATTCATACATAATCATCTTGTTCTTATACTCAACTTCTTTGTATCATACATGGTGGTTCTTGAACAATTTCTTTTAAGAAACCAAAGTTTCAAGAAAGTGATTAAATCTCAATTCACCCCCCTCTTGAGGTGCCATATTTTTTAACACTTATTTGACTTAATATGATTAAATTGGTCCAATATGTCTAAAATTGTCCAAACAAGACTGTTTGTTAAATACTATTTGGTTAAAAATCAATTATTTTTTATTTCATATATTTTTTACCACTATATTTACTTATCAGAATTTTGAATTTTAAATGTGTTTCCTGCGATTTCATGCATTTTATACAGAGAATGTTTATAATTATTAGAACCATGCTAATGTGTAATACATTCAGTAAACATCATCATGTTTATAAAAAACAAAAATTATAATTGATTCATCATGTAATTTATAATCGAATCATAAAAAATAACCGATATGATTCACTAAGGTAACTGATTCACTAAACACCCCCCATAATCGATTCACTAAATGCGTGATGTAGGAAACTGATTTACAAAATATCCGATTCACGACACTCAATTTTACGGTGACCACGCACAAAAGGACCAGATTATAAATTTGAAGACTTATATTGTGACCGGCCAACTGATTTAATCTCCCCCGCCGAATATAAAATGTATATATCTAACGCTACAAATAGGTGGTTCTGTCGTGAACCACCTATTTGCTCATCCATGCTAGACGACACCTTATATCTCACCAAGTCAAATTGAACTCTGTGTAGTTAAAAGCCAGTCTTCAATATATATCGGCAGCATACTCAGAGTCAAATTCTAATAATGACAATTTTTTAGGTTAAATAATATCCAAGTCAAATCAAGAGGATTTTTAAAAGTGATAGTCAGATACACCTAGTGTTTCAAAAAACGGTCCAACTGAACCGGTTCGATCGGTTGGACCGTCGATCGGCGTCCTCTCCACTTCTAGTCGGAATAGAAAATTGGGAAAACGGTCTAATTAGGCAAAGTCAACCAAAACCCAGTTCAACCAACCAAAAAAAAAGGGGATGTTTTTTTGAAAATAATAAAAGGGTTGAAATCATGCAAATATAGAAATACTTCATTCTTTATCTCTAAATCATAAATTAATGCTGATTTGATGATTTAATTTGTAGATTGATGAAGATTTTGGCATCCGAACCTGATTCGCAGATACAAAAATAGTTCATCCCCACCCTGAAATCACGCAACTCAGCAGATTGGTACATATTATTAGAAAATATGGCATTCATGGAGGAGAATAGAGAAAAATATGAAAATGTATTGATTGAGAATAGTAAAATGATTAAGTAAAGTTACAGGAGCACAAGAGAGGTTTATATAGCTAATGGGGATAGCAACTAATTTCCTAATTAATGTAACTAACTAGATATCTCTAATAGTCCCCCCGCAAGTTGGAAGTGCTCCTTAGCAAGTCCATCTTGGAATGAACAACATAATAAGAGAAAAAGTAAGAACAAGCAATGAAAATTACAAATGTATAAGCCTAATTACATTGGCCAATCAAGAAAAATCTAAACAATGATATAGGTAACGGTCGTAGTTCGTAGATCTGAGAATTCTTGGACCTTCTTTTTGGCCTCTTCTATCTTCTTTTGTTGTCTCTACACTCTCGTTCCAAAAACAAACGAATCTTGCCGGAATGAACATTGGAAAAAATGAATTTTTATATGAAATGAGTCGACTGGCTGGAAATAACATCTGTCAAAAGTCACTCTAAAATTGGGCTTGATAGGCCTCATGAATTTTATTTGAAAACGGGTGTCGGGTTTTCCTCACCATTCTTTGAAAATTTTCTTTATAATACGGGTATTGGGATTTCCTTACCGTGCTTTGAATTCTTTGTTGTGGTCATGAATAATCTCTTGCTGGTTCGAATATGAGGAGTTCTAACAGCTTTACCTCTTCTTGACCAAATATGACCAATGTTTGATGTTTTCTCCATTGGTTTTATGTAAGCCTCTGAATGCCACTCCTCTCAAAGGAACAAACGATAACTTTGTAAAATTCCTAGAGAAAGAACAAGAACTAGAGCAACCCTTGATGACATTAAAAGATATCAACTTTCCTCAAACCCACTTCTTGTAGAAGACGAGAAACCCAAAACGGAAGTAGAGGAAAGTGTAAAAGTGCTAAAAAAAATTACTGTAGCCAAGACACGAAAGGTAGCATCAAAGGAGAATCTTTCTTCACTGTCTGTCATTGAGAAAGTAAAAATTGATCCTTCTGGTTGTCTTGAAACCCTTGGAGGAAAGGAATCCCCTGGGAAGACGTGGATGATAAGTTTTACTGCTGAGAAACAATATAAAGGTGGTCGATGTTTTCCTCTCATGACTGTGCATTGATTTGATCTTTGCTTGCAAAGAGGATCGAAAATAGGTTTTTTCCCATCTTAGATTTAAATCAAGAAAGTTGCAGAAAAGGAAATGGATTTTATGGGTAAAATGGTTAGGAAAAGAAAACATAATGAACTATGAAAAAGAAGAAAAGATGCTAAAGAGAGTTGATGCAGCGGAATTGTTTGTGGTCTTTCTTTTGGGCATCGTCTTTGGGAGCTGCATCCTCACTTGAGTATGTATGTGCTATCCTCTTGGCCAATCAAATTGCATAGAAAGAAATGATATTTCATGTGTTTTTGGTAAGGCTTTCTTCAGGGAAAAATGAAAAAGAAGAAGAAAATAATAAACTAAAGAAAGAACAAATGGCAGCGGAAAAACCCCTCATGGAAGATGATATCGCTCTGATACCATATTAGGAAATATGGCATCCATGGAAGAGAAGTGAGAAAAATATGAAAATGTATTGATTGAGAATAGTAAAATGATTAAGTAAAGTTACAAGAGCACAAGAGAGGTTTATATAGCTAATGGGGATAACAACTAACTTGCTAATTAACGTAACTAGCTAGATATCTCTAATACATATCCCTCTCGGATGGTAAGTATCATACCTTTCCTTCTTTGCTAAGGGTGATTTTATTATGATTTAATTTGTAGATTTGCGAAGATTTTGGCATCAAATAACCGTGGATTCGCATTCTATATAAACCCACCGAGCGAAACAGATAGAGAAAGAGTTAGTTCGAGGATAGATAGAGATCAAGTGATGCAGCAACGGCGAAAGTATAAAGGAATGCTTCCAGTAGCTGAGTCTCTCCCCAATCGTCACCAATACCATCTTGCTTCACAGGCACAAATGGGTAACCTCTTTTAGTCTTTTCATCAACCAATTCTAATTTTCATTGTCTTATATCCATTGTTTTGTTAGTTAAATTAATCTCACCTCTTGGCTTGGTTTCTTATATTTGTCAAAAGATGATAAAAAAACAGATGCTGCCAAGGAGGAGCAAATATGAGGGATCACAAAGAAAGATCGCTCTTGCTTTGGATTCATAATTGAAATCATTCTCTCTCCCTTTATAAGAACTAAGCGTATCCGTGGGGACTACAGCTACGTGAAGGAATTGCCCATTTCAACTCTGATTGATATACTCAAGATGGAATATGGGAGAGATGATATACATGAGGGGAATCTGGTACAGGAAATTTGTGATATATTTGGTGAAGATGCTAGCCCTACATTCAAGGATAGTCTCTAACAGGGAGGTGGTGAAAGTGAAGGACATGCTGGAAGTTTGGGGATGGTGGGTAAGCAAGAGGCTTATTATTAAGTTTTAAACCATATTACATATTGTAAGTTTTTTTTTTTTGGAAATCCTGACAAGTTTATGGAGCTGTTAACAATGTTATATTATTATTAGTTTTGAATCAAGTTTCATAATTTAGTTTCTTTGTGTATATTTGAATTCTTTAATATATTTTTTTTCACATCCATTATGGTTCCACCATGCCACTTTGTAAAACTATTCATTTCGCTGTGATGTGATGATCTGATGAGCAACTTGTACCTAATTTGCTTAGGTAATCAACTAGTTAGTTAGTGGGTGAATGAGGGCAAATAAGGCGTGTTGACTATAAATAGGAGGAGAAATTGAGACTGTGGGATATCTTTTATTTTGGGAAATAGTTGGGGCCTTTGTGCAATTGGGAGGTTGGCAGAGCCTCAAACATTTGCTATATTCTATAATGATGGGAAATTACTCTATCTTTCTTCTAATTTGAACCAGTTTCGGATAACTGGTATTAGAGCTCCTATCTTGGAGCTGTGGGGTTGTACGCAGATGAATTTAGAGGTTGTTCAGGGTTCAACAAGAATGAAGGGTCTGATGGATATTGTAATGGGTCTAAATAATCAAGTAAGTGTAGGGTACTGTATTATTGAATTGAGATCAACTACTACAGTATGTATGCTGGAAGGATGTGCAGCAATAACAAGCAATTGCTAGAATAGTATAGAAGAATACAGAGAGAAGGGAAAGGGAGTGTCGAGACAGAGAGAGACTTAGAGAAGGATGAATGTCATCACACATAATCCATACCCTCATTTCCTACCCATATTCTGTTATATATTCTCATACTCATTCCTTGATGAGCACCTCTCCTCACATTCCTTGTGTCCATGTGTCCTACTGTTATAACAAACTTGTTGTCTCCATTTGTTGACCTGGCATCCTCTATTGGTATCATTACATTACCACCCCCATTAAAGTCAACCTTGTCCTCAAGGTTGAAGCTAAGACAATGCATTTGGGTGATAGTAGTATCTTTCCAAATGGCCTCCCAATCAAGTGGACCTTCTCTATTGACAAAAGAACCTCCACCGGGTCCCATTGTTTGAATTGTAAGGACCCTTTGTTCCAGAAAAAAATAGCCATAGCCACCGGATCCCACTTTACATGTGCTCCAACATATACAAGCACCCAAAATGATTCTACTTGACTGTTCACGATGAATATGCATAGCTGTATAGAACCCATGATCAAGTTGATAGGCAAAATCAAATTCCACAAATTCAATGACATGTTGCAATGCTTTAGAAATAAAGTCAAACTCTCATTTCAAAACTTGCTCAAATATTCCTTGTTTCGTTTTATCCCAAAATGGGTAAACTCCACTCGATAAAATATAAGTGCCCACCCCAACACTCCAACCATCACATTCCGGACCATAGTGCTTGCGCACAACTTCAGGGCAACATAGTATAGGCTCCCAACCATACCGGTCCCAATAACCCTTTACTGAATTAACTGATCCCCGTTTGCTACTTCATGTTGCGTCTTCTCAACATATGTTTTTCTAATCTCTCTAGCAGAATTTGAATGTCTTTGAGAAGATATGATATCCACAAGCCGAGCAAAACTAGCAGTCACTTTGTAAGCATTCACAAGGTCCCAAGCACTTCTGTGGCATTATCTTCAAAAAGGAAAGGATGCCTGAAACTATATGACTGAAAACTATCCAAAGGCAAGGTTCCCAATTGTGCACATGCTAAAGAAGCCAACAACAATGTCCCTGGAGACACTAAATTACCAAATAGATGCCATGCTTTGAACCCTGCGCCATTTGATGTGTATCCTACCATAATTGCATGCCAAGGGATCAAATCCCTTGCATCTATATCACGACGAAGATTGCATTTCTCCCCCAATGAACAAGAGCCACAATATACAAAATGGAAACATAGCCTATCACCATTTCCAGTTTCATGTTTCAGACCCTTTTGGAAAACATCATAATTACAAAATTATGAATTAGAAATACCATCATTGGAAATCTTTCTATTATCCTTTGGCTAATCTGTTATCTTCACAAATATGGATGGGAATAAGGTGGTATTTGTAGTTTGTATGGCCATCTCAGTTAAAGTCACGGAGGATACAAGTGTCAGAAACATTGCATGAATAAATTGCTGCTTATCTGTATTTCTAAGAAATGCAAGCCTTATCAATTGAGTGACGTGCACAATATCAACGTTGAAATATGGTTCAGGGGCATAGTATATACCTTTAGACCCGACAATGTGATAGCAGAGTTTGATCTCTTGTACTAACTCTGATATGGTTGAATCACTGCCTATAGAATTTGAGAATCCAGCAAGAATGTCTGAAGCAACTACTCGATTTGGAATGGACCCTCCTGATAATACAAGCTTTTTAATGCTATTCAAATCATGTTGACCCAGTTTGTCACTGATATACACTGCACAACCACCTAAGGAACTTGTTGCCGCATGAAACTCTTTTGTGTAATAGGTGCTCTTTAGTATGCAAGTCCACCTTGTTCTCTTTAGGTCTTGTTGGGCCTGACCCAGTATGACAAAGAAACTAACCCAATATGCACTCATTTCTTTCTCTTTGTCTTGTACGGTGCTCCCATTATGAGAAGGCAGTAGTGGACTTCGGTTCACTTTTATATTTGGAGCTGACAAATGTGTTGGGTCTAAAATAGAAAGGTCCATTAAACCCAATTTCCTGTCCTCACTAACTTGGGCTTGATTCATTATGACAAGACCTTGGCCCATTAGGTTATTCCTTGAACTCTTCTGCCAACTTTCAAAAATTGCCCCTCCCTTCCTATTCTCTTTCACGAATGTAACCAGCAGCAGAGTCTAGGGACTTGCTTCTCCTTCCACCTCCCATATGTTCCGCCATGGCCAACCAGGGAGCAACGTTCATCGGCCGTTGTAAGGGAGTATCGGTCCGGTGGTTCCGGCGGTGGTCTGACCGGAAGTGACTCATCAGTATTCGTTCCGATCTCGTGTGCGGTGCTACCGGGTTGGCCCCTCTCTACTGCATTGGCCGCTGTGTGTTGGCTGTGATCCGGCGGCCTTCTTTGGAGGCCGAATGGTCAACTTGAGTAGAGGCCGGAGTTTGTTCCTCTCAGCATACGCACTCAAGTTAGGTGGTTGGAGTGGTTGCGTAGGAACTACAACTCGATCCGGTGGCTCCGGTGGGGGTATCATGGTTGGAATGTCGACGAACCAAGGTTTGGGTATCGGTGAAGACTTCTGTCTCTCCCTTGGCAACCACGAGTCAACTGATTGTGAAATCGCCGACGCCATCGTGTGAAACGGCGAGGGCGTCGTCTCCGACGTGGCCTCCTAAGCAAAGTGGGGAAACTGTACCTCCCTCTTTGGTGGTGGTCCATTGATCCCCAATAGCGATTCAGTGTTGGCAAGTAATCCAAGGGAGGCTTCGTCAGTGACAAAGTGTTCCTCTATCGTTTCCGTGGGAGTGAGAATTTTGTCCGTAGCCGAGAAAGCAACGTTCATCGAATCTGACGAATCTATCTCCTCTTGCAACAGGTCGATGATTCTTGTACACGACTGCCTGATTTCTCGTGAATACTCAGCCATACGCTGATTAGAAGATATGAGGTGCGATTGCGATTGTTGTATAGGAGTCTCTCGAAATGAGTTCATGGCACCATGGGAAGAGCTCTGCGAGTGGTTGTGTTTCTGATGTAAGGCTTCCAATAAAGCTTCGATCTGATCAAGTCTAGTGTTACAAGTGGTCATCCATGAGTGCTCTGGCATGGTGGCAATGAAAGCACCAATGTAATGGGTCTAAATAATCAACTAAGTGTAGGGTACTGTATTATTGAATTGAGATCAACTACTCCCAGTACGTATGCTGGAAGGTTGTGCAACAATAACAAGCAATTGCTAGAATAGTAGAGGAGAATACAGAGAGAAGGGAAAGGGAGTATCGAGATAGAGAGAGCCTTAGAGAAGGATGAATGTCATCACACATAATCCATACCCACATTTCCTACCCATATTCTATTATATATTCTCATACTCATTCCTTGAAGAGCACCTCTCCTCGCATTCTTTGTGTCCATGTGTCCCTCTTGTTATAACAAACTTGTTGTCTCCATTTGCTGACTGGCATCCTCTATTGGTATCATTACGGATATCAGCTTAAAAAAACTCAAATTTAGAGAGTGATCAGAGTTTCAGCTTTGATTGAGCAAATTTACAACTTCATCAAGACTGTATTTGTCAACCACTTGAGTCATAAGAAACAATTTACTGAGTAGTGAATTTACCAAACACCAATATTATCTTTCCTGGGCCTTTTATAACTATACCGGTCGCCCAATATTGGTCTCCAAAAGCATGCCTTCCAATGCATATTGGCTTTGTCCAGCCTAAACAACAGCCAGATTGTAATCAACACTTTCTATCATAAGTAAAAATGTAAAATGCATATATAAAATAAGTTCTAGTTTTTTATGAAGCTGAAACAAGACGGGGGATGTTTTTCCAGATGATCGGCTCTCTAAAAACTGTACCTGTAAGACAAAGATTGAATGTTCTGCTGGATATCAGTTAAAAAACTCAAAACACATAGCAGGGTTACAAAAACATTTGAATGTTCAATTACCATTTAAAATGTTCCGGATTTGGGCTCTTCAACATTTGTTTCAAGTTAAACTCCCTGACACGACGTTCATCTATGAAAAAGAAAACATTTACATGTGAGTTTTAGTTATAATGCATGGGATCAAAGTTAGAATACAACCCTAAAAGTTAATATGACAATAGAAAGACATGCAAAATTCTAAATTAGAACAATCACCTATACCGGAGTTATAGTTGCACATTTGATTGCAACATTATACCTGCAAAAAAAGGAAAAAGAAATCCCATGGTGTTGTTAGGATGCCTCGGCATATAAGACAAGTTTGTTTAACACGGAAAGAGAAACAGGTAAAGTTTCTATGTTCTTCACGGAGTCTTAAAGAAAAGGAAGTCTATATGGAGATTCCACCTAAATATGATTCCACTAATGGAAGAAAAAAAAGTATGTAAGTTGAAAAAAACCTTGTTTGGACTTAAGCAGTCTCCTCGTGCATGGTTTGGAAGATTCACAAAGGCAATGGTGTCCTTGGGAAAAAATTTAAGGAGATCACACTCTCTGCCTTAAACATTCCCAAGAAGGTAAACTCATTCTCCTACTTGTGAATTTTGATAATGTCAATATATCTGGTAATGATTCAGTGGAAAAAAACCAGTTGAAGGAAGAAATAAAGGATCTTGGAAGGCTCAAATACTTTTGGGATTAAAGTTTCCTACTCTAAAGCAGGCATCTTATTTCTCAAAGGAAATATATTTTCGGCCTCTGAAAGAGACTAGAAAGCTAAGTTGTGAAGCTACTATTGTGCCTATATTGAACAAAATCATGAAATCTTAAATGATGAAGATAATATCAAGATTGATAGAGCTCAAGATTAGAGGTTAGTAGGATTGATATACAAGGTCAATACTAGACCAAATTTAGCTACATTGTCAATGTAAGCCAATTCATGCATGACCCAAAGGTGAGACACTTGCAGGTTGTGGATAGAATTCTACAATAGCTTTAGACTACATCAGGAAGAGGTCAATTATTAAAAAGAGGTCCATGGAAGTATGTACCAATGCTGATTATGTCGGATCATTCATTGATAGAAGATCAACCTTGATGTCGTGCGAATGCACGTGCGTATCCGGCAAGTGTACCGGACTGCCGTCAAGTAATAAAAGATATCGATCCCACAGAGACTGTGTTCTCGAATCGCAATTAAATTATAATCGATTATATCTGGACTTTGTAAAGGGTTTTGAAAAAGGTTTTGAATTTGTAAATTAAAAGATAGATGAGCAGAAAACAAATGTTTATGGGGTTTTCGATCTAAAACGGATTCCTAGGGATTTGGGTTACCTTTGAGGCTGTTTATGTTGCTAACAGATTTACCTTTGCTGATTACCGAAATTGCCTTGAAGGCGAGTTTATCCTCTGATAGCTTAAGCTCCCTCTCGGGTTACAAAAGCCGTGCCCAATTGACCCGACCCCTACTCTCGTGGTAGTCGATCCCAGATTGGACCCTTTGCGTTCCGTGACAACTCGTTGCTCCTCGAGGGACGGCTTCTAACTTTCGTGATTTCAGTCCCAAGTCTGACTTCTATAGGTCCGACACCCAAGTTCA
Organism: Sophora flavescens; assembly: GCA_030762895.1. Taxonomy (NCBI): domain Eukaryota; kingdom Viridiplantae; phylum Streptophyta; class Magnoliopsida; order Fabales; family Fabaceae; genus Sophora; species Sophora flavescens. Next base: position 75,260,488 of record CM061070.1, on the reverse strand, counting down.
CCGCTAGGTTCCTCCTTGAAATGTCTCGGTCATGCAAATAACCTAAGTTCACCGCTAGGTTCCTCCTTGGATCATTCACATCTCACAAACTAGTGGCTGCCGGGATTTACGAGTGAATCACCCTAGAAATCCTAAGTTCACCGCTAGGTTCCTCCTTAGAACGTCTATGTCACGTAAATAAACGGTTGCCGAAATTTATGAGTGATTAACACACTAGAAATCAGATCTAAAACAATTATGAAATCAACAATGGTTTCAACATCAAATTAACATCATTTACATGCCTCGGGCAGAGCCCTAGTCCCTAGAAACTAAGCTACTACTCCAGTCTTGCCATGGAGATGACAAGCTGGGTTGACAACATAATAAAAATCAGAAAAGAGAAGAGGGGAGAAGAAGAGAAGAGATCCTAAATCTATGTCTAGAGTAGTAGCCTCTAATGTGTTGTCTTTTCTGCCTCTGCCTGGTCCCTTATTTATAGAATTGGGCAGTTAGAGTCCTAATCCAACTCAAATTAGATCCAATTCTGTTACTTCTGAGCCAAGTAATACGCATCACGGCCGTGATGGCTATCACGGCCTGGCCGTGACGGATTCTGCCTTGAAAATTCTTCACTGGTTGGTCTGTCATGGCCGTGATGCTCATCAAGGCCTGGCCTTGATGTCCATCACGGCCGGGATGGCCATCACGGCCAGGCCGTGATGAGCATCACGGCCGTGATGGCTATCACGGCTAGGCCGTGACAGACTCTGACTTCAGCCTTTGTTTTTTTTTCAGTTATGCTCGATCATGGCCGTGATGGGCATCACGGGTAGGCCGTGATGGGCTCTGTTTGGCTCATTTTCTTCAGTTTTAAAGCTCCATCTTCATCCAAACTTCATCATGGTTGATCTTGAGCAATTTACCCTTGATATCTGCAAAACAACACACGAAAACCGCCTTACCCGTTCCAAAGGAAAATTAACCTAAAATCTAATAAAAATATGCCTAAACTACATGAAAATGCATTCAAAATGATGGACAAAGATGAGGTGGAATCACACTCATCAAATCACCCCAAGCTTAAAACTTTGCTTGTCCTCAAGCAATTACTCAGGCCATAAGATATAAATCTTTCAAAGCATGGATAGTGAACTAAGAACCCTAGAAGCTAATCCAAGTAATAGGCATTTTTAATAAGCATTCAAGAGATAATCAAGTTCAAGTCCAATTAGAAGCTTAGGTTCTTCAAGTTCATGTCCTCACTGATTTGGGCACTCATCTCACCTCACTCAAGTGTTTTAGGGTTTATGACAATTCACTCCATTTCCTCAAGGAAAGTATTTTACCATAGGCTTGACTATTAACCAAATCTCTACTTTATTTAAGAAAACACTTAAGAATCAAGAGGTCTTTTCCTTTGGTTGTAATGTGGCCATGGGATTTATTGTTAGGTGGGAAAATCAAAGAAAGGGAATTTTTAAGAAGGCTAGATAGATTATCAAACATTACAAGGTATGACACCTTCTAAACTACCTTTTAAGGGCTTTGGTTTACTTTTCCACCTTTCTTCCTTCATTTAATTTTTTTTTCTTTTTTTTTTTTTTCATTTCTCACTTTCTTTGTCATCCCCTTCTCCATTTTTTTTTCTGTTTATTTCATTTTTATTTGTTTGGAGAAGGGGAGATTTATAGCTCAAGAGAAATTACTTTCTAGCTTTTCTTCCCATACTTTTTCCAACTACCAATTACCCTTTTTGTAATACTTTAAAAGGTGCCATACCAAGCATTATTTATCAAATTAATTCATGGTACCAAGAAAAGTATTTTTTTTTTCTTTAGGCTCAAAATTGGGCAACTAAGGGGTAGCATTTATCATTCAAAGCTCGGGAGGCCGGAAAAATACCTAGTGCCTCAATCATTTCCAAAAATGCTTTCAAAAATTTTTAAGTTTTGAAATGGTTTCAAGTCAAGTTCTAGAAAATACAGTCCAAGAGGAATTACAACACTCTAGCACAAGAAATGGGGTAGATTTAGTGAATACCCCTTTTGGCTCAAAATCTTACATTTAGTAGTTCAAAAATCAGTGAGGTACACAAGTTTAAGGAACCACATGCTAATTATCAACTATCAAATGATTATCTCAAGAATTTTTATTTTTAGCCATATCACAAGAATAATGAAAAATTGGGATCAAAATCCACTATCTCAATTCATTTGGCTCCAAGTTCTCACAATCGGATGCATGTTCTAAGTGAGGGGAAATCTAGAGAATGTGATCATACCAATCTAAGCCTATGTGAATGCAACATGAATGCAACAATGCAAATGCAAAAATAAATACCCCTACCCCAAGCTTGATTACTTACATTGTCTCCAATGTAAATAATCAAGTCGGAGAGAGGAGAAAAAATGGGAACAACTTACCGAGTCGGTAGCGGGTGTTGGCTTCACATTCCAGTCAAAACTTGGGTAGAAATTGTATCACGGCCGTGAGGCTTATCACGGGCAGGCCGTGATCGTTTCTGATCCTCAGGAGTTGCCCTGTCACGGCCGTGATCTACATCACGGCTAGGCCGTGATGCTCTCTGGCTTTGGCATCCTACTCATCACGCCCGTGATGGTTGTCACGGCTAGGCCGTGATCCTTTCTGTGCTCTTGTTTAGTTCATCACGGTAGTGACCTTATCACGCCACGGCAGGCGTGATGGCCTCTCGACTTTATCTTTTTATTGCTCTTCTTCTCTTTCTCAACCTGAAAACACTAGACAAACTTATTAATGATATTTTTGCCTCTTGATCTTCTCAAATTATTCAAGAGGTTAAATCAAAAACAAAAGGAAAAAGGGAAAGAAAACTTGGGTTGCCTCCCAAGAAGCGCTTATTTATGGTCTTAAGCTTGACCATACTTCCTCAAGTCAACCGGGGTCATTTGGGCGTAGAAGTGCAGGAACACTTCTTTTCCATGGAGCTCCTTCAAATAGCCGTTTCTCGCTCATACGGCCGATGAACGCCCGCTTTGCTCTTTTCTTTCGGAGCTTCCTAGCCTTCCTTCCTCCCGGCGGAAGTATTGTTTCTGCATGGACAGCAATTCCAACCTCACCATAGGTGCATCTCCAACCATGCATATCTTTGGGGTTGCTTCCATGCTAAGTTCTTTCTCTACCGCTGGAGACGTTACATCAATTCTGCACACATGGCTCTCAAAAGGAGGGTTGTTACAAGAGTTAGTCAACTGAAAATTTACCCTACCTTCCTCTACATTTAGAGAGAGTTTGCCATTCCTTACGTCTATTAATGCTCCAGCGGTTGCCAAGAATGGCCTTCCTAAAATGATGGGGAATTTAGAATTCCCTTTCATGTCCAATACCAGGAAGTCGGTAGGGATGAGAATTTTCCCTACCTTTACAGGAACATTCTCTAGTATGCCTAGAGGAGTCCTAGTTGAGCCATCCGCAATTTGTAAGGGGAATTTGAATGGTCTCAACTCTTTGCTTCCCAACCCTTCCATGATAGTGAGGGACATTAAGCTCGTGCTGGCCCCTAGGTCACATAAGGCTTGGTCAATTTGCAGTTGTCCGATCGAGCAAGCGATGGAGAAACTACCTGGGTCTTTCAGTTTAGTAGGCATTTTAGTCTCTACATCTTCTTGCTTTTTCCTGACCAACCTCTGTGGGAAAGGTATCGGGGGTTGGTACGGTGGTGGAGGGACATATTTCGGTTCTGGCTCTTCTTTTTCGCTCGTGTCCTCCTCCGGTTCCACCTCCATTTCAGCTACCCCCACCCCAAGCTTATCATCCCTCAAGTGTATGACATTGCAATGCTCATTGGGATTTGCTTCGGGTTGCCAGGAATGTACCCTTAGGTCTCGAGTACGTCTTTGGCTTGTTGGGCAATCTGGGTTTCTAGCATCTTGTTATGAGTTGCTAAGTTGTCTACCTTAGATGCTAGATCCTTTATTGCCTCACTCACTCTTGCCCTTCCTTGTTGTCTAAACTCCTCATTCTGTTTTTTATCGAGTTTCGACAAAACTTTCAAATAAAGTCTCGAGTTTAGATCTTTGTACCGAGGTACCCGGTGTGGTTCTCTTATTACCTTGACCTTCTTGGAGCTCATGATTAAGCGTGATGCTGTAGTTGCCGTAGGAGAGGTAAGGGTTGTTCCTTCTTTGGTTGTAGTGATTTGGGGGATCATATTTGTGCAGCTTCTGGTTATTATCATAGTAGTTGTTGCAAGAGTTCACTTGCTCACCTGAAGCGCCGGATCCATGTGGGCATCCCATCATATCATGTCCCTGCATTCCACAAATCTCACAAACAAGGTTAGTAGCACCTAATGCACTCACATTAGCTCTTTCCAGCCGATCAAAACGTTTATTAAGTGAGTCTATCTTTGACATAATAAGATATGTGCTATTTACTTCAAACTTACCCCCCGAAATCTTGTTCGGGTTATTACCTCTTTCGGATCCCCATTGGTGGTAGTTGGTGGCGACATTCTCGATGATGTTGAATGCCTCAGTGAGAGGCCTATTCATAAATGCTCCACCGGCTGCAGAATCTAGTGACACCTTCGAAGAGTAGTCCAATCCGTTATAGAAGGTATGCACTATTAACCACCTCTCGAGTCCGTGATGTGGGCACGACTCCAGCAGTCCCTTGTATCGATCCCAGGCTTCCGATAATGATTCTCCGTCTTTTTGGAAGAAGCCGGTGATCTGGGTTCTTATGTAGGCCGTCTTGGATGGAGGGAAGAATTTCTCCAAGAACGCCTGCTCCAATTGGTCCCAAGTGGTCAAAGTGTTAGCGGGGATTTGCTTAAGCCAGGCCTTCGCCTTTCCAGTGAGAGATGAGGGGAACAGTCTCAAACGCACAACATCGACTGAGGCTCCATGAATCCGGATTGCGTCGGTGAACTCTAAAAATGTCTCTATGTGATCGGTCGGGTCCTCCGAAGGCAATCCTCCGAATTGATGTTGCCTAATCATGTTGATTAGCATAGGCGGTATGGTGTAGTTCTCCGCCTCAATCTCTGGCCTTGCAATCCCAGTTCGCAAGCCTCTCGCATTTGGGGCTGCGTAGTCCTTCAAAGGCTTTGTATCCGGTTGATTCGCCATGAGTGGAACGGGACTCAACCTTTCTTCCTCTCTTAGTAGTCTTCTACGTCTGTGGAAGGTCCTCTCGATCTCCGGATCAATCTCACTAAGGCTCCCAAGACTTAGAGATCTTTGCATATAACTCAAAGAGAGATGGATACAATAGAAGGAAAAGAAAAATTTTTTTTTTATATTTCAGAAATAAAAATCAAACAAAAAGAAAAGGTCCAGAAAAATCAATTCAAAATTTGAATTGAAATTCGAAATGGCACAGTCCCCGGCAACGGCGCCAAAAACTTGATGTCGTGCGAATGCACGTGCGTATCCGGCAAGTGTACCGGACTGCCGTCAAGTAATAAAAGATATCGATCCCACAGAGACTGTGTTCTCGAATCGCAATTAAATTATAATCGATTATATCTGGACTTTGTAAAGGGTTTTGAAAAAGGTTTTGAATTTGTAAATTAAAAGATAGATGAGCAGAAAACAAATGTTTATGGGGTTTTCGATCTAAAACGGATTCCTAGGGATTTGGGTTACCTTTGAGGCTGTTTATGTTGCTAACAGATTTACCTTTGTTGATTACCGAAATTGCCTTGAAGGCGAGTTTATCCTCTGATAGCTTAAGCTCCCTCTCGGGTTACAAAAGCCGTGCCCAATTGACCCGACCCCTACTCTCGTGGTAGTCGATCCCAGATTGGACCCTTTGCGTTCCGTGACAACTCGTTGCTCCTCGAGGGACGGCTTCTAACTTTCGTGATTTCAGTCCCAAGTCTGACTTCTATAGGTCCGACACCCAAGTTCACCGCTAGGTTCCTCCTTGAAATGTCTCGGTCATGCAAATAACCTAAGTTCACCGCTAGGTTCCTCCTTGGATCATTCACATCTCACAAACTAGTGGCTGCCGGGCTTTACGAGTGAATCACCCTAGAAATCCTAAGTTCACCGCTAGGTTCCTCCTTAGAACGTCTATGTCACGTAAATAAACGGTTGCCGAAATTTATGAGTGATTAACACACTAGAAATCAGATCTAAAACAATTATGAAATCAACAATGGTTTCAACATCAAATTAACATCATTTACATGCCTCGGGCAGAGCCCTAGTCCCTAGAAACTAAGCTACTACTCCAGTCTTGCCATGGAGATGACAAGCTGGGTTGACAACATAATAAAAATCAGAAAAGAGAAGAGGGGAGAAGAAGAGAAGAGATCCTAAATCTATGTCTAGAGTAGTAGCCTCTAATGTGTTGTCTTTTCTGCCTCTGCCTGGTCCCTTATTTATAGAATTGGGCAGTTAGAGTCCTAATCCAACTCAAATTAGATCCAATTCTGTTATTCGAGCCAAGTAATACGCATCACTACCGTGATGGCTATCACGGCCTGGCCGTGACGGATTCTCGCCTTGAAAATTCTTCACTTGGTTGGTCTGTCATGGACGTGATGCTCAACACGGCCAAGCCGTGATGTCCATCACGGCCGTGATGGCCATCACGGCCAGGCCGTGATGAGCATCACGGCCATGACGGCTATCACGGCTAGGCCGTGACAGACTCTGACTTCAGCCTTTGTTTTTTTTTCAGTTATGCTCGATCATGGCCGTGATGGGCATCACGGGTAGGCCGTGATGGGCTCTGTTTGGCTCATTTTCTTCAGTTTTAAAGCTCCATCTTCATCCAAACTTCATCATGGTTGATCTTGAGCAATTTACCCTTGATATCTGCAAAACAACACACGAAAACCGCCTTACCCGTTCCAAAGGAAAATTAACCTAAAATCTAATAAAAATATGCCTAAACTACATGAAAATGCATGCAAAATGATGGACAAAGATGAGGTGGAATCACACTCATCAAACCTCTGACTACTGCATGTTCTTTGGTGGAAATTTGGTAACATGGAGGAGCAAGACACAAAATGTGGTTGCCTGGTCAAGTGCAAATGTTGAGTTTCAAGCCATTGCATAAGGAGTTTGTGAGTTAATATTTATGAAAAAGATTATATTGGATGATCTTCACTATAAGGTTTTTTTGTGATAATAAATCAGCCATTAACATTGCTCACAATCTAGTATAGCATGACATAAAAAAACACAATGAGATAAACTGGCATTTTATCAAGGAGAAATTGGATAATGGATTGATTACCGCAACATATGTTCCTTCAAGACTAGTCGGTAGATGTGTTAACTAAAGGACTGCCCACAAAGAGATTCCAAGATCTTACTAGCAAGCTGGGAATAATAGATATCCATTCATCAACTTGAGGGGGAGTGTTGTAATGTATCTTGTAGTTATTGTAGAATACACAGTCATTAGGATAGATTATTTCTTATCTTATTTGTTGCTATTTTTTAGGTAAACAATTATTTCTCCTTAGGCTATATATACATAATATATATACACACACACACACATATAGGGAGCAACTCAAGTGAGAGGAGTGTGTTATTATGAGAGATGAGAGGAGTAAATCTGGACCTTTGGATCATACATGAATGGTCAAGATTAGAACATAAAGTCATGTGAATTTTCTAAGTGATCACATGACCACCAACTAACTTCTAATCCTGACCATCCATGTATGGTTTAATGGCCCAGATTTATTCCTCTCACTCTCACAATAACACACTCCTCTCACCTGAGTCGCCCCCTATATATATATATATATATATATATATTAGGGGGCGACTCAGGTGAGAGGAGTGTGTTATTATGAGAGATGAGAGGAGTAAATCTGGACCTTTGGAATTTACCTGTTAGTAGCTAAACAGGACACGATAACAACTAAATTAACAATAACTTCTACATGTCAGACATGAAATTCCACCAATGCTTCCTATAATCACCAAGTGTTTCATGCAGTAATGTCAGAAACCAACCCCAATTGTCCTTGTTTTCCATATCCACAATAGCATAAGCTATCACAAAAATATGGTTGTTTGCATCCTGCCCCACTGCTGAAAAGAGTTGTCCTCCAACGTAGCCTTTCAAAAAGCAGCCATCCAACCCAATAAAAGGCCTGCAACCTATCTTAAATCCTCTCTTGCATGCACCCAGACAAAAAAAGAACCTTTGGAACTGTGGTGGCGAATCTGGAAGAGGGATGATATCTGTAACACCCCAATTTTTACTTCTTTCTAATATCGGTAATAAATATATAAATGTTTATATTTTTATCCGAGACTTAAAGAATGATTTTGGATAAACCAATGCCATTTCCATGTCATGATTAATTTTATAAGGTTACGAAGAAATTTTGGGTTGAAAATTCAGACAGAACCCAGTCTGCGTTTTTACTGACAGTAAAAGTTTACTGCTTATAAAACCTAATTTTAATCCGTAAACGAGATGAATAATGTTTTTATCATATTTTCTACGATATTGGTTTGAAAATTTTAGCGTAAAAATATAATATTATATTTGCTGCGGGCGAAAACGTCGAAATATCTCTAGGAAAACCTAAGTCAGATGAACCAGGAGGTCAACAATGGATCTGAGATGACTGATGTGACTGGGATGACGAGCATTTATGACGATCCTATCCAAGTCATAATGGCCATAATGACACATAAATGCCATTAGATATTTTTAGCATGGAAAAGACCTTTTTACCCCTAGTTTCACATGGAAACTACAAGTTTGCCATCATGCATTTTACCCTTTTGGCCCCCCAAACCCACGGCTCCACCAATATCACCATCACTTAGGCAAAATTTTGTTTCATTCATGTCATCTCCTTCATGAAAACTTGAAGTTTTCTCTCCAAAGTTCATCATTTTACATAAGAACATCAAAGTGATTTTGTGAAGAACATCACCAAAATCATCACTTTCTTTGATCTTCAAGAGGTACCATCTCTTAATCATGCCTTTCTAAGTTCTTCTCTTTACAAACTTTAGGAGTTCATGCCTTTAATCATCATGTTCTTCATTTTGTTCAAAGTTCATGAAGCTTTCTTCAAAAATTCATAAGAAATTGTAGAAAAATCCATTTGACTTGAAACCAATTGCTATGATCTTATAACCCTCTCTATATTTTTTTTATCCAAGAGCATGTGTTCAACAAAATTTTCCTCCCTATTCTTTCTCCCTTGGCCGAAGCCCACCCTAATGGGTGTGTAGGGATTTTGTTTCAAAAACTTGTTGAATAATCATTTGATTCATCTTTTAATCCTTATGGTTAATGAATCCAAGTGATTAGAAAATCAAAAATCAAACCCCAACCTAAATTTTCTTAAAAGGGTCGAAACCCTAACTTTGTTTGGTTGGTGGATTTTTGATTTAATGTTGTCTTGTGACACTTGAATCCGATTCTATACTATGTATATTTGTTAAATCCAAGAGATAAAAATCAAGTGAAGTATTTAACCCCACTTTGGTGTCAAGGCTGAAACCCTAGTTCATGGAATAAGATGAGTTTCATTCAAAGTTCTTGGTTCATGATCTTGGATTAAGTGTTTAATCAAGCTTAAGTTGCTTAAGGATCATAAATCCATATGTTAGAAAATTTTAAACTTTCCTAACCTAGTGATCTAGAAGAGGTCGAACCCTAACCCTCATGAATAAGTATGTTTTGTTAGATTTTGATTTATTTTGATTGCAATTGGTTGTGAAGGAATCAATTGGATTAAGTTGATCTAAGTAATACTGAGGAAACCGGAATCCAAATCAGAAGGTTGTTCGAGACAGTTTGATTTGAATCTCCAAGAGGTAAGGGTAGTTTGCCTGAGTAGTTTAAGATTACCCCATGCTAATATTTAGAGTTGTCTGTAAATTATCTGTCGTGATTCCGTGATTTTAAATTGTTTATTGTTTGAATTGGTTATATATTTACTTGATTATTTGTGATATGTTGATTTACATGATTATAATTGGCGTGTTAAATTATTATTGTGATGCATGCCATGATTTGGATGTATGCCATGCTATATTGTGGTGAAATTATCTGTTGTTGAGTGATGGATTGAGAAACCTGACATTGGTCGGTGTTTAAATTAAATTGAGGATAAACCTGACATTGGTTCTCCAAACTTTAGATTTAGATAGACTTCTCCATGAGTCAGGTGTTTGCCCCCTCATCTTTTTTGTATCCTTTGTTTTTCCTTTATTGAATTAATCATGGTATGCTGCAAATGATGGATAGTGCTTGGGGTGCCAACATAGTTGGGATGTCTTGCACTATAGTGATGCCTTTGCATACCTTTTTTGTTTTAAAAAGATTAATAAAATTGTGGATAAAAGCTTGATAAGCTAAATAATTAATCAAAGTGATTAATTGGTGGGAATTTGAGAAAAAAGTGGAAAATTATTATTTTAATAATATTTTTGTGAAAAATGTATCAATAAGTGACAGTAAGGGTGGAACTGTGAAAATGTTTCACAAGCACTAGTTTTTCCAAAATAAATTCAATTTTACTATAAAATGTTATTTAAAATGATTAAGTTACTAGAATAACGTAATATAGCCGTCAGAACAATTACTTATGACAAAAAAATCATTTAAGTTATAAAAATATTTTTATGAAATTTTTTGAGAAAAATGTTTTATTTTATTATTATAAATTTTATTTAGAAATGACTTTTTAAAAGTTGATGTTTATTGAGAACGATATCCAGAAATGAAGGATTTGAAAAGAAAAGAATTTATCTATGATTTCACGTTTTATAAACGTTTTAACAGAAAATGATTTCTATAAAGGAGTTTTATTCAGTGAAAATAATCCCGTTAAACATGGATAAGTTTTTGGAGGTTTGTTTTTGTATTTGTTGTTTCACTGAGCGAAATGTTTTAAAAAGGAAAAATGAACCTAGTGACCAAGATGTCGGGGCTCTAGTGTTCTGTTGACACATAGATCAGGGATCTGTTTCATTGGACTGAGTGTCCTGAAAAGGTTTTGTGGACTGTGTCCTAAATTTGATGTGGAGAATGTGAATTCCATATCCGCGAGCATAAGACTGGTGCATCAGTTTAGGGCTTTGCGATTGAGCACTCGGACTGTGTGTCCTGTGTTAAGTTTAAAACATTCAGACTGTGTGTCTTCTATTTGTTTAAAGTGAAAAAGTCTTAATATAAAATTAAGCATGATCGTGAGCTTTGGGCTTCGATATGGTAAGATTATTACGACAAATAAAATGAAAGCGAGAATAAAAGTTTTTCTCATGCATTTTTGGCAGACGTGCCATGTGTTATGATCATTGAGTCCTGAGTGGATCAATGTATCTTTTATGGACTATGTTTCCATTTGATCATTGGGTTTCTGTGCGAACCAATGTATCTTTACTGGACCATGTTTCCAATTTAATGCGACGACTATTGGGTTCTGAGTGAGGCAATAGGTTATGGACAATAAACTCCATTGATTGCAGTAACTATTGTGTTCTGTGTGGACCAATGTGTTACATTTTTGAACAATAACCTTGGTGTACTGCGTGATGACCCATGTGTTATGTGTTCTTTTGGACATTGTTTTATTTTGTTTTTACAATGGGCCATGTAAAGAGCTTGATCTACTCAAAACGAAACAGAAAGTTGTGGGATCTCCGGAGATTAGGTATCAAGTTAGAGCCTGAATATTGAAGTGTGATGCATTTTTTATAAAATGACGATCACTGTCGGGTATGAAACCCTTTTTGATAAAGTTATTATGTTGTTTGGATAATTTTTGTATGCTATGAATATCTGGTATATGCTGTTTTGTGTGTCGCGCATGCGGTTGTCTTATCAAAACTCATATATTGGTATCTCACCCTTGCATATCTGTTTGTTGTTTCCTCTACTATGTGGAATGTATATATATCTGAGTTCAGATGGATCCGGACGGAGTGGAGCTAAACTACTCGGGGGTCCGAGCTCTGATGTTTGATAATGCAGACCAAGGTGGCACCTGGGTGATCAACCCAGGGACTCAGAGTGCTACCTACACTAGTCCGATGAGGACACTCCGTGGGACTGTAGCTGATGGACCACAACAACTCATTCATAGCAGGGAGACGATTGAGGTCTCACTACCTCCCATTTGGATTATCCTGCGGAATTTGGTACGCCACGGGGACTTAGAGCATCAACCACCTCCGTACACTCGGCCCTTTACGGCAGGGTAGCCGGAGTCACCTCCAGGGCCTATAGTCATGATCCCGGAGGAGGCACAGGTGGAGATGGAGGAGGATCCTGAGAAGGATCCGATGGTTGATCCTGACTATGTTCCTCTTGAGGATGGTATAGTCTCGGATATTGGAGAGGGATTTGAGGTGTCCTCTCCAGATACACCTCCTGGAGGTGGAGGTGTCTATACCGGACTCCCCAACAGGTTTCATTAGTAGCGACCAGCTGTAGGATGTAGTTCTTTTGGGTAGAGTGGGATTTTTAGATTGTCAGACTTTTTGGATACTGAGAGCCATCTTTTTGAGTAGTGGTTTCAGACTCCCACTATGATATGGTTATGTTGTTTCAGTTTGATGTTATGTGATAAGCCTCCGGCTCGTCTAGTTTTATAACTAGTATGACCATTGCTTTTGTACTAATTATTCGATTCTAATCTCGTTTTCGACCAAATTTGGATTTAATTGTCCTCAAGCAACATTTTGAGTCTCTTAAGTAGTTTTAGGATATTTTAGTTAATTTTGAGTCAAATAAAGCATTCACTGCTATTTCATATTTTCAGGTTAATGAGAAGAACAAAAAGGGAAGGACACTTAAAGCAGAAGCCATCACGCCCAGGCCGTGACACTGGTCACAGCCGTGATGAGCTACCCATGAAGACCAGAAGCCATCACGCCCAGGCCGTGACACTGGTCATGGCCGTGATGAGCTACCCCTGAAGACTAGAAAGCATCACGGCCCAGTCGTGATACCCATCACGGGCATGATGAGAAGACCCTGAGGACCAGAGACCATCACGGCCTAGCCGTGATGGAGGTCACGGCCGTGACAGATCAGCACCCATGGACAGAATTGATCACGGACTGGCCGTGATGGGCATCACGGCCGTGACAGGCTAGAATTTGAATGCGCGCCCTTGGCAGAATACGTCACGGCCTGGCCGTGATGGCCATCACGGCAGTGACGCGAATCCTGATCTATAAAAAGGCACCAGGGCAGACGCAAAAGACACAGAATTTTTCACTGTTTACAAATTATTTCAAAAGTTTTGTTACGTTTGTGATGGAGAACTAATCACCAGGGATTTGTCTGCTGTAATCGGTTTCCGCCGACACTTAAGGTTCCATAATTCCCGATCAAATTGCTTATCTCTTTCAATATTATGCTATATGCCTTGTTTGCTTAATTCAAGTTATATAGAATAAGTATTGATTAATTTCGATGATTCTATGTTCCTTTACCTTGATCGCGTTTGCTTAATTCGCGTGTGTTTGATCGTGTTTGCTTAATTCACGAGAGCTTCAATCCGTTTGCTTAATTCGGAAATTAGGAACATATATCTCGTAGTGTCAATTGCGCTTGTTTAATTGCTGCTACACTCAAAAAGGGATTAGAATCCGCTTAGGGCATGGAAATTATGTGAATCAATGATAGTTGGGAAACCGAAACAGTAGATTAATCGTTCTAGCTTATTGATAATCACCTAATTGCACTGTTTTCTTAATCGGACCTTAGCCTAAACCCACCCCCCCACCCCCCCACCCCCCAAAATCGATTTGTAGGTTAATAATAATCCAAGAGTCCTTGAGATACGATACTCGAGTTGTCGTTCCCTAACTACAGTCTTTCTTCCAATCACTCATTTTTGACCCGTGTGCGACAGCGGATCAAAATTGGCGGCGTTGCCGGGGATTCTTGTTGTTATTAACAGATTTGTTCAGTTCTGGCTACTAGGTCTGGTTGTTCTGACCTGGTTGACTTTGATCCTGAAATTGAGAGAACCTTGCACACACGCCGTAGAGCAATTCAGGCTAGCACTAGTTCACCAACCAATAGTGATAACATGGCTGATCAAAGAACACTAAGACAGCTTGCTGCTCCTGATGTTAATTACAATGGTTTATGTATTGAATATGCTGATGTCGTTGCTCCTTTTGAATTGAAATCTGGTTTAATACACTTGTTGCCAAGGTTTAGTAGTCTTGCAGGTGAAGATCCGCATAAGCATCTGAAGGAATTCCAGGTTGTTTGTTCTACACCCTTGAGACCTGAAGGAATAACAGAAGACCATATCAAGCTGAGAGCCTTCCCATTCTAACTTCAAGGTGCTGCGAAGGATTGGGTGTATTATCTTGAGCCGAATTCCGTTTCAACCTGGAATGATTTGAAGAAAGTCTTCCTAGAGAGATACTTCCCTGCCTCTAGAGCTGCATCAATCAGAAAGGAGATATGTGGTATTAGACAAGGCAATGAATCATTGGCCGAGTACTGGGAGAGGTTTAAGAAGTTGGTGTCCGGTTGTCCTCAGCACCAGATTTCCGAGCAACTGCTTATTCAGTACTTTTATGAGGGATTGCTACCAATAGACAGAAACATTTTAGATGCTGCTAGCGGGGGAGCACTTGTTGATAAGACTCATTTCTTTGCCAAGTCATTGATTGAGAACATGTCACTCAACTCCCAACAGTTCACAACTAGAAACAATTCTATCGAAACAAGGGGTGTGAATGAGATCCATGTTTCTTCTTCCAACAAAGCCCTTGAAACCAGACTTGATGAGCTTACTTCTTTAGTGAAACAGTTGGCAGTGGATAAAGCTCAAACAACAAGGTTGTGTGGTATTTGTACTTCTCCTGAACACCTGACCGATACATGTCCCATTCTGAAAGATGAGTCGGTCACTGACTTGCCTTAAGCATATGCAGCCAATCTTTACAATCAAGGCAACAATCAGAACAGGTACAACATTCCTGACCTTTCCACTAATAAGTACCACCCCAGCTGGAGAAACCATCCAAACCTTCGGTATGGAAACTCATCTACACAACAACAACAACTGATGTTACCACTAACACCACCACAGAACTCTCCCCAAGTGACCACCTCTGCACCTTCCGGACCTTCACTAGAGGACCTTGTCAAGCAAATGGCTGCAAACAATCTCCAGTTTCGGCAACG
This sequence comes from Sophora flavescens, assembly GCA_030762895.1. NCBI lineage: Eukaryota > Viridiplantae > Streptophyta > Magnoliopsida > Fabales > Fabaceae > Sophora > Sophora flavescens. The sequence goes on along the minus strand of CM061070.1, from coordinate 75,245,359 downwards.
AATGGATTCTAGTATTCATACTTCGCAGACACAGATTGGACAGCTTGCCACTTCGATGAATGCCATGCAGCAACCTCAAGGATCGAACCAACTGCCTGCACAAACGGTAGTGAATCCTAATGTCCCTAATCCTAATGTGAGTGCAATTACTTTGAGATCCGGGAAGATTGCAGAACCAGCCCCTGAAAAAAATAAAAAAATTGTTGAGGTAACACCTGAACCTTCTGTTGTTATTGAGGCTGAAAAGGAGTATGTGCCACCAATTCCCTTCCCGCAAAGAGTACTGAAAAATAAAAATATTGATGAGGAAGACAAAGAGAGAGAGATTCTGGATGTATTCAGAAAGGTGGCGGTAAACATTCCGCTTCTTGATGCGATTAAGCAGGTTCCGAAGTACGCGAAGTTTCTGAAGGATTTGTGCATACACAAGAGGAGGTTGAAGGGAAATGAGAAATTTGGGACGAAATGTTTAAGCCCTCATTCAACCTAAACCTGCACCTAAAAAGGTTACCGTTTCATCCCTCAATCAGGCAATGCCACAGAAATGCAAGGATCCGGGAACTTTTGCTATTCCATGTACCATTGGGGATAGTAAATTCGACAATTGCATGTTGGATTTAGGAGCTTCTATTAATGTCATGCCTACTTCTGTTTTTAACAATCTTGATCTTGGTCCTTTGCAACATACAGGTCTTACTATTCAGTTGGCAAACAGGACCAATGCTCGCCCCATTGGAGTAGTAGAAGATGTGCTTGTTCAAGTCAATGACTTGATTTTCCCCTCTTGATTTTTACATTCTGGACATGGCAGGAGAAACGAATTCAAGCAGATCGCCAATCATTCTTGGCAGACCGTTCATGAAAACGGTGAAGACAAAGATTGATGTTGACGATGGAACCATGTCCATGGAATTTGGTGACATTGCTGCAAAATTCAACATTTTCGATGCTATGAAGCATCTCTTGGAAGAGCATTCTGTTTTTCAAATAGAGTTGCTCTCTGAAATTGTTGATGACACTTATTATGCTTTGGTTGCAGCTGCTGAGTTTCCATCTTTTTCTGGTTTTGACGATGTTTATTCATATGCTGATTGTACTAACACTGACCTTTGTGCTGTTTGTGCTGAGATTGATGCTGCCTTGCAGGGTGACAGTGTAAATGAAGCTGTTTATTCAGCTGAAGTTCTTGACAGCACGGCTGCCCCAAACATACCATCTATTGAGCAGCCACCTTCCTTAGAGCTTAAACCACTTCCTGAAAATCTGAAATATGCTTGTTTAGAGAGGAATGAAAAACTTCCGGTTATAATTTCCTCTAACCTTGATTTTGACCAGGAAACTAAGTTCTTGCAGGTAGGTATCATATATCCTATCTCTGACAGTAATTGGGTGAGTCCAGTGCAAGTTGTACCTAAGAAATCTGGACTCACAGTGGTAAAAAATGAAAACAATGAACTTGTTCCCACTAGAGTTCATAATAGCTGGAGAGTTTGTATTGATTACAGGAGATTGAACCAGGCTACTAGAAAGGATCACTTCCCTTTGACGTTCATCGATCAGATGCTTGAACGACTAGCTGGTAAATCACACTATTGTTTTCTTGATGGTTTTCAGGTTACTTTCAGATCCACATTGCACCAGAGGATCAAGAAAAGACAACTTTCACGTGCCCTTTCGGCACTTTTGCTTACAGGAGGATGCCATTTGGTCTTTACAATGCTCCTGGCACATTTCAGAGATGCATGATTAGTATTTTTACTGAATATATTGAGAATTGCATGGAAGTGTTTATGGATGATTTTACTGTTTATGGCTCTTCATTTGATGCATGCTTGAATAGTTTGAATCTGGTTTTGGAGAGATGCATTGAAACTGACCTTGTTTTGAATTATGAAAAATGTCATTTTATGGTTGAACAGGGAATTGTTTTGGGGCATATTATTTCTGAAAAAGGTATTTCAGTGGATCCTACTAAGATTGAGGTGATTTCTACACTGCCTTACCCATCTTGCGTTCGCGAGATTCGCTCTTTTCTTGGTCATGCAGGTTTTTACAGGCGCTTCATAAAGGATTTTAGCAAGATAGCTCTTCCTCTGTCAAAAGTGTTGAAGAATGATGTCATTTTCAACTTTGATGACAACTGCAAAAAGGCGTTTGATTTCTTGAAGAAAGCATTGACCTCTACTCCCATCATCCAGCCTCCTGACTGGACCCTCCCTTTTGAGATTATGTGTGATGCCTCTAACTATGCCGTGGGGTCGGTCCTTGCACAAAGGGTGGACAGGGCTGCCCATGTGATTTATTATGCTTCTAGAACTTTAGATGCTGCACAGGCTAATTACACTACTACTGAAAAGGAACTTCTAGCTATTGTTTTTGCTCTTGATAAATTCAGATCATATTTGCTAGGTTCCAAGGTTGTTGTTTTCACCGACCATTCAGCTTTAAAGTACTTGTTGAAGAAACCAGAAGCAAAACTGAGATTGATTCGGTGGATGTTGTTGCTCCAAGAGTTTAGTGTGGAGATAAAAGATAAGAGTGGAGCTGAGAATTTAGTGGCTGATCACTTGAGCAGAATAGAGAGGGATGAAGATCCTTCTCCCATTCGGGATGACTTTTCTGATGAGCAGCTTTTTACGATTACATGGGGTAACTCCTTGGTTTTCTTGATATTGTTAATTATCTTGTTGCTGGTGTTTTTCCGACAGGTGCAACTAAGTCACAAATTCACAAACTCAAGAGTGATGCCAAATATTAGGTTTGGGATGATCCATATCTTTGGAAATTTGGTAGTGATCAGGTAATTAGAAGATATGTCCCCGACTATGAGATTGAATCTATTTTGCATTTTTCTCATGCTTCTCAAGTAGGGGGACATTTTGGGACACAAAGGACCGCAAGAAAAATCCTAGATTCAGGTTTTTATTGGCTCACCATTTTTAAAGATGCTAATGAGATCTACCGTACTTGTAAAGAGTGTCAGACAGTAGGTACAACCATCACTCGTAAGAGTGAAATGCCTCAGCAACCTATGCTTTTCTGTGAGGTGTTTGATGTGTGGGGAATTGACTTTATGGGTCCTTTCCCTGCATCTTTTGGTTTTCTCTACATTTTACTTGCTGTTGATTCAAAGTGGGTGGAAGCTATCCCCACTAGGACTAATGATTCTAGAGTTGTTGCAAATTTTGTCATGTCCAATATTTTTTGCAGGTTCGGAATACCTCGTGCTATCATAAGTGACCAAGGCACTCATTTCTGTAACCGCACCATGGAAGCTTTACTCCGAAAGTATGGAGTTGTGCACAGGGTCTCCACTGCATATCATCCCCAAACTAATGGGCAAGCTGAGATCTCAAACAGAGAAATCAAACAGATCTTAGAGAAAGTGGTGCAGCCAAATAGGAAGGACTGGAGCCGCCGTCTAGAAGACGCACTTTGGGCTCAAAGAACAGCTTTCAAGACACCAATAGGGATGTCTCCCTATAGACTTGTGTTCGGTAAGGCATGTCATCTACCTGTAGAAATTGAGCACCGTGCTTATTGGGAGGTCAAAAGTTGTAATTTGGAAATGCAAAAAAAGGCATTGAAAGAAAACTCCAATTACAGCAGCTTGAAGAGATTAGGTTAGAAGCCTATGAAAGCTCTCGAATTTATAAAGAGAAAACTAAGCACTTCCATGATAAGATGATTTCTAGGAAGGAATTCTCTGTGGGCCAACAGGTTTTATTGTTTAACTCCCGCCTAAAAGTGATGGCTGGGAAACTTCGATCCAAGTGGATTGGCCCATTTATTATTCTTGATGTTTTCCCTCATGGTGCGGTAGAAATAAAAAGTGCAGGTAGCAACAAGGTTTTTAAGGTTAATGGGCAGCACTTGAAGCTATTCCGTGAGAGCTCGGTGCCTGAAGATGCAACCGTAGAAGAGCTTTCCTTGGAAGAGCCCATCTACACTACAACCTGATCAGGGAGCACCTTCTCCTTTCCCTCACTCTTATTTTATATTTATGTTCTTTCATTGAGGACAATGTATGTCTTAAGTGTTGGGGAGGGAACCAATTGCTTTGTTTTTGTTTTGTTTTCCTTGTTTGTGTTGCTTTGTGTCGTATGTATGTGAGTCTTGTGTCAGTGAGCTTGATGGATTTTAATTAAATTTAGCATAGATTGATTGCATGATAATTGTTGACTGTTGATGATTTCCCCCTAGGTTTTGAAAATTGAAAATTGATCCCCATGTGAAATATTGAAAATTGAACTTTGAGATATCCTCTTGTGATTGCATGATTTATGATAAGTTTGGGGTGAAGGGATGCACACACTAGGGATTGAATCTCGGTCAAACAATTTGCGAAAAATGTCCAGGTGAGGATTTGAACATGTTTTTTTTAATTGTGTGAATCACTTTTAAGTTGCACTTTCCCGGATTTGCTTGAATCTCTTCATGGTTTGGATGCTTATATGGTTGCATCAAATGATTTAGGCAATTTTCTTTGAAATAACTACTTGGCCTAAAAGAACCATCCCTAATGCATGTTCCCTAGTTAGCCACATTGAGCCTAATAAGCCTATTGTTTCTTGATGACCTTATGTTATAAGCCAAAAATCTGGAAAAACCATGTTAACCCAATCTTAGGATTAGGAGAGCATGGATGCTTAGCAAGACAAGGGTTGAAGGAAACTAAGTTTGGGGTGGCTACAAGGTTTGATATGTCATTCTGGGTTGAGAAAAAGAAAAATAAAGGTTGGAGCCAAAGGCAAAAAGAAAAAAGAAAAGAAAAGAAAAGTACAAAAATGTCAAAAAAAGAAGAAGAAGGGTATTGTAAGGAAAAGGGCTGTAGTCACCCAAAGCATCAAAAAGAAAAATGAAAAAAAAAGGGAATAAGAGTGGAAGTCAAGGTAAAAATTTTCATGCTCTCTTAATTCCTAGGGATGTAAAGCCTAGTACTTTTGAATATCCTACCCTTAGTCAAGCCCTATTACAACCTTTAAAAGACCTTTTGATGTTGCATTCATGTTTTCGTGGGAACTATTTTGAGATGGAAATCAAATTCATGGGAAGTTCTCTTGAAATGTGAAATTGAGTGAAAAGTTTATAGCCTAGACAAATTGAGCGAATGAGTGAAATATTAAATGCCCTTGTGAGGAAGGCAGTTGTTTGAAATTGGTGATCTCCATTTTGTGTGTAACTTAGATCCTCAACTCAGATTACTGATTGCATGAATGATGGAATTCTCAATTGTTTAAAGTAAATGAATGTGGGGGTTACATTGTTGCAAAGGGGGAAAACATTGAAGAAAAAATTGTTTTGTTAAAATTGCATGAAATTTGTGCGAAATTGGTTGAATCCTTTAAGCTTGCCAAGTTTGAGTCTTTTTGAGTTTTAGTTTGCTTGGGGACAAGCAAAGTTTAAGTTTGGGGTATTTTGATAAGCCTCTGGCTCGTCTAGTTTTATAACTAGTATGACCATGGCTTTTGTACTAATTATTCGAGTCTAATCTCGTTTTCGCCCAAATTTGGATTTAATTGTCCTCAAGCAACATTTTGAGTCTATTAAGTAGTTTTAGGATATTTTAGTTAATTTTGAGTCAAATAAAGCACTCACTGCTATTTCATATTTTCAGGTTAATGAGAAGAGCAAAAAGGGAAGGAACTGGTCACGGCCGTGATGAGCTACCCATGAAGACTAGAAGCCATCACGCCCAGGCCGTGACACTGGTCACGGCCGTGATGAGCTACCCCTGAAGACTAGAAAGCATCACGACCCAGCCGTGATACCCATCACGGGCGTGATGAGAAGACCCTGAGGACCAGAGACCATCACGGCCTAGCTGTGATGGAGGTCACGGCCGTGACAGATCAACACCCATGGACAGAATTGATCACGGCCTGGCCGTGATGGGCATCAAGGCCGTGACAGACTAGAATTTGAATGCGCGCCTTGGCAGAATACGTCACGGCCTGGCCGTGATGGCCATCACGACCGTGACGCGAATCCTGATCTATAAAAAGGCACCAGGGCAGACGCAAAAGACACAAAATTTTTCACTGTTTACAAATTATTTCAAAAGTTTTGTTACGTTTGTGATGGAGAACTAATCACCAGGGATTAGTCTGCTATAATCGGTTTCCCCCGACACTTGAGGTTCCATAATTCCCGATCAAATTGCTTATCTATTTCAATATTATGCTATATGCCTTGTTTGCTTAATTCAAGTTATATAGAATAAGTATTGATTAATTTCGATGATTCTATGTTCCTTTACCTTGATCGTGTTTGCTTAATTCGTGTGTTTGATCGTGTTTGCTTAATTCACGAGAGCTTCAATCTGTTTGCTTAATTCGAAAATTAGGAACATATATCTCGTAGTGTCAATTGCGCTTGTTTAATTGCTGCTACACTCGAAAAGGGATTAGAATCCGCTTAGGGCATGGAAATTATGTGAATCAATGATAGTTGGGAAACCGAAACAGTAGATTAATCGTTCTAGCTTAATGATAATCACTTAATTGCACTATTTTCTTAATCGGACCTTAGCCTAACCCCCCCCCCCCCCCGCCAAATCGATTTGTAGGTTAATAATAATCCAAGAGTCCTTGAGAGACGATACTCGAGTTGTCGTTCCCTAACTACAGTCTTTCTTCCAATCACTCGTTTTTTACGAGTGTGCTACAGCGGATCATTATGTCTGTTTGACAGTAGATGATGACCTGTAGGACAAAGGTCTTATGTAAATCTCTGATGATGCATATGTATGATATATAGAGCTGTATATTATGTTGATGGTGTTTGGTTGTATGTGAAGTAAAGGAAAAGGAAAAAAAATTTATCACCAATTTTGTACAAATAAGTGATTAGAAAACTTATTTGTTTTCCGAAGGCAACCAGCAATTTATTATTTTCGTTAAGTTTAATTTCCGCAACAAGTTACGTAAATGTGATACCCTAGGAATGGGGTGTCGCATCAGTGGTATCAGAGCTGGTCGAGTCTTTTGCGAAATCTTTGGGAATAGGTCTGTTGTGTTGATGTTGTGTGATCTCTGATTGAGATTGTTTGAATTACTTCTTAGAGGTAATGTGTGATGGTTAGTAAATTCAAGTTTCATTTTCCGGTTGTCATTTAACTGATTGTGTCATGTAGGTCAGTTATCGATCCAGAAGGTGTACTTGGATGTGGACGTGGACGCGGTCATGGAAGAGGTCGTAGAGGTGGTCGTGTTTATGGCCGACTAAATTTTGAGGAAAATTATAAGGAAGATGGAGGCATGGATTTTGCTGCACAAGCAACGGCGGATGTTGTCGCTGCTATTGCACAGTAAACTGCTATAATGGCTGCCTAGAATTTACAAGAACAACTTCGAGCTGAACAGGCTGCTGAGGCGGAGGTCTTACTGCTTTTAGACGCCAGAATCCTCCACAATTTCATGGAGATGTGGATCCTATAAAAGCTGACATATGGATTTAGGATGTGGAGAAAATCTTTGAGTTGATCAATAGTCCAGAAGGAGTGAAGGTGCCATATGCTACTCATCTTTGTTAAGGGATCTTGAGTATTGGTGGAAGGGCACTAGGCAACTACGGGAAGCATAAAATCAGGTGGTTACTTGGGTGATATTTAAGAACATGTTTCTGAGCAAGTATTTTCCACAGAGTGCTCGAGCGGAAAAGGAGCAAGAATTCCTATGTCTGTATCAGAGGGATCTGTCTGTAGGGGAGTATGCGGCCAAGTTTGAATCACTTGCCATGTATTTCCGCTTTTTCCAAAACAACCCAGATGAAGATTGGAAGTGTGAGCGTTTTGAAGCAGGACTGCGATTTGAGATTAAGGAGTCTATACTACCATTGGAAATCAAGAATTTTCAAGCTTTGGTTGAGAAGTGTAGAAAAATAGAACAAATGAGGAAGGGAAGAGATAACATAGGAAATGTGGGAGGAACATCACAGTCTAAGGGTCAGTTTCAGAACCAGAAGGGAAAACAAGTCCAGAACAAACCTTATTACCGAGCACCGGGGAATAATCGAAACCAGCAATCATACCGTCCTGTAGCTATTGCATCAGGTGTTGGAGACCAGAGGAATCAAAATCAAGGCCTAGATAGAAAGTGTTACAAGTGTGGAGATCCAAGTCACTTGGCAAATAATTGTCCAATTAGAGGAGCAAAATGTTTCAATTATGTTTAGATAGGGCATTTAGCTAGAGAGCGTGGTATGCCGAAGTGCACCAGTTGTCAACACTGTAAAGACCAATAAGCCAACAGCTAAGGGAAGAGTTTACACCATGAGTGGTGCTGAGGCTTCTGATTCTGATGATCTCATACAAGGTAGTTACGACATAGCGGGTAATCTATTAACTGTACTTTTTGATTCGGGTGCAACACATTCCTTTATTGCGATGTATTCCGTGAGATATTTGAAATTACATGTTTCTTATTTATCTTATGACTTGATTGTTTCAACCCCAACTACTGAGCCAGTTACTGCAAATTCTATATGTCTGAACTGTCCTATTATCATTCAGGATAGACATTTTCTTGTTAATTTAATATGCCTGCCTTTAATACAGTTAGTAATTTTAGGCATGGATTAGTTATCTTCCAACCATATCTTGTTAGATTGTGCTCATAGAACTTTGATTTTTCCCAATCCTGAGATTTCTGGATTTTTATCTACTAACCAAGTAAGAACTTTTTCGAAAGAAAGAGATCAAGGATACTTGCTTTTAACTAACTTAGAAGTCGAGAGGGAGATCGATTTGAGTACGATACCTGTAGTAAGAGAATTTCCGGATGTGTTTCCTAATGGTGTTCCTGGTTTGCCGTCGGCAAGGGAGATAGAATTCTCCATCGATTTAGTACCAGGAGCTGGACCAATTTCTATTGCTCCATATCGGATGTCACCTACAGAGCTTGTTGAATTGAAAACTCAATTGGAGGACCTTTTGTCAAACAGTTCATTCGACCGAGTGTTTCTCCATGGGGAGCACCAGTTCTTCTAGTGAGAAAGAAAGACGGAGGTTCGAGGCTTTGCGTGGATTTTCGACAACTTAATAAAGTGACGATTAAGAATAAGTACCCTTTGCCACTTATAGATGATCTGATGGATCAACTGCGAGGAGCTGTTGTGTTCTCAAAGATTGATTTGAGAACGGGTTATCATCGGATTAGGGTGAAAACTTAAGATATACCAAAGACTGCGTTCAGAACTCGTTATGGACATTATGAATATCTCATAATGCCGTTTGGAGTGACGAATGTGCCTGCTATCTTCATGGACTACATGAATCGGATTTTTCGTCTGTTTCTGGATAAGTTCGTTGTCGTGTTCATTGATGATATTCTTATTTACTCTAAGAGTAATGAGGAACATGAAGGACACTTACGACAAGTTTTACAAATCCTGCGTGAGAAAGTTTTGTATGCAAAACTATCTAAGTGCGAGTTTTGGCTCGAAGAAGTAAAGTTTTTGGGACATGTGATTACCGAAGAAGGAATTGCTATCGATCCTGCAAAAGTGGAAACAGTACTTTCTTGGGAAAGACCAAAGACAGTAACGAAGATCAGAAGTTTTGTCGGTCTAGCCGGTTACTATAGAAGATTTATTGAAGGATTTTCCAAGATAGTTGCACCGTTAACTTTACTTACAAGGAAAGATCAACCTTTTGTATGGACGGACAAGTGTGAAGAGAGTCTTCAGAGGATTAAAGAACAGTTGACAACCTCGCCAGTGTTAATACTACCTGAACCAAATGAACTTTATGAAGTATATTGTGATGCTTCGCATCAAGGTTTAGGTTGTGTGTTAATGCAACATCGGAAAGTCGTAGCTGACGCATCACGTCAGTTAAAGACTCATGAAAGAAATTATCCGATGCATGATCTAGAGTTAGATGCAATGGTTTTTGCACTAAAGATATGGAGACATTACTTGTACGGAGCAAAGTTTGATGTCTTTAGTGACCACAAAAGTTTAAAGTATCTGTTTGATTAGAAGGAACCCAACATGAGGCAGAGACGTTGGATGGAATTTCTGAAAGATTTCGACTTTAAGTTACAGTATCATCCCGGAAAGCGAACGTTGTAGGCGATGCACGTGGCGGAAGGGCATTCATATCTCAGCTATGATGGTAAAGAAACTTGAGTTGATTGAGAAATTCCGTGATCTCAATTTGATTATGGAATTAAGTAAAGCGAAGATCAGTTTAGGAATGATCAAAATTTCTAATGGATTAATGGAAGAAATTCGAGAACAACAAGTCGCGGATGCGTATCTTCAAGAAAAGAAGGACTTAATGAAACAAGGAAAAGTTGGAGAGTTTAGTTTGGGACCAGATCAAATCTTGAGGTGCAATGGACGAGTGTGTGTACCTGATAATCATGAGATGAAAAAGATGATTTTAGAGGAATCACACAAGAGTAAGCTAAGTATTCATCCTGGATCAAAGAAGATGTATCAAGATCCGAAACAAAGATTTTGGTGGCCAGGCATGAAAAGGCAAGTAGCGGAGTATGTTGCATCATGTTTGACTTGTCAGAAAGCGAAGGTAGAACATCAAAGACCTTGAGGTATGCTTACATCATTAGATGTACCAGAATGGAAGTGAGACAACATATCAATGGATTTTGTGGTAAGTTTACCGCGAACTTCCAAAGGTTTTGACTCAATTTGGGTGATTGTCGACAGGCTAACGAAATCGGCACATTTCTTACCTGTTAGTATCAACTATACCGTGGAAAAATTGACTGATGTTTATATCAAGGAAGTGATCAGACTTCACGGAGTACCTTCAAGTATTGTGTCTGATCGAGATCCGAAGTTTACTTCACGTTTCTAGGGAATCTTACATCAAACTCTAGGAACCAAGTTAAGGTTAAGTTTAGCATATCATCCTCAGACCGATGGACAAACAGAAAGAATGATTCAATCGTTGGAAGATTTACTGAGAGCATGTGTCTTAGACCATCGTGGAAGTTGGGATGACCCGTTGCCGCTTATCGAATTCACGTATAACAATAGTTTTCATTCGAGTATAAGGATGGCTCCCTATGAGGCTTTCTACGGAAGAAAGTGTCAAACACCTTTGTGTTGGTACCAAGATGGAGAAAGCATGATTTTAGGTCCAGAAATCGTGCAGCAGACAACGGAAAAGGTTAAACAAATCCGTGAAAAGATGAAAACCGGACAAAGTAGGCAGAAGAGTAATTCGAATCAGAGAAGACGACCTCTCGAATTTCAATAAGGTGAACATGTATTTCTGAGAGTCACACCCACGACTGGGGTAGGTAGGGTTATAAAGTCCAGAAAACTCACTCCTAAATTCATTGGACCTTCCCAAATTCTTCGCCGTATTGGTCCAATAGCTTATAAAATTTCTTTGCCGCCTTTTCTTTCAAACATTCATGATGTATTCCATGTCTCACAACTAAGGAAATATATTCCTGATCCATCACACATAATCGAACCCAACGAAGTACAATTAAAAGAAAACTTGTCTTATGAGACTTCGCCTATACGAATCGAAGGTAAGTTGATTAAGCAGCTCAGGGGTAAACAAATTTCCTTAGTCAAAATTATTTGGGATGAGATGACTAGAGAAGCAACGTGGGCCGAGGACAATATGGGATTACAATATCCTGAACTTTTTACAGGTGCGTAATTTTGAGGACTAATTTTTTTTTTAGTGGAGTAGTAATGTAACACCCCAATTTTTACTGCTTTCTAATATCGGTAATAAATATATAAATGTTTATATTTTTATCCGAGACTTAGAAAATGATTTTGGATAAACCAATGTCATTTCCATGTCATGATTAATTTTATAAGGTTACGATGATATTTTGGGTTGAAAACTCAGACGGAACCCGGTTTGCGTTTTCACTGACAGTAAAAGTTTACTGCTCAGAAAACCTAATTTTAATTTGTGAATGAGATGAATAATGTTTTTATCGTGTTTGCTATGATATTGGAAGTTTTGAAAATTTTAGCGTAAAAATATAATATTATATTTGCTGCGGGTGAAATCGTCGAAATATCTCTAGGAAAAATTTTATTTCATTCATGTCATCTCCTTCAAGAAAACTTGAAGTTTTCTCTCCAAAGTTCATCATTTTGCATAAGAACATCAAAGTGATTTTGTGAAGAACATCACCAAAATCATCACTTTCTTTGATCTTCAAGAGGTAACATCTCTTAATCTTGCCTTTCTAAGTTCTTCTCATTACAAAATTTATGAGTTTATGCCTTTAATCATCATGTTCTTCATTTTGTTCAAAGTTCATGAAGCTTTCTTCAAAAATTCATAAGAAATTGTAGAAAAATCCATTTGACTTGAAACCAATTGCTATGATCTTATAATCCTCTCTATATTTTTTATCCAAGAGCATGTGTTCAACAAAAATTTCCTCCCTATTTTTTCTCCCTTGGCCGAAACCCTCACTAATGGGTGTGTAGGGATTTTGTTTCAAAAACTTGTTGAATAATCATTTGATTCATCTTTTAATCCTTATGGTTAATGAATCCAGGTGATTAGAAAACCAAAAATCAAACCCCAACCTAAATTTTCTTAAAAGGGCCGAAACCCTAACTTTGTTTGTTGGGTGGGTTTTGAATTTAATGTTGTCTTGTGACACTTGAATCCAATTCTATACTATGTATATTTGTTAAATCCAAGAGATGAAAATCAAGTGAAGTTTTTAACCCCACTTTGGTGTCAAGGCTGAAACCCTAGTTCATGGAATAAGATGAGTTTCATTCAAAGTTCTTGGTTCATGATCTTGGATTAAGTGTTTAATCAAGCTTAAGTTGCTTAAGGATCATAAATCCATGTTAGAAAATTTTAAACTTTCATAACCTAGTGATCTAGAAGAGGCCGAACCCTAACCCTCATGAATAAGTATGTTTTGTTAGATTTTGATTTATTTTGATTGCAATTGGTTGTGAAGGAATCAATCGAATTAAGTTGATCTAAGTAATACGTAGGAAACCGGAATCCAAATCGGAAGGTTGTTCGAGATAGTTTGATTTGAATCTCCAAGAGGTAAGGGGAGTTTGCCTGAGGAGTTTAAGATTATCCCATGCTAATATTTAGAGTTGTCTGTAAATTATCTGTCGTGATTCCCTGTGATTTTAAATTGTTTATTGTTTGAATTGGTTATATGTTTACTTGATTATTTGTGATATGTTGATTTACATGATTATAATTGGAGTGTTAAATTATTATTGTGATGCATGCCATGATTTGGATGTATGCCATGCTATATTGTGGTGAAATTATCTGTTATTGAGTGATGGATTGTGAAACCTGACATTGGTCGGTGTTTAAATTAAATTGAGGATAAACCTGACATTGGTTCTCCAAACTTTAGATTTAGATAGACTTCTCCATGAGTCGGTGTTTGCCCCCTCATCTTTTTGTATCCTTTGTTTTTCCTTTATTGAACTAATCATGGTATCTTTGCAAATGATGGATAGTGCTTGGGGTGCCAACATAGTTGGGATGTCTTGCACTATAGTGATGCCTTTGCAGACCTTTTTTGTTTTAAAAAAATTAATTAAATTGAGGATAAAAGCTTAATAAGCTGAATAATTAATCAGAGTGATTAATTGGTGGGAATTTGAGAAAAAGTGGAAAAATATTATTTTAATAATATTTTTGTGAAAAATGTATCGATAAGTGACAGTAAGGGTGGAACTGTGAAAATGTTTCACAAGCGCTATTTTTTCCAAAATAAATTCAATTTTATCATAAAATGTTATTTAAAATCATTAAGTTACTAGAATAACGTAATATAGCCGAAGTAACAATTACTTATGATGAGAAAATTCATTTAAGTTATAAAAATATTTTTATGAAATTTTTTGAGAAAAAGGTTTTATTTTATTATTATAAATTTTATTTAGAAATGACTTTTTAAGAGTTGATGTTTATTGAGAACGATATCCAGAAATGAAGGATTTGAAAAGAAAAGAATTTATCTATGATTTCACGTTTTATAAGCGTTTTAATGAAAAAATGATTTCTATAAAGGAGTTTTATTCAGTGAAAATAATCCCGTTAACCTTGGATAAGTTTACGGAGGTTTGTTTTTGTATTTGTTGTTTCACTGAGCGAAATGTTTTAAAAAGGAAAAATGAACCTAGTGACCAAGATGTCGGGGCTCTAGTGTTCTGTTGACACATAGATCAGGGATCTGTGTCATTGGAGCGAGTGTCTGAAAAGGTTTTGTGGACTGTGTCCTAAATTTGATGTGGAGAATGTGAATTCCATATCCGCGAGCCTAAGACTGGTGCATCAGTTTAGGGCTTTGCGATTGAGCACTCGGACTGTGTGTCCTGTGTTAAGTTTAAAACATTCGGACCGTGTGTCCTCTGTTTGTTTAAAGTGAAAAAGTCTTAATATAAAATTAAGCATGATCGTGAGCTTTGGGCTTCGATATGGTAAGATTATTACTACAAAGAAAATGAAACGAGAATAAAAGTTTTTCTCATGCATTTTTGGCAGACGTGCCATGTGTTATGATCATTGAGTCCTGAGTGGATCAATGTATCTTTTATGGATTATGTTTCCATTTGATCATTGGGTTTCTGAGTGAACCAATGTTTCTTTACTGGACCATGTTTCCAATTTAATGCGATGACTATTGGGTTCTGAGTGAGGCAATAGGTTATGGACAATAAACTCCATTGATCGCAGTAACTATTGTGTTCTGCGTGGACCAATGTGTTACATTTTTGAACAATAACCTTGGTGTACTGTGTGATGACCCATGTGTTATGTGTTCTTTTGGACATTGTTTTATTTCGTTTTTACAATGGGCCATGTAAAGAGCTTGATCTACTCAAAATGAAACAGAAAGTTGTGGGATCTCCGGAGATTAGGTATCAAATTAGAGCCTGAATATTGAAGTGTCATGCATTTTTTATAAAATGACGATCAGTGTCGGGTATGAAACCCTTTTTGATAAAGTTATTCTGTTGTTTGGATAATTTTTGTATGCTGTGAATATCTGGTATATGTTGTTTTGTGTGTCGCGCATGCGGTTGTCTTATCAAAACTCATATATTGGTATCTCACCCTTGCATATATGTTTGTTGTTTCCTCTACTATGTGGAATGTATATATATATCTGAGTTCAGATGGATCCGGACGGAGTGGAGCTGAACTACTCGGGAGTCTGAGCTCTGATGTTTGATAATGCAGAACAAGGTGGTGCCTGGGTGATCAACCCAGGGACTCAGAGTGCTACCTATGCTGGTCCGATGAGGACACTCCGTGGGACTGTAGCTGATGGACCACAACAACTCATTCATAGCAGGGAGACGATTGAGGTCTCACTACCTCCCATTTGGATGATCCTGCGGCATTTGGTACGCCACAGGGACTTAGAGCATCAACCACCTCAGTACACTCAGCCTTTACAGCAGGTAGCCCCGGAATCACCTCCAGGGCCTACAGTCTTGATCCTGGAGGAGGCACGGGTGGAGATGGAGGAGGATCCTGAGAAGGATCCGATGGTTGATCCTGACTATGTTCCTCTTGAGGATGGTATAGTCTCGGATATTGGAGAGGGATTTGAGGTGTCCTCTCCAGATACACCTCCTGGAGGTGGAGGTGACTATACTGGACTCCCCAACGGGTTTCATTAGTAGCGACCAGCTGTAGGATGTAGTTCTTTTGGGTAGAGTGGGATTTTTAGATTGTCTGACTTTTTGGATACTGAGAGCCATCTTTTTGAGTAGTGGTTTCAAACTCCCACTATGATATGGTTATGTTGTTTCAGTTTGATGTTATGTCTGTTTAACAGTAGATGATGACCTGTAGGACAAAGGTCTTATGTAAATCTCTGCTGATGCATATGTATGATATATAGAGCTGTATATTATGTTGATGGTGTTTGGTTGTATGTGAAGTAAAGGAAAAGGAAACATTTTTATCACCATTTTTGTACAAATAAGTGATTAGAAAACTTATTTGTTTTTCGAAGGCAACCAGCAATATATTATTTTTGTTAAGTTTAATTTCCGCAACAAGTTACGTAAATGTGATACCCTAGGAATGGGGTGTCGTAGCATCAATCTTAATCAATGACCCTGGATTGCTCCTTAACAGCTCGTGAGCATATTCCCAAAGGCGACCATACTGCTCCTTTTCACTACCTTCTACTAACTCTCTTGCCTCCTTAATTGCCCTAAAAATCATTGTCCTATCAATGATGACATTGAACTCCCTTTTTAGGAAATCAAAAACCTCCACATGTGTGATTCTGGGTTAACTGCGAATCTTTTCTTCTAGCTTCTACACCACCCATTTCCTGTTTGCCTGATTAACCTTAAAGGCTCTGCAGTAGCTGTGTGTCTCCTTGAATGTCTTAATTTGGAAACTCCTCCTTACATTACTCCTACCACAATAAATCTCACATTCACAACCTACTTCCTTGCATTTAGCTCTAGCCCTGTTGCTATCATTTTTCACCCACTTGATTGGCCTGCCCATGTAGATAGTGTAATCCTTAACAGCTGCCTTGAAAGTTGATAAGTTTGTAAACTCCATGCCTACTTGCAAACTCACATTATCAAATTTTGCTCTCTCATTAAACTGAGGTAAGCTACCCACTACAGTTGTTCCATCATTATCCTCATCTGTGCTAATAAGATCCCTCATCTTCTCAGACTTGTAGCTTTCATCACTCAAACCTTGATTCATTTGGCTGCTACCTCCAACGACATCCCCAAAATGAAAGAAGTCTTCATGCCCTGTAAAAAACTCAGCCCCACCACCATTATCCTCACTGCTGGATGTATTTGTTGGACTAGGTGACCTCTGCCTACTCCTCCTTGAAATCGTCTTCTTACCCTTGGATGAACTATCAGCAGCCTTCTTTCCCTTTCCATCACTCCCAACAGTCTTCTTCTTACCCTTGGATGAAGTCACAGCAGCCTTCTTTCCCTTAGAGTCATTCCAAACAACCTTCTTCCCTTTAAGCTTGCTTAACACCACTTCCTCTGAACTAATTTCAATGGGAGGAGGCTTGTACTGGCTATCCTCTGCACTTTCATCAGCAGTAGAATGGCTTTCCTCATATGGACTCATCAGACCCTCATCAACATCCATGTTAGCGGCATTCACATCTTTTTAACCATCACTCGCCACCCCTACACACAAACACATTTTAGATGCAGCTTGAAAATGACATCGGGGCGGAATAAATGGGAAACTTACTTTCCACCTTTGACTAGTGCCTCGGCATCCTTCTCCAAGAGATCATGAACCCTTAGGCTCCCCTTTGGAGCCATTCCAACAAGCTCCAGAGCCTTGACCTACAAATATATCAAATTCATAGGCATCAACCGACATTAAATTTGAGAAATAAAAGGAATGAATCCGAAAATTCATATAGAATAACACTATAGGAAATCATATCCAAAAGATAGCTAACGTGAAAAAAATAATAATTATCATATTTAATTGGAATACCATGATTCTGGTGAAAAATCGTCCAACGACTGTTAGACGGAAGCTACTTAGTGAGAAGTGACTTTTATCCAAAGGCAAGTACCAAGGAAGAGGAGAGTCCACTGCAAGATCATTTTCCCAAATTACCTTTGAACACAAAAAGGAGTGAATTTCCCCTTAGCCAATTTAGTTGTTCATCTTTGAGAAAATGAAAGAAAAACACTAGCGAAAGGTAATAACTAATTAGAAATTGATGTTTACCTCAAAACCTGCTTGCTTCAGAGCATGAAGACATTTTGTGGTTAACCTAATGTCGGGAAGCCCACTACCAACCTCAATTTCTGCCTGTATCAATGGATTTTATCTATTTAATACCAATCAATTTTGTGTATTGAATTACAAAATAAGAAGAGGCTTCAGCAGAATCCATAGATAACCTCAATCGATATTGTTTCTATTCCTCTGTGTCATACCTTAATTTTTTGATGTTCCTGGTTATTGGGATCAAAAGAATCAGTCATGCACCATTCAAATGCAGCAAAACACTGACCAGGCTTCAACACTCTATAGATCTCTTTATAGCATCCATACTATCCACAATCCAAATGCAGGAAAAAATTGTGAGCAATACAAATTAAAGAAACCATTGTGCAGATTCACGGTTAACACGTGCACTTCATGCTGTTACACATGGCCACATCAACGTCCATAATACTTGACCATTTATGGGTGCAAAAGCGAGTGCAGATAGAAAGTTACAATAAGGACAAAGATGTAAGGATATGAAATTAATTAGAGTAAGAAACATTTTTACATACAACATCTGGTGCATGGCAGGTGGCTTCTATCGCATAAACTGCATCAAAAGTGTTGTCCGGGAATGGCATTTTCATGAAGTCAGCCTGCATTATCAAATATGACTAATGTAAGATACAAGTTTAAATCATATGATTTTATTGTGAGCATATGATTTTGCTTAATTTAGAATGGCTTATTTGCCAAACAACTCTCACCTTAGCATTTTGATTATAAGCTTTTACCAACAAAACAAAAGTTACTTCAAACACACTAACTAAATCGTGCATCCAACCTAAAAAATATATTTGGAGTAGACCAATTTGACAAAACAATGGACCCATATGTGATAAAAAAAAAAAAAAATAGAAGGTCTCATGCCACACTCCCAAGAAAATGAAAGAAAAAAAAATATTTATGAAAGACCAACCATGACGAAGTTGCAAGTCTTGTCCAATCCCGCAATGTGATTGACCAGTTCCTGTTGATTAGCAAAATTATTGGGCATAAGAGACTAATTATTAAATTAATACTCGAAGACTGTTATAATATTTTATTAATGCTTTAACCAATGCACCAATGTTAAGTACAAAAATGAAACAAAATTTCAAAGTGGCTACAAATTGATATGATGATTGAACCAGAAGCTCAAAATTGTCAAATGTCAATGAATTCCAATTTACACAACAAAATTGTTTCATGAATGCATTTCATCTCATGATACATACCTTTCCCCTTGTTATTTGGTATTCATTGTTATTCAACCCTATAATTGATGTCAAGCTGCACAAATAAGCTTGATCATATTTTTGTTAGCCAGTAAAGGTAAAGTAGAGACAAGCAAAGGGAGAGGAAGCATAATCGAAAGAAGTCCTGTTCACCTAAATCGAGAAATTTCTATTGATGGTCCCCCGATTCCACATCCAACATCCAAAACCTAAAACAAATAGAAGCAAAACCTAAAACAAATAGAAGGGTCATCAATTTTTAACAACAAAATAGTGGAAGCTAGATATTAGGTAGCTATTTTGCTCTATTGAGCATGAAAATCTTTTGTCCGGGCTTCAGGCCGAGCTGTAAAGCAATGAAGTGTTCATATCGCTTGATGCTCTCTGCAAGAGATTCACCCTTCCATCTGGAATAAGTAGATAATTATTAGCACGCATGATCAATTTAGCAAAAAATTCTTCATTTTTCTAAATAGAATGAAGGAAATAGGCACCTAGGTGCAAAATGGAAAGATTAATCTCCCCATCCAAACTCATAAAAGCTGGTAGCAAGATCATAGTATTTATTAACCTGAAAAAATATGAAGATGTTATGATATTCTTTGTGTAGACAATCAAATTGACTATAAGGAAGTTGAAAAGGTGGTACTCCTAGACTTCACGGATCACAAGTTACAGACACATCACATGGGTGATATACAGAATAAGGATAGCTGGTATGTATTTTGTTACCCAAAAAATTGGTATGTATTTTTAGTATAAATATTTCTTGAGAAATGCTAGCATCACACTCTCCAACACATTCTCTCATATTGGTTGAAATTCATGTGGGTCCCACTAATTTGTGTGGGTCCCACTTAAATTTTGTATGACCCACATGTATTTCAACCAACAAGGATGAGTGTGTTGGAAAGAGTGTGTTGCTAGCATCCCTCATATTTCTTATATCGTCAATCAATCATTTTAGATGAATTAACTATTTTATGTTTGGATGAACTTTAAAAAAGAGCTTATGTGTGATTTGTTGCAGTGATATTTATCGTTCAACAATTTTCATAAAACATAATCAACTCTCACTCACACTCTCTCACTCTTGTATCATATCTCCTTTTATTTAGAAACTAGGAATTGTAACTTCTTAAAAAAAAACATAAAAATGTGTTTTTTTCATTGCTTTTATTTTTGTTTTTTTTTATAAAAAAAACCATCCAAACAATCTTATTTTTTTAAAAGCACCTCTGTTTTAAAAATTAATTATTTTTTCTTGAAATGAATCTCATCCAAATGACTAAACAAATAAATTGTAAACAATGATGCAAGGCATACATTAATATGCATCTCGACAATAACGTTAGTGCTTTATATGTTATAGGTAAAAAAATTGGTTGCTAGATATTAAATTCTCCCACCATATCAATGTAGTTAGGTTTCCTCTCTTCCTCTAAACCTCCATGGCAAACATGATACTTTTCATACCCGAACCAAAGGATAAACATAGTTTATCAAACTCATATAAAAAAAAAAAAAAAAAAAAAAGATAAACTAGCATGCAATGCAGCAACAACATTTTTTTTTTCTTTTGCCATTATGCAACACCTATAATGACTAACAACAAACTCATATCATGAGATTCAACGATTTTAATTTTTACCTCTCCCCCAAATATTCCTTTCTAATTATATTATATAACATACAAAAACATAATAGCTTCTCGATCCATATATAAATAAATAGCTTTTAAAGGGTAATTTCTACGTTTCATAGCAACAACACCAATTTACAATAGGCAATTCAACGTCTCATTGCAATTCAAGATGGCAAAAGTTATTAAGGGCTATTAATCAATTAATACAAAGAGAAAACTTAGTTACTTCTCAATGGCAGAGAGAACTTCGTCTTTGTCAATATTGCCACCAACATCTGATGCAAAATCCATAACCGCTTTTCGTACAATTCAAAACTATGTCCTTTGGATCTAAATAGAGAAAATATAGAAATTAAAAATAAAAATGAACAGAAAAAATGCAACGAATAATATATGATTCGAATCCCAACAAAAATTTAAGACTTTTTAAAATTCAAAAATAGTACTTTTCAATAAATGAATGTAATTACACGCGCAAGGAGAGGAGAGTGTGTGTGTTGTCAATATTGCCACCAACATCTGATGCGAAATCCATAACCGCTTTTCGTACAATTCAAAACTGTGTCCTTTGGATCTAAATAGAGAAAATATAGAAATTAAAAATAAAAATTGTTCCTACCGAATTCCGACTTGCTGGAATCTCACCGTAGAACGTTAAATCAAGAGTGAACAATAGGGGTTGTTTTAGATTATGGCTTGATAGAATATCGGATTCCGGTCCTACATATCCCGTTGGGAATCAAAGTCAGACGTAGTTCTAGGTTCAACCCTTGATCATACGGTGATCTCGATCCCCTAATTTTGTATCTGAGGAATACCAGCGAGCAAGGACTCTTCAATAGTCTCTTGGTCGAGCTAGTTTCTCTAATACGCTTAAGGGAGAGTCATCGGGATTCAGTCAAAAAGTGAGTTTCTCTCATGGGTTATCCTCCTTTTATAATAGGATTCTCATATCTCTTAGAGATCTGGATTTATCTCCTTTTATCTTTTCAATCTCTTTTGAGATGTGATTTCCTTAATTTAAGGGATATTATCTCTTTTAACCAGATAAGGTTATTTCAGATAATATCAGGATTTAATTAAGGATAATATCAATATCCTATCCCTTAATTTAGGGGATATTATCTCTTTTAACCGGATACGGTTATTTCGATTAATATCGAGGATAATTAAAGGTGATTTTAACTTCCTTAATTTCCGGATTGGGCCGAGTAATCAAGCTCGGTGGCCGGGTTTCACTTTTCGGCCAGTACACAAGCCCCCCAAGCTTTGAGCTAATAAAGCGTAAAAGCTTTCATGACATTAGCCGAGCTTAGGAACTTGGTTTTACCTTTGGTCTTTCGGCTCGGCGAGGTGATTGGCCGAGCTTCATACTTCGGTATATATATATACATATCCTCCAATTCAGTGAGCAGCTAGGGCGACCGAGCTTGACGCTCCGAGGTACCGATCTCTACGTCTCGGCTCCACACACAAGCCCCCAAGCTTTGAGCTGATTGCGTGGAAGCTTTTTTCGAAGGAGCCGAGGTGGAGGTGATCACCTGAGTTTCGTGCTGAGGCCATACTTTCTCGGTTCCCGAGATAAAAGAGACGTTACTCTGTGTGACGCGTGGCCTTTATGGCATTATTTCCGAGACTTGTGCAGTAGTTGCGTGCTCCTGTTTTCCCTCGATGGCAGTGTACATTCTGACATTTCTGCCACGTGTTTCCTTTCCATTAATGTGCCGAATTCAGGAAGACTTGAAGGGACGTTTTCCTTGTTTCGGACGCCAACAACCATCATTAATTCGCCGAAAGGATGATGAGTGTGATTTCACCTCATTTTCCATGTACATTTCTGCATGCATTTGCATATAGTTAGGCCATTTTAGTGTTTATTTTGTTTAGTTTTTCCTTTGGAACGGATAAGGTGGTATTGTGTGTTGTTTTGCAGATATTCATGATTAAATGCCCAAGAATTAGCAAGTATGAAGCTTGGATGACTTAGAGCTTTAAAAGATAAGAAATTGAGCCAAGCAGAGAGTATCACGGCCTAGCGTGATGGCCCCTCACTAGTGAGGGAGCGATGAGTGAAGAAAGAATTGAGCCAAAAGTCAGAAGCTGTCACGGCCTAGCCGTGATGGCTATCACGGCCGTGACGTGTCAGCTGTGCAAGATCTCCAAAAGTCAAAAACGATCACGGCATAGCCGTGATGGCTTTCACGGCCGTGATGAATCAGTTGGAAAAGTCAAAAACGATCACGGCCTAGTCGTGATGGCTCTCACGGCCGTGACCTGTTAGTTGGAAAAGTCAGAAACGATCACGACCTAGCCGTGATGGCTATCACGGCCGTGATGAATCAGTAAATGAAGAGGCGCCCAAGTCAGAAACCATCACGGCCTGGCCGTGATGGCTGTCACGGCCGTGACGGACCGCGAGTTATAAAAGGGTCTCTGAGCAGAACAGAAAGGGAAGGAGAAAACCCTAAAAACAGATCCTCTGCTGCTGTGGCTGCTGTGCAACATTCTATGGAGCTCTCTCCTTTGTTCATCTCTGTAACTCTTTCTTTTGTTTTATCTTCAATTATGTGTAGCTAAACTCCCCTTTGTTGGGGTTAGATGATTGCTCTTCTGAACTTGATTGTAAAATGACTTGATTGTAATGCAGTTTCCTTGTTCTTTATGAGTGTTTGATTCCATGCTTAATGCTTTCTTAGGCTTGATCACCCTAGGAATGATTAGTTGCTTTAATAGATAACTGGAAGGTTGGTGTCAGAGCTTGCTCATGAATCAAATGCCAAGTAGTTCATGAGCCTAGACATAGGTCTTGAGGTGCTTGCAATCTTATAAGTCTTAACTTAATGCAAAATCTCGGGTTAATCCACCTAAGGAATTAGGGTTTAATTTGGGGTTTTAGGCTCAATGCACCTAAGGCATTAGGCTTGAGTATTTCAGAAAAGACTTGATTGTCATAATTGAATTAGGAACTGTGTTACTTGTCATTTCATAACAATCAAGGGAGGATTAGCTTAGTCTAACCCTAACAATTCTATCTAATTGTTATTCACATTTCTGTCTGCATTCTAACTGTTTGATAAAATCCCAAAAAGAACAAAAACATTTTATTCTTGTTTGCTTGTTAGATGATAGAGCTACCTTCACTCCAAAATTTGATCGCCTAGATAGTAGTCTAATTTACGAAGTGGTAATTGTCCACGATCCCTGAGAACGATATCCGGTCTTACCGTTTTATTACTTGCAACGAACCGGTACACTTGCCGAGTCCGTGTCAAGTTTTTGGCACCGTTGCCGGGGATCGGTGTGCCAATATCACGAGTACCAAAGGGGACTCCTAATTTAGGCATTTTTACTGTTTTCCTACTGTGTTTTTTCTTTCTTATTTTCTGTTTCTCTGCTGTAAATTTCTGTTGTGTGCTGTTTTTCTGTTTTGCTGTTTGTTCTGCGCTACTCTGTTTGTTCAGTGTATGCGAGGTACAATCGACCCAGGTGAACTCCAATTCGAACCTGAGATCGAGAGACTCTGTAGAAGGAATAGAAAGAAAGCCAAGGCAAGACAGAACAGAGAAAGAACATCTTCTAGTAGACAAGAGCAACAAGTTGAGTTACCCAGTGTGCAAGAACCACAAATTGAAGTAGCAGTTGTCACCATGGCAGAAGATAATGCACCAAGGAGAACAATGGGGGACTACACTTCCCCTAGAGTTGATAGATGTGGAACTCCGATTGTGAGACCCGCAGTGGCTTGCAATAATTTCGAAATCAAGGCATCACTTCTCCACCTTGTGCAGCAAAACCAGTTTGGAGGTTTGGAGAGTGAAGACCCTCATGCTCACATTGGTACTTTCATTGAGCTGTGTGACACCATCAAGTTAAACGGAGCTTCCGATAAGGCCATTCGTTTAAGGCTTTTCCCTTTCTCTTTGAGGGATAGAGCTAAGTCATGGCTGCAGTCTCATCCTCATGGAAGCATCATCACTTGGAACGACTTGGTCAGCAAGTTTTTATCTCGCTTCTTCCCTCCGTCAAGAATGATCAAGTTAAGATCAGAGATTAATGCCTTTGCACAAAGGGATGGTGAGTCACTCTATGAAGCCTGGGAGAGATTCAAGTCCTTACTCACAGCTTGTCCCAATCATGAACTGGAGACATGGCAACAGGTTGCAACATTTGTTAATGGGCTCAACAGGAATTCAAGAAGTATGATTGAAGCGGCTGCAGGAGGGACATTGAGTCAGAAGACGCCCGAAGAAGCAAAGGACTTGATTGAGAACATGGCTAACAATGACTATCAAATGCCTAGTTCTCGATCAATGGTCAAGAGGGGTGTTCTAGAGCTGGATGAAATTGGTGCTCTCAAGGCACAAATGGCTATTCTTACCAAGCAATTGGGGTCGGTTCAACTGCAGAATTGTCAACTACAAGCTGTCCAAGTTCAAGGTACCTCAGTGTGTGATTTCTGTGGAGGTAACCATGCAAATGGAAATTGTGAGATCAATGTGGTTGGAAGTTTTGGACAAGAAGAGGTAAATTATATGGGCAACCAAGGGCCTAGAAATGATCCTTACTCCAACACCTACAATCCGGGGTGGCGCAACCATCCTAACTTTGGGTGGAGACAAGGGCAAAGTTCGAGTTCTCAAGCACTGACCTCCTCAAGAGAGTTCAAGCAAATTGGAGAGCATTACGGGCCAGTTCATGCAAGCCACTCAAGAGACTATGAAGAATCAAAATGCCTCCATCAAAAATCTTGAGCACCAGATAGGACAGTTGGCAAAGCAAATGGCAGAAAGACCTCAAGGACAATTGCCAGGAGATACAGAGAAGAATCCGAAGGAAGGTTGCATGGCAATTATCACAAGAAGTGGGAGAGTGTTAAATCCACAAGAAAAAGAGAGGGAAGAAAAGACAAGTGATGCTGGAATTGATAAGGTGCAGTTTGAAGAGGTAAACAACGAAGAACCCGGAACTTCCCAAGATACTACCTCTATTCCCTAGGTGTAGAAGCTGAAAAACCGCAGAGGGAGAAATTGGTTGATGAAGAATTTGCGAAGAAGAAGACTAAAAGACAGATTCTGGAAGAGGTTGATAATCCCAAAGAGCTGCCCCCATATTTCAGAATCCCGTACCCCCAACGGTTGAAGAAGGAATCAAAAGACCAACAATTTTCTAAATTCCTGGATGTATTCAAAAAGCTACAGATCAACATCCCTTTTTCTTTGAAGCTCTTGCGAGATGCCTTCCTACGCCAAATTCATGAAAGAGATTCTTACAAACAAGAGACGGTGGAAGGAGGAGACAGTTATGCTTCTTGAAGAGTGCGGTGCTATACTTGAGAGGAAGCTACCAAGTAAAGATGGAGGACCGGGTAGCTTCACTATCCCATGCACTATTGGTCATGTGAACATTGGGGAGAGCATTGTACGATCTAGGCGCAAGTATCAACCTTATGCCGTTGTCCATTTTCAAAAAGCTGGGAATTGGTGAGGTAAAACCAACGAGGATTTCTCTTCAACGGCGAGACCGCTCCATTACATATCCCTATGGTGTTGTGGAGGATTTGTTGGTGAAGGTGGATAAATTAATCTTCCCAGAGACTTTGTGGTTTTAGACATGGAGGAGGATCTTTGAAGTTCCGCTCATACTAGGGAGACCTTTTCTGGCAACTGGTCGGGCTTTGATAGATGTAGAAAAAGGCCAGTTGAAATTCAGAGTGCAAGAAGAAGAAGTAACTTTCAATGTATTGGAAGCTATGCATCGCACGAGCAAGGAAGAGGAGTGTTTCCGCATGGATATGGTAGACACAGTAGAGAAGGAAGTTATTACACATCAACACCACCCCTCTACTCCAGAGAAGAAGGAAAAGCCCAACATGAAAGCAAATCTAAAGCTATGCAAGACAAATGATGTATCAGTTGGTGAGGAAGTTTGCTCTGCTCATCTTGTGAAAACAGAACCTCCACCGGGAAGGAGTAAGAAAAAGGGCAAGAGGCCTGTTGTGACTCCGGCAAGTGTACCGGGTCGTCGCAAGTAATAAAAACACGGTAAGATATTACCGAGATCGAACACAAGGATTGGGCTACCAATTTTACTAATCCGATACGTTGGTTAAGCAATAGAGGGTGGTTGAGAGAAAGAGATTGAGATTGCAATTCAAGAATCAAATCAAATAACGCTACGGTGATTAAAATCAGAAATTAAATGCATCCAAGGTCTCAAATCCACCTACCCAATCATGTTAAGTACCCAAGTGATGATGTATTCCTTCCCTAAGTTCAATTGCAATGTCAACCGGGACCCCCTAAATTCTCCTATATCCACTGTCGTGCTCAATAGGACGTATTCGATGATTGGATTAATCACTTGTTCGGTCTCATAATCCCTAATCTCGAATTCTATTAAACCTTGTTCCCTATATGGTTGCACTAATCAAATAAATCCACGGTCGTGCTCATTATTCGATTAATGATTCCAATTCAAGTTCTAAAACGATTCAAGCCGTTTGTCCTCAAACACGTTAACAAGATAATCACGCACACATATGATCAACACAATCAATTCAGAATTGGAAAACATTTATGATCCCGATTCAAGTTCTAAAATGCGAATCGCCTTTCGGCCTCAAACACGTTTAACTTATTAATCACGCAATACATATGATCAAACATTCAAATCAGAATCGGAAATCATCAATTAAAAAGAGAGGAGAACACATACATCATATGAACACTACACAGCCATGGGTGGCTTCATCGATCCCTCGGACGAGGGGATTAGTTCCTCATGCCCGTGACGACGCACAAACAATCGGCAATAATCTCCATAATAACAAACTAAAAGAAGAAAAGAAAAGAAGACGGAGACGCAGCTCCAAAGACAAGGATTCGCACTACTCGGATCTACACAAGTGGCTAACAACTTGATACCCAATTCCGATCCGATATGGCCTTTAAATAAGGATTCTGTTTCTCGCCGGCTCGCATGGGGCGAGCTTACTCTCGACGACGAAATTAAGCATTGGCGCGCTTCAAATTTTGTATTTTCGCGAGGCGAGCTTGTATTCACGGGCGAGTCTTCAAACCCTAATCTGTCACAACCGTGGTATCCATCACGGCTAAGCCGTGATTGCCCTCTGTCTTCCATGGTCCCCAAGGACTCGCGAGGCGAGACACCATTCGCGGGCGAGTCTTCAATTCCCGGCTGTGTGACCTTCATCACGGCTAGGCCGTGATGGTCTCGACTTCCAAGTCTTCATTCTCTCGCGGGCGAGATGTCTCTCGCGGGCGAGTCTTCAAACCTCCATTTGTCACAGCCGTGACCTTAATCACGACTATGCCGTGATAGTCTCTGTCTTCTTTGGTCTTGGACTCTCGCGAGGCGAGTACACTCATGAGGCGAGTGTCTCGAAATTTCAATTTCCACTATTTCTTTGCTTTCCTTGACTCCCGGAGCTTCACATTATTTACCTGAAAACACAAAAGCACCCACAAGCGTAATTCTATCCAAAATAAGCTAAAAACTACACAAAAGACGCAAAACGAGTCAAAGTCCAACTCAGGAACGAAACAAGGCAAATTTGGGCGAAAACGAGAGTGAACTCGAATAAATAGACACATAAACCCTAGTTCATCTAGTCATAAAACTAGATAAGCCAGAGGCTTATCAAAATACCCCAAACTTAAACCTTGCTTGTCCCCAAGCAAGCTTAAAACTCAAAAACGACTCAAGGCTTGGCAAGCCTAAAGGAATCAATCGATTTCGCACAAATTTAATGCAACTTTACAAGACAGTTTTACTCCAATGATCTCCCCCCTACATCAATGTAATCCCCACATTCATTTACTTCAAACCATTGAGAACTCATCATTCATTCCGTCATTACTCTAAGTTGAGGATCAGAGATACACACAAAGGAAGATCACCAAATTCAACAACTGCCTTCCTCACAAGGGTATGTAAAATTTCACTCATTAGCTCAATTCGTCAAGGCTTTCAACTTTTTCACTCAATTTCACTTATTAAGAGCACTTCCCATGAATTTGATTTTCATCTCAAAAATGGTTCCCACGAAAACATGTATGCAACATCAGAAGGTCTTTTAAAGGTTGTAATGGGGCCTGGCTCAGGGTAGAATAATGAAGGATATTTAGGCTTAAGTCCCTAGGAACTAAGAGAGCATGAGCATTTTGACACTTTTTCCACTCAAATTCCTTTTTCATTTTTCATTTTGTCTCGGGTGACTACAGCCTTTTCCTTGCTAATCTATTTGTTACTCGCCTTTTCCTTTGGCAAATTTTTTTTTTTTTCGCCTTGGGTTTCAACCTTTATTTTCTTTTTCTCACCCCAATATGACACATCACCTTGTAGCCACCCCAAACTTAGTTTCTCACAACCATTCTCTTGCTCACTTCCATGCTCTCCTAATCCTAAGATCGGGTTAACATGGTTTTTCAGATTTCGGCTCGTAATTTAGGGTCATCAAGAAACAATAGGTCAATTGGGCTCAATTTGGCTAACTAGGGAACATGCATTAAGGATGGTTCAATTTATGGCCAAGTGGTTATTTCAAAGAAAATTGCCTAAATCATTTGATGCAACACATAAACATGCAAACCATATAGAGATTCAAGCAAATTCGGGAAAGTGCAACCTAACAGTGATTCACACATTCAAAAACAGAGTTGGAGGCTCAAATCCTCACCTGGACATTTTGCAAATTGTTTGACCGAGATACGATTCCTAATGTGAGCACCCCCTCACCCCAAACTTATCATAAATCAAGCAGTCACAATAAATCTCAAAGTTCAGTTTTCAATTTTTAAGTGGGGATCAACTTTTCTATTTTCAGACCCTAGGGGGAAATCATCAATGGTCAAATCAATTCATGCAATCAATCTATGCTCAATTTAATCAAAATCCAACAAGCTTGCCGACACGACATTCATACAACAACTCTTGATCTTCTCAAATTATTCAAGAGCGACAAACAAAAACAAAACACAAAAAGCAAAACAAAAGTTAGGAAAAGAGAGAGATACCTAGCTTGGGTTGCCTCCCAAGAAGCGCTTGTTTAACGTCCCGAGCCTGACTTATTAAGAAGCATCCACCTGGATCCCATAGTCTGTGGTACAGAGGCCAAGGGACGCTCATCATATCAAATCCTCCACCCGGATCCCATGGTTTGTGAAGTGGCCCTTGTAGGAGCAATATGACTCTATCCATACTTCCATCTAGTCTGAGTGAGAAGACTTCTTTGACCTCCGCAATGATGAACTCACTTCCTCTCGGGTCAAATTGTGTTTTCACGAGGAAGTGTGCCAGACAAGTGGGAGGGTCTAACTTACCCATGTCCACACATGCATGTAATCCAACATAGTTATTTAACGCATCAAAATCAGGTTGCTTGGCAAGCATGGTAAAATCCTCTGCCACTTTATCTTCATTTTGTTCTCTACCCCCTTGCTCCGGTGCCTTGTCCCTTGCCAACTCCTCTTCCTCTGGTTGCTCTTCCTCATCATGTGGTTGTTCCGGGGCCATGTCACTTGCCAATTCCTTTTCCTCCTGTTGTTCTTCCTCAACATGTGGTAGTTCTTCCTCAACTCCCTGAGAACTAGTTACATCCCAGTCATATCCCAACACCCCACTGCTTCTAGTTGTTGTGGCATTGCATTGGTTCTTAGGGTCGTTCTCGGTATCAACTAGGAGAGTCTCTGGGGGACACTCATTTAGTTGCTTCGTGAGATGGGCAATCTGCATCTCTAGATTCTGAAGTGCCGTCCCTGTCTGAGTTGCCAACTTGTCAATTGTCGCAATCATCTTCTCAAAAGATGTGGCTGTAAAAGTTGACAACTTCTCAAGAGCCAACTCCCAAGGTTGTGGTTGCCAATTCTGTTGAGGTTGCTGTTGCCAATTTTGTTGAGGTTGTGGTTGCTAGGCTAGACCATCGTCAGCATTACTCCAAGCAAAATCCGGATGGTCTCTACTCATATCACCCCAATACTGATTCTGACTCTGATAGTTGTTCTGGGGCATGCTGTCATTATGCCATGGTTCCACATATACTTGAGGGAAGTAGAACGGACAACTCCAAGTGTCATGGTTCCCATCACAATATTCGCAACCCGGAAGCATTCCTTCGTGTACCTCGCATACAAAACAAGGCAAGACCAAGTGGAATCAAAGAAGTAGAGAGATAGTAGAAAATAAAAAGAAAATAATAAAAATAAAAATAAAAAATAAGAACAAAAATAACTTAACCAAATAATCAAACTCCCCTAAAATCAGAAAAATTGGTTGTGCCAATCCCCGGCAACGGCGCCAAAAACTTGTTGTGACTCCGGCAAGTGTACCGGGTCGTCGCAAGTAATAAAAACACGGTAAGATATTACTGAGGTCGAACACAAGGATTGGGCTACCAATTTTACTAATCCGATACGTTGGTTAAGCAATAGAGGGTGGTTGAGAGAAAGAGATTGAGATTGCAATTCAAGAATCAAATCAAATAACGCTACGGTGATTAAAATCAGAAATTAAATGCATCCAAGGTCTCAAAACCACCTACCCAATCATGTTAAGTACCCAAGTGATGATGTATTCCTTCCCTAAGTTCAATTGCAATGTCAACGGGACCCCCTAAATTCTCCTATATTCACTGTCGTGCTCAATAGGACGTATTCGATGATTGGATTAATCACTTGTTCGGTCTCATAATCCCTAATCTCGAATTCTATTAAACCTTGTTCCCTATATGGTTGCACTAATCAAATAAATCCACGGTCGTGCTCATTATTCGATTAATGATTCCAATTCAAGTTCTAAAACGCTTCTCGCCGTTTGGCCTCAAACACGTTAACAAGTTAATCACGCACACATATGATCAACACAATCAATTCAGAATTGGAAAACATTTATGATCCCGATTCAAGTTCTAAAACGCGAATCGCCTTTCGGCCTCAAACACGTTTAACTTATTAATCACGCAATACATATGATCAAACATTCAAATCAGAATCGGAAATCATCAATTAAAAAGAGAGGAGAACACATACATCATATGAACACTACACAGCCATGGGTGGCTTCATCGATCCCTCGGACGAGGGGATTAGTTCCTCATGCCCGTGACGACGCACAAACAATCGGCAATAATCTCCATAATAACAAACTAAAAGAAGAAAAAAAAAAGAAGACGGAGACGCAGCTCCAAAGACAAGGATTCGCACTACTCTGATCTACACAAGTGGCTAACAACTTGATACCCAATTCGATCCGATATGGCCTTTAAATAAGGATTCTGTTTCTCGCCCGGCTCGCTGGGGCGAGCTTACTCTCGACGCGAAATTAAGCATTGGCGCGCTTCAAATTTTGTATTTTCGCGAGGCGAGCTTGTATTCGCGGGCGAGTCTTCAAACCCTAATCTGTCACAACCGTGGTATCCATCACGGCTAAGCCGTGATTGCCTCTGTCTTCCATGGTCCCCAAGGACTCGCGAGGCGAGACACCATTCGCGGGCGAGTCTTCATTCTCGGGTTGTGACCTTCATCACGGCTAGGCCGTGATGGTCTCGACTTCCAAGTCTTCATTCTCTCGCGGGCGAGATGTCTCTCGCGGGGCGAGTCTTCAAACCTCCATTTGTCACAGTAGTGACCTTAATCACGACTATGCCGTGATAGTCTCTATCTTGTTGGTCTTCGGACTCTCGCGAGGAGGCGAGTACACTCATGGGGCGAGTGTCTCGAATTTCAATTTCCACTATTTCTTTGCTTTCCTTGACTCCCGGAGCTTCACTTTATTTACCTGAAAACACAAAAGCACCCACTAGCGTAATTCTATCCAAAATAAGCTAAAAACTACACAAAAGACGCAAAACGGGTCAAAGTCCATCTCAGGAACGAAACAAGGCAAATTTGGGCGAAAACGAGAGTGAACTCGAATAAATAGACACATAAACCCTAGTTCATCTAGTCATAAAACTAGATAAGCCAGAGGCTTATCAAGGCCCAGAGCGAAAAAGGTAAAGCAGAAGCACAATTGTTGGCCTTCTAAGCAAAATCAGCTCTTTACAGGAGTTTCATGGAAGAAAAGTGCTCTTGCAATTCTATGTCCAGCAGACCCCGGTTAATTGAAAGAAGTTGTCTACACGTCAAGCTAGTGACGTTAAAGAAGCGCTTATTGGGAGGCAACCCAAGTTTTCTTTTCATTCACTCTTTTATTTTTGATTTTTCCCCTCTTGAATAATTTGAGAAGCTCAAGAGGTTTGTTAATAGTTTTGTTAAGTGCTTTCAGATTTTGAAGGAAGGAAGAGAAGAAGGGCAGGAGGAAACAAAACCAGAAAGCATGTGATGCAGCACCACTACCACCTTGGTGAGTTGTTCCAGTTTTCTCCCCTCTCTAAACTTAATTATTTACATTGAGGACAATGTAAGTCTTTAAGCTTGGGGTAGGGGTAATCTTTTTGCTTGCATTGTAAATATTGCATTCATATAGGCTTAAGTTTGCATGATCGCATGATTCGGTTACCCCTGCTTAGATTGAGCTTATGATTGTGAGAACTGAGTGTCAATTTATCTGTGTTAGTGAATTTTTGGACCCTGATTTTTCTATTCATGTGATATGGCTTCAAATAAATATTCTTGAGATGGTCTTGGATAGTTGATGATTAGCATGTGTTTCTTTAGACTTGTGTTCCTCACTGGTTTTTGAACTGATAAATGTGAGCTTTTGAGCCATTAGGGGGTACTCACTAAATCTGCCCCCGTTCTTTGTGTAGAGTGTTGTTCCTCTTGGATTGTTTTTCTCTAGAACTTGACTTGAAACCATTTCAAAGCGTGAAAATTTTTGAAAACATTTTTGAAAAGGATTGAGGCAATAGGTATTTTTTCCGGCCTTCTGAGCTTTGAATGAATAATGCTACCCGTAGTTGCCCCATTTTGAGCCTGAATGAATAGCATGCTTTTCTTGGTACCCTGAAATGTTTTGTTAAATATGTTTATGAGGGACCTTCTAAAGTACTGAAAAAAACAAAAGAGGGGTGACAAATGTAGTTGAAAGTTTGGGATGAGGAAAGATATATTTCTCTTGAGTTGAAAAGAAAATAATCTCCCCTTCTCCAAGCAAAAGAAAAAAATGAAAAAAATGAAAAGAAAAGAAAAAGAGGAAAAGAAAGATCTAGAGGGAAGGGGATGACAAAAACAAGAGAAGTGAGAAATAACAGAAAAAGAAAGAAAAGAAAGGTGGAAAAATATTTTGAGAATCCAAGAAGGTATTTTAGAAGGTGTCTTGTGTTGAAATGTTGATACTTGGTTTAGCCTTTTGAAATATCCCTGTTTTTGAATATTCCCACCTGAAAATTGATCCCATGGCCCCATTGCAACCAATGAATAAGACCTCTTGATTCTTAGATGTTTTCATTAATAAAGTGAAAATTTGGTTGATAGTCAAGCATATGGTAGGAATCATTCCTTGAGGAAAATGGAGTGAAATGTCATATTCCCTTAACACTTGAGTGAGTGAGGCAAGAAAGAGAGCCAAGCAAATGAACAAGCTTGGGGTGAGCTTCAAGTGAGATAAAGTGCCCGAATCAGTGAGAATGTGAGTCTAGGAAACCTAAGCCCCTAATTGGACTTGAATTGATTGTCTCTTCTCTGAAATAATTGAATGCCTGTTACTTGGATCATTTTACTCGGGTTCTTGATTCACTATCCATGCTTTGTTTATTTTTATCTTATGCCCTTGGTTTTGCTTGAGGACAAGCAAAGTCTTAAGCTTGGGGTGATTTGATGAGTGTGATTTCACCTCATTTTCCATGTACATTTCTGCATGCATTTGCATATAGTTAGGCCATTTTAGTGTTTATTTTGTTTAGTTTTTCCTTTGGAACGGATAAGGTGGTATTGTGTGTTGTTTTGCAGATATTCATGATTAAATGCCCAAGAATTAGCAAGTATGAAGCTTGGATGACTTAGAGCTTTAAAAGATAAGAAATTGAGCCAAGCAGAGAGTATCACGGCCTAGCCGTGATGGCCCTCACACCGTAGTGAGGAGCAAGAGTGAAGAAAGAATTGAGCCAAAAGTCAGAAGCTGTCACGGCCTAGCCGTGATGGCTATCACGGCCGTGACGTGTCAGCTGTGCAAGATCTCCAAAAGTCAGAAACGATCACGGCATAGCCGTGATGGCTTTCACGGCCGTGATGAATCAGTTGGAAAAGTCAGAAACGATCACGGCCTAGTCGTGATGGCTCTCACGGCCGTGACCTATAAGTTGGAAAAGTCAGAAATGATCACGGCCTAGCCGTGATGGCTATCACGGCCGTGATGAATTAGTAAATGAAGAGGCGCCCAAGTCAAAAACCATCACGGCCTGGCCGTGATGGCTGTCACGGCCGTGACGGACCGCGAGTTATAAAAGGGTCTCTGAGCAGAACAGAAAGGGAAGGAGAAAACCCTAAAAACAGATCCTCTGCTGCTGTGGCTGCTGTGCAACATTCTATGGAGCTCTCTCCTTTGTTCATCTCTGTAACTCTTTCTTTTGTTTTATCTTCAATTATGTGTAGCTAAACTCCCCTTTGTTGGGGTTAGATGATTGCTCTTCTGAACTTGATTGTAAAATGACTTGATTGTAATGCAGTTTCCTTGTTCTTTATGAGTGTTTGATTCCATGCTTAATGCTTTCTTAGGCTTGATCACCCTAGGAATGATTAGTTGCTTTAATAGATAACTGGAAGGTTGGTGTTAGAGCTTGCTCATGAATCAAATGCCAAGTAGTTCATGAGCCTAGACATAGGTCTTGAGGTGCTTGCAATCTTATAAGTCTTAACTTAATGCAAAATCTCAGGTTAATCCACCTAAGGAATTAGGGTTTAATTTGGGGTTTTAGGCTCAATGCACCTAAGGCATTAGGCTTGAGTATTTCAAAAAAGACTTGATTGTCATAATTGAATTAGGAATTGTGTTACTTGTCATTTCATAACAATCAAGGGAGGATTAGCTTAGTCTAACCCTAACAATTCTATCTAATTGTTATTCACATTTTACATCGCATTCTAACTGTTTGATAAAATCCCAAAAAGAACAAAAACATTTTATTCTTGTTTGCTTGTTAGATGATAGAGCTACCTTCACTCCAAAATTTGATCGCCTAGATAGTAGTCTAATTTGCGAAGTGGTAATTGTCCACGATCCCTGAGAACGATATCCGGTCTTACCGTTTTATTACTTGTAACGAACAGGGTACACTTGCCGAAGTCTGTGTCAAAGGACGTTGCCCATTTTTCTATAAATTGGGACGAGCCCCTGGGACGGGGCTTCACCTTCCTTGAGCCCTAGATTTTCTCCTCTTGAGTCCTTTCTAGTCCGAGCATTCATACTCCCTTCCTATTCGAGGTACGTCCTTCATCTCTTTCAAGCTCCCTTAGGTTTTATTCCAGTTTGATTTCTGGTGTTTTATCTATGGAGTCTTCATTTGAGGTATCCCAGCATACCTCTTCCTGGGCTCAGATTGTAGAGCCCGAAATCAATCGGATTGGGGGTTCTCCTTACCACTACCCCTCTCCTTCTCATGGTGATGGAGGTGACAAGTGTTCTTCTTCTTCTGATGGGAGGAGCTCTGTCGCTCCAGACGCTATCGTTGTCCCCAAGCATCGCAAACGTGCTTCTAGGATGCCCAAGGTTCCCTACCCAGATAATACCATTCTTGGGTATTTCTGGGTAAAACACGATGTTGCTGCATTCCACTATAATTTCCGGGATTTTAATTCCCTTGAAGCTATAAAAAAACAAGGTTACAGCTACACGAGGCCTCGTAGAGTGCCTTCCCTGTAGCGAGGATGATCATGTTTTCCTTTGCCCCTCATCATCTGAGCCACATTTTACGTATGTATATAAGACCTTTTTTGAAAAAATTGGACTCTCCATTCCCTTTCAGCCCGTTTGAATGAAAGGTCTTGTGAGTTATGAACGGTGCTCCTACCCAGCTTCACCCGAATAGCTGGGCATGTCTGAAAACCTTTCAAATTCTGTGTAGCCAGATAGGGATAGAGGCTACTACTCCTAAGTTTATGTACTTTTACCGAGTTCGGTTTGGGGACCTAGTTGGCTGGATCTCTCTGAGTGGGATTGAGCAGAGGGGGATCATCGGGCTCTATAAGAGCTCGTATAAGTTTTTCAAATATGATTTCTTCAAAGTCCGGCCTCTAAAGGGTAATGAGTCTGTTTTTTTCGACTCGACCGGGGACCCTAAATTTCCACTCTACTGGCAACCACACCCTGTCAAATTTTCTGGCTATGACCTCGACTCTATGACCTCTCAGGAGCGAGCTGATGTCAAGGTCCTGAAATTGTATCCTCGGCCATTGTCGTGTGGAAGACTTTTAAAACATAATGCCTCTTCCACTTGGCAAGCTGATTTTGAATGTAAGTGACTTTTTGTTGACAAGTGGTAATTTATCCTGTAGCATACTTATTTTATTTGACCAATTTCCTTTTTGTAGTGATAATGGGAAGTTCAACTACTAGGCTCTGATGAAGAAGTCAGCTAATCAAGGAGCGGGTGGATCAGCTTTGGCTTCGAATGTCAAAGTAAAGAGGAAGAAGGTTGCTGAAGCTTCTGACCCGAACACCCAACCACCGAAGAGGACTCGGGAAGACATGATGTCCGAGGTCCTGATTAGAAGTCCTTCTGCCCTGCTGATGATTGAGGAAACTCCTGCTGCTGCTAAGAGGTCGGGCAATGCTCCCATGGTGACCGATCTTACTTCGGACACCAAATGGTACAATGGGAACTGCAACCCGGGGATTAGCTCGCTCTGGGGAAATGAGTTCGACCTTACAGGCCTGATTGATATCCAAGTGCTGAAACCTTCTGATGCTCGGCTTTTTCTTTGGAGCAAGGGCACGAGGAGAGTATGGTGGCTGCCGTTGCCTATGCCCTCCGGATCGCCTCCATCACTCGCTTCTGGAGCCAACAGGTTATTGACAATGTCAAGAAGATGGAGGTAATGAGGGCCGATTTGGCCCGAGCCTTGAGGGTGAGGGACGAGCTTGCTCAAGCCGTGGCCAAGTGTGAAGAGCAAGCTCGGGTCATTGGTCAACTGAAGGTCCAAAAAACCAAGCTGGAAAAAGACAAGACCGTCCTTCTGGCCGAGCTGGATCTAGAAAAAGCCCAGAGGCTGAATTTTCAGAAGATCGCTGAAGGACTTCAAGCCGAGAGGCAGGCCGGTCTTGAGTTGCGGAAGTTGCTTGAGACCGAGAAGGAGGAGATTTTGAGGCTCCGTTCTGATCTGGCTGAAGCCGAGGCTCCTATCATGAGGGAGCATGTTAATGGCTTCTCCCGAGCCGTGAAGCAGCTTCAACTTTCAATCCAAATGCCAATTTTTCCAGTGCTGACGTGGACAAGGATTTCAACAGGGATGGCTTCCTGGTCCCGCTTTCCGAGCTGGAAGATGAAACAGAGGCAACTCAAGAGGAGGAGGATGACAAAGAAGCGGTTGAAGAGGAAGCTGGTGGTGAAGGGGGAATAAGCTTACCCGGACAATCTCCTCCGAGTGTCGCGGATGGGCCCAACTTTGTTCCCGTTGAAGCCGTTGTGCATGGGGATGCCCATGAGTAGGGCATTGGTTTTTTTTATTTTGAATACTCACGTACTTTGGGCTTGGCCCATTTTTATTAATGGACCTACGTGCGAGTTACTCTTTAGAAAACGTTGCAACTATTTTTCTAAGTTAGTACTCGTTTAGTTTTGGCGTGTTACGCGATTAATTCGAAATAGTCAGAACTTGAAGTACCTGTAGGTTTTTACTTACCTTTTTAGGCATTGGTTACCTTTTTAGGTTTTTGCCGTTTGACCCTGGTTTGGTCAATTTTGTCTTGGATTACCTTTTCAGGTGTTAAGTTGTTATTTACCCTTATAGACTAGGCGTTTCGACTTCAACTCGGTCGATTTCAGCTCCGACAGTCTCTTTAGGTTTTAGTTGTTGTATACCTTTATAGGCTCGGCATTTCGACATCAACTCGGTCGATTTTAGCTCGGACAACCTCTTTAGGTTTTGATGCTTTTTATCTTTATAGGCTCGGCATTTCGACCTCAACTCAGTCGATTTTAGCACGGACTGCCTCTTTAGGTTTTTAGATGCTTTTTACCTTTATAGACTCGGCATTTCGACCTCAACTCGGTCGATTTTAGCTCGGACAGTCTCTTTAGGTTTTTAGATGCTTTATACCTTTATAGGCTCTGCATTTCGACCTCAACTCGGTCGATTTTAGCTCGGACAACCTCTTTAGGTTTTTTAGCTGTTTTAATTAACACAGTATTCTAGCGCAATTGAAAATGATTCTATTTATTTATTTTTCCGGGTGTGCCTCGTTAAAACCCTCTCGGCCAAAACCTCGTAGGAAAAAGACCGAGATAGGAAAAAGAGTGCATCACCTATAACCTTAACTAAAATAAAACTTAAGGTGGGAAGTGTTCCATGTTCTTGGAACAGCCTTTCCTGACAATTCTTCCAGCCTGTAAGCACCATTTCCCAGATTTTCAACTATCCTGAAGGGGCTAGACCAGTTCGCAGCGAGCTTACCCTCTCTGGGGTCTTTTCTTGCGTTGTTTTGCAGTCTCAGCACTAAGTCACCTTGCACAAATTCCCTTGGCTGCAACCTCGAGTTGTACTTCCGAGTTGCTTTTTGCTTGCACAGCTCGTCTCTGATTTTCGCCGCATCTCGGACTTCTTCAACCATGTCAAGCTCAACTCGAAGTTCTTCTTCGTTTTTACTTTGATCGTGATGCTGCCTTCGGAAAGAGAGTTCGCCGAGCTCAACTGGAATCATTGCATCGGTTCCATAGGTTAGTTTGAACGGTGTTTCACCCGTTGAAGACTGTGGTGAGCAATGGTAAGCCCATAGGATGCTTGGTAATTGTTCAACCCAAGCCCCTTTTGATTGGCCTAACCTTCTTTTGAGCTCGTTTAAAATAACCTTATTGGCTGCCTCTGCTTGACCATTTGTTTGTGGATGCTCAATCGAGGTCACTTTGTGTTTAATTCCGAGGTTGGAGTAAAACTCTCTAAGTTCTTTATCGGTGAATTGCTTTCCATTGTCTGTGACAACTGCATAAGGGAGGCTGTTCCTGCATATGATGTTTTTCCATACAAAATTCTGAACCTTTTTGGCAGTTATCGTAGCTAATGGTTCTACTTCAATCCACTTGGTGAAGTAGTCTACACCAACCAGCAGGAACTTGACTTGACCTTTGGCAACTGGGAAAGGACCGACTATATCCATCCCCCACATAGTAAAGGGCCACGGGCGAGAAGATGGAGTGGAGTTCTTCTTCTGGAACACGTGCTACGCTGGCGAACTTCTGACAGGGCTCACACCTATTAGTCCAAGTAGCACAATCCAGTCTCATGGTTGGCCAGTAAAACCCTGCTCGCAGGACCCGAGCTGCTAGAGATC
This sequence comes from Sophora flavescens, assembly GCA_030762895.1. Classification (NCBI taxonomy): domain Eukaryota; kingdom Viridiplantae; phylum Streptophyta; class Magnoliopsida; order Fabales; family Fabaceae; genus Sophora; species Sophora flavescens. The sequence goes on along the minus strand of CM061070.1, from coordinate 75,205,308 downwards.
GGCCACCTGAATGCATTCCACAGATTCCTCGGTGCATTTCATCCATTACGTACTCAGACTGCTCCTTTGTTATGCACTTCAGCAATGGCCTGGAGAATCCTCTTCTGTACAGCTCACCGTCTAGGATGATATAATGGCAAGATTTTAGACGAATTCGCCTCGCCTCCTTAGGATCATCAAGGAGTTTGTCCAAGGTTAAATACTCCCAAATCGGTGTCATCCAGTCACAATCATAGTGCTCGGTCATTATTACTTCGACACTTTTTATGCTCGGTTCGAGAAGGTTTTCCTGAATGAAAGTTCTTAGCTGGCCAGCTTTCTTGGTGCTAGCCAATTTGGATAACAGATCTGCCCTGGAATTTTCTTCCCGAGGTATATGCTCAATAGAGAAATGATCAAATTCAGAAACTAGGCTATTAACCTTGCAGAGGTATCTAGTTAGTTAGGGGTCCTTTGTTTGATAATTACCCGAGACTTGTCCTGTTACAAGCTGTGAGTCACTTCGGCATTTTAATTCTTGGACCCCAACTTCTTTAGCTAACATTAGTCCTGCAATAAGGGCTTCATATTCTGCTTGGTTGTTTGAAGCAGTAAACCTAAACTTGAAAGATTGCTCCAGGATTATGTCATCAGGCCCCTCGAGAATAATTCTAGGCCCGCTTCCCTTCAAGTTAGATGATCCGTCGACATATAGGAGCCAGATGAAGGATTCCGACCCCGGTTTAGAAGAGAGCTCGGCAATGAAGTCGGAGAGGCATTGTGCTTTCATCGGGCCCCACGGATAATATTGTAAACCTAATTCCGACAATTCTACTAACCAAGCTATCATTCGTCCGGCTAGATCGGGTTTCCTGAGTACCTGCTTTATGGGGTGATCAGTTTTGACTATGACTTGGTGCGACTGGAAATAGGGCCGTAACCTCCGAGCTTCCATGACTAAGGCGAGGGCCAAATTTTCAATTACTTGATACCGCGTCTCTGCGTCTTTCAGGATCCTACTCACATAGTACACCGGCATCTGTTGCTCTTCCTCTTCCTGGATAATCACTGCATTGATTGCACAATCGTTAACAGATAGGTACAAGTACAGATCCTGGCCGAGCTGAGGCCGAGTGAGGATTGGGGGAGATGCTAGGAAGAGTTTCAGATCTTCAAAGGCCTTCTCGCATTCTTCGGTCCAGATGAAATCCTTTGGTTTTTTCAAGAGCTGGAAGAAAGGTCTTGCTTTTTCTGCAGACTTCGGGAGAAAGCGGGATAGAGAGGCTAATCGGCCGGCTAGCCTCTGAATTTCTTTCACATTCCGAGGACTCCGTATTTCCATAACAGCTTTGCATTTATCCGGATTAGCTTCGATCCCCCGGTGTGTTATCATATATCCTAAGAACTTTCCTCCTTGTACACCAAAGGAGCATTTTTCTGGATTTAACCTCATGTTGTTTTTTATGAGCTAGATGAAAATTTCTTCGAGGTCGGCTGGATGTTGGCTTGGGTCATCGGATTTCACCACCATATCATCAACATATACTTCTAAGTTCTTTCCGATTTGGTTGGCGAAAACCTTGTCCATAAGCCTTTGATATGTTGCACCAGCATTTTTCAAGTCGAAAGGCATCACCCGATAACAGTAGTTTGCCCCATCAGTCATAAATGCCGTTTTTTCTTCATCGGGTGGATACATCCTGATCTGGTTATAGCTCGATGCGCGTCCAAAAAGGACAAAAGTTTGTATCCTGAGGCCCCGTCCACCAGTCTGTCAATGTTGGGAAGAGGATAAGAATCCTTTGGGCATGCCTTGTTGAGATCGGTGTAGTCAGTGCACATTCGCCATTTATCGTTGGCCTTTCTAACTAACACCACGTTGGCTAGCCAAGTAGTGTATTTCACCTCTCTGATGAAATTTGCTTTGACCAGTTTGGAAGTCTCCTCGGCTATTGCTCGGCGTCTTTCCTCGCCAAGTTTCCTTTTTCTTTGAGCTACGCTGGCTTGCCGGGACATACGGATGACCTATGGCACATAAAATTGGAGTCTATACCAGGCATATCCGATGTCTTCCAAGCAAACAGATCGGCATTCTTTAGGACCGCATGAAGCCTTTGTTTGAGCGAGGGGTCAAGTTGACTACCGATTTGGGTGCATTGCTCGGCTTGGGCTCCCAACTGGAACCTTTCTAAAGACTATGTTGGTTCGGCTCTGGACTCGTACATCTCCATCCTTGGGTCTAGTTCAAACATGCTGACCGAGCTGGCTGAAGTTACCGAACTGACCGAGCTTACCACCTCTGCTATATCATCCTCGACTTTCTTTGCGATATCTTGGTGGCGGGTAACCTTTAGGCTATCAACATAGCATTGCCTGACTAGTCTTTGGTCAGCCCGGACTGCGACTATCTCTTCGGATTCGGTTGGGAATTTCATTGTTAGGTGCGGGGTAGAGACAATCGCCCCGAGTTCATTCAACGTCGGTCTTCCAATAAGGATGTTGTACGACGTGCTGGCATCTATAATAACGCGTGACCTGGCCGTCTGATTTGGAGAGTCTTCCTTCTCCAAACGTTGTTAAGAGGTCTATGTAACCTCAGGTTTTGACTTGCTCCCCGGCGAACCCTACTAGCTTGTCTTCCTGCTCTTTTATCAGCTTTTCTGGAATTCCGAGCTTCTTGAAGGTTGCCAGGTACAGGATGTCGGTCGAGCTCCCCTGGTCAATAAGTGTTCGTTTGACCGAGAAGTTGGCTAGTTCGACCGTTATCACCATTGGGTCGTCTTGATTTGGATCCACCACTCGGAAATCATCATCCGTGAATGTTATTGGAGGTCTTGCTCTTGTAGGCCTTCCAGACACTGCGTTGACAGATCGGAGGGCTTTTACATGACGCCGCCGAGCTAAGCTCGTCGTTCCTCCTCTTGCGAATCCTCCCAAGATTGTGTTGATGATCCCTCTGATTCCTCCTTCTGATTCTTCATTAGGAGTTCTTTGGTTATCTAACTGGTCTCCGCCCTGATTGTTTCCTTGCAGGTTTGCATCTCGGTTACGATTGTCATAACCGTGTCTTCGTCGTCTCCGACCAGGTCGTCCGCCTCCATTATCATCTCGGCGGACGAAACGATTAAGACGGCCTGCTTGTACTAAGTCCTCAATTTTTTCTGGGTTGTTCTACAGTCTTCAGTGGAGTGACCATAGTTTTGATGCCACATGCATTCTTTGCTTCTGTCAGCATTGGCCGGTGTTTTGGACGGTCGAGGTAAGGTGAGTAACTCGACGTTGCACACCTCCTGGAGGATGGCTGCCCGAGACCGGTTTAACGGGGTAAAAGACTGGTACCTAGGTCGCCTCTTCGAGAATTCCCTTTCTTTGGTCTTTTGGGTCCTTTGTGAATCAGACCCCCTATTTTTCTCTTTGTTCGAGACCAAGCTCTTGTCCTCGAAGCCTCTTTCTCTCCTTTTGAATTCCACCATCTCTTCCGAGTTCATGAAACCTGTAGCCTTTTCCTGCAACTCTTCAAAATCTCTTGGTGGTTTTCGAGATAAATACTCAAAGAATGGTCCTGGCTTTAGACCGCCCATGATGGTGTGAAGGCAGAGTTCCGAGCTCATGTTGGGAATTAAGATCTGTTTAGCATTAAAACGAGCCATGTAATCTCTGAGTGATTCATTCCTTTCCTGTTTAAAATTCACCAGCGAGACCGAGTGCCTTTTATGACTTCGGCTTGCTGCGGTGTGCGGTGAAATTAGTTACAAGCACATCAAAGGAATCAATTGACCGAGGTGGTAGATTCGTTAACCAGGTTAAAGCTGGGCCTTGCAAAGTGGTTGGAAAAACTTTGCACATGACGGCTTCCGAATCAGTCACCAAGTAAATAGAAGAAATAAAGGATTCCACGTGCTCGGTTGGGTCGGTGGTGCCATTGAATTTATCGATGTTAAGGGGCTTAAAATGGCTAGGCACGATTACCTCATCAATGTCGTCCATGAACGGCAACCTCGGACGTCGGTCCGATGTCCTTCCTTTTTGGCTAGTCCTTTCTGCACGAGACTTAGCTTTTAAAGCCCCAGGGAGAGGTTTGGTTTTGGAGGCTCGGTTAGTTTCCCGAGGAGAGGGTGCGTAAGAGGGATCTTTTTGGCCACCATCGGGTGAGGATTGCTCTTCGTTAGAAGGTGTCAGGGACCTTTCTCTTTTCCGAATTCTTAAAAGCCTCTGATTTTGAGCACGTATCTCCTCGTTCTCCTTCCGCAGCTGCTTTAGCTGTTCCATAACTTCTCCTAGCCGAGGGTTATCTTCATTGACGGGGGAGGAAAGACGATTGCCGTGGTTCTGGGCGTTCGAGGCCTCATGATCTTCATGATTCGTGCTGTTCGCCCCTCCCCGCGAACCATTCCGCGTGGTCACCATCAAGCTTTCTTGTGGAACCGGGGAAAGTTTTTCCTCGGCCCCACGGTAGGTGCCAAATGTTCCTGCCGAGATCCGGCTTACTGGAATCTCGCCGTAGAACGTTAAATCAAGAGTGAACAATGGGGGTTGTTTTAGATTATGGCTTGACAGAATATCGGATTCCGGTCCCTCGTATCCGATGGGAATCAAAGCCAGACGTAGTTCTAGGTTCAACCCTTGATCATACAGTGATCTCAATCCCCTAATTTTGTATATGAGGAATACCAGCGAGCAAGGACTCTTCAATAGTCTCTTGGTAGAGCTAGTTTCTCTAGTACGATTAAGGGAGAGTCACCGGGATTCAGTCAAAAAGTGAGTTTCTCTCATGGGTTCTCCTCCTTTTATAATAGGATTCCCATATCTCTTAGAGATCTGGATTTATCTCCTTTTATCTCTTCAATCTCTTTTGAGATGTGATTTCCTTAATTTAAGGGATATTGTCTCTTTTAACCAGATAAGGTTATTTCAGATAATATCAAGATTTAATTAAGGATAATATCAATATCCTATCCCTTAATTTAGGGGATATTATCTATTTTAACCGGATACGGTTATTTCAGATAATATCAGAATAATTAAAGGTGATTTTAACTTATTATCCTTAATTTCCAGATTGGGCCGGGTAATCAAGCTCGGTGGTCGGGTTTCACTCTTCGGCCAGTACAAAAATGAACAGAAAAAATGCAACGAATAAAAATGAACAGAAAAAAAATGCAACGAATAATATATGATTCGAATCCCAACTAAAATTAGAGAGAGAGAGAGTTCTATACCAAAATTCATAAATTACCAATGGCACAATCCTAAAACAGGATGAATGTAATTACACACACAAAGAGAGGAGAGTGTGAGTGTGTGTGTGAGAGAGAACCCTAGGGAAGCAGAAGCTTTTTGGGTGATGAGTGGGAGCTTAAATAGATGAGAGAGAAGTGAAAACAAGTGGGTGAACAAAAAATGGCAAAGGTGACAAGTCCACACTAAGTGTGAGGATGGTAATGAAAAAAACAAAAATACAACTGTTTTCACATTATTTTTGCTGTACAGGGAAAAAACAAAAATGTCATTGTGTTCACGTTATTTTTTTTGTACAGGCTGAAGAAAAAATGCCAATGGTAACAAAAATGCCACAATGTTATTTCTGCAATTGTGTTCACGAAAAAAAAAAACGAAAATGCTACTGGTAACAAAAATGCTACACAAACATGTTTAAAAAGTTTGGTACTTGAAAATCACTTTGGATTTCGATTGACCCAGAATGAGTTGAAAAGATATTTACGGGAATGTGACCTAAGGTAAAAAAGTAACCCAGAAAACAAAATAAAAGGTGAAAGCTCAAAGTGTAAATTGCGTTGCATGAATTGAAAGCCGTGTTGTTTAGAGAAAAAAAAAAGGCAAATAACGGCACACTCAAATAAAAAAAAACTAGGGACGATCGCAACAACGTTTATAGCCAAGAAATAAAAATTAAACGGAGGTTGGAAAGTGACAATCGCATAAAGGAAGACGTGAGATAGAGAGATAAGAAGTGTCACACCACATAATAAGAGAACAATACATCATGAAGCTGTAGAGTGAGATTATTTGTGTTGTGCCACACAAATATTGATCTCAATTAATCATTCAATCAACTTTTTGATTTTGTTTGTTCAATTGTTAAAAGCAACCTTGTTTGTTTTTAGTAAAAAACCTAAAGCAGGTAAGAAGGCTCACCAATTTATTGACGTGTACTGCCAACTAATATTTTAAATAATATTGAATATTATTTTTTTAAAAATCAGAAATAAAAAAATAAAAAGGTAACTTTGGTCTTTGGATAAAGAACCACAAAAGTCTAATAGTGTTCCCATGTGGGTTTCCTCCCTTCATCATCTTCAAGCTTCTTCCTTGCAGGGCCACAATTGTGTCTTCTTCTTTGTGCTTCTTCCTCCATTATCATCGTCTTCGAGCTTCGACCACCATGGATGGAAAACCCATACCGGTGGAGACAGAGAAACCCATGCCTGCTGAGAAGTAGAAACCCATGTCGGCGGAGACGTAGAAATCCAAGCAGGCGCGGCGGAGATGCAGAAACCCAGCTTCCACCACCATCGTGGTTCCTTGATTTATGATACAGATTGATGGAGCATAGATGAATGAGGGAGCATTTTGACAAAAAAAAAACACAAACACACATACACAAGGAGGGGCATAGAAGAATGGGGGTCAATGCCTAGAGATATCAATGAGCTTGATTTTTATCTGTATGGTGAGGGGTCTCATTGATTTGTAATTTTCTCAGAAATACAGGGGTTCTGTAGTTCAAAAATTAGAGAATGTGTAAGTGTTGTTTGAGGTTCTGTTGTCAGGGGTTCTGGTTTTCAACAAATTGAGAATGTGTAGGTGCTGTCCTCTCCTAAGTTTCACAGAAAGAGAATCGAAGACAAAGTGAAGAACCCTAGCCCCACACACAGTCACGATCGAAGAAGAAGAACCCTAAGTTTTGCTCAAGTTTTAAAATAGTTTTTCTCTAAGAAACCCACATAAAACAGCCCTAACCCCGACGTCACCAACCTCCATTACTGTTTGGACGGAATCCTGACGGAGGGACCATTTTCGCAACATTTGAATTTTAAGAGGACCAAATTCGTCAAAAAAAAGTTAGGGGACCATTTTCGCCAAATTGAAAAAACAGGGAGACCAAAACTGCAATTTAGCCTATTTGGAATTAACATAAGGCTAATCTAATATTTTCAACCAAACTCACTTAATAATTATGGGTAATGAAGGAGTTAGAACCCCATGCCGTTCATTCTAAAAACAATTACCTCACTACTAAAAAAATTGAAATCAGTGACGGACATATTTTGTTGCTAAAGAGGAAAAATCCGTCGTTAAATTAATTAATGACGAAATTAGCGACCAGAAAAAATCCGTCGAAAAAAGTCGCGTCGCTAAATTTAATGACATAATTTGTATGTCGTCGCTGTCAACGACAAAAAAAGTCATCGCTAACAATAAAAAATTCGTCGCTAAAAATGTTTAAAAGACATAACTTTAATTTTTTCAATTCCGTCGTTGTTTACGACGGATTGGGATTCGTCGCTATTTACGAGGGATTGGGATTCGTTGCTGTTTATGACGAATTGGGATTCGTCACTGTTTACGACAAATTGGGATTTGTTGTTGTTTACGACAAATTGGGATTAGTCACTATTTACGACAAAAATACATTTGTCGCAGATTGCGACAAGAGTATGTCGTCGCTATCTGCTACAAAATCTAAATTATTCGTCGTAATTAACGACAAATAATATAGGATTTTAGCAACGAATTTAACAACTAAAAAAGGTGTTTTACGACGGATTTAACGACAACAAAGAACTCATCGCTAGTTTGTGAAACATATTATTACATATTTTACGTAAATATCAACTACACCCTTATAAATCAAATAGCCAACCGATCTCAATATTAAAAACGCACCAAATAGACTCAATATCAAGTGTACACCAATAAAACCAAATCCAAACAAATATCTATATCAAGTAAACATCAATTACTAACACACCAAATAGACCAAAAACCAATTTCAGGTATACATCAACTACAAATATCTAGTGATATAAAAGTTTGTCATACTAGTATAACAAAATCCAACAAAACCAATATATCAAGAAAAAACTCTAATACATCAATGATACTACTCAAACCCATCATCAGATCTATCTCCCTCATTTTGCCGTATTGACTATTGGCAGCAGAAAGGCACAAGTAAAATTAGAGACAGATGGTCTTGTTCCACTAGGCACTAGCTCCATCTCTAAATTATAAAAACAGAAGCCACTCAGCATCTTCAAAGATAATGAATTTCTTCTTTTTTGAAAAAAAAAATACAAAATTAAATCAGTTATCACCTTGAGATACAGTGGGACCCAGTGACTTAATTTCATCAGCATCACGCACTGGCAAGATGCCAATCAATCCCTTCTCTTCTCTTTGCCAGAGTTCTTGATCCACCAATTTCACACTTCATCAACCAAGGAAACAGTCACACGTAAGATTATGCATGCTTAAAGACAATGCAGAGATAAAAAAAAGTTAGATTATTTCCTATCTCAGATACAAAAGTTAGATTAAAAACCAAAGGTGAAAGGAATATTGTTTTATTGATGGGATTTGAAGGAAAATCAGAGAGTAGAAGACCAGAGCTTCCTAAGTGATAAGACTCGAAACCACTCAAACCACTAGAGAAATTTTCCACATGTCATAAATTAAGTTCATTTAGTTTCTTATCGTTCTACAATCTACAATATTTATCCATTTTTTATTTCTACATGCATTTTCCTGGTGTTGAATAATTATGGTACAAGGCAAATTAAGGTCAGGACATGGTATAGATGACAACAATTGCATTAATAGCAATTATTGTATTTAGAATGACAAATTTTAAGTTGCATATCCATCATGAGGAATTGAAGACCAGATAGATATGGAATCACTTGGCGACAAAATATGCCCAGGAAATTGTAAACAACCATTTATTTGTTATCAGACAATATTCTGTCATAATAACCTCTCTTCCAGTTTTCAATATAAACCACTGGAATGTTAAATATAAAATGAATAGTCTGTAAACTATTACTCAAGCATTATATCTCGTGAGAGACATTCTGAATATACCTTTGATACAGTTAGTGCGGGGCTCCATTGCTCCTTCAATATGTCGAGGTAAATGCTCCCATCCAACTGCACACCACCGATTGGATTGGCCAGGTCAAGACAAAACCGAAATGTCATAATGAAAGCAAATTAACGATGTGCTTGCTAGTTTCCTTAATGGCATCAAAGAAAAATATGCTACTTACTGATCAGAATATATAATGTAAAAATTATTAAAGAGCATTTAGGTCCTATCCCTCACCCTTCAACTTCAACAATGTTGTTGCCTTCAATGCAAACTCATCGAATCAGAGACTGACGAAACCTGGTGAAGAAGACAATGCGAACAAATAGGTTGCCAAACGGTGAGGTAGGTTGAGAAGCAGTGAGGGTATAGGGCTGAGAAGTTTCAGTGCGAGAACCGAAGATGGAGGAGAGACTGTACCTGTACTTGACACAGAGAATGGGGAGGAATTGCTGCACGTCCAACCTGTCCCATGGCACGCACTATATCTCAACCAAGCAACTATCAGAGCTCTTTTTTTCCCCTTCAATTTCATTCAGCGCTATTTGTTTTGTAATTAATCGCTTTGATGTTTTTTTTTTTAATATGTTACTTGAAAGGCAAAAGAGATATGGTTAAGTGATTTAGACAAAAAAATTGGGAAAAAGTGAAAATTAATTTAATTTTTTGTGGGATTAACAATGAATAATATCCATCTTTGACAGACAATTTATGATGAAGATGAAATTGACACAGGAAAACACAACAAGGGGTTGAATTGTGTTTCTTAACATGTTTTCGAAAAAGTCTTTTTACAAACCTTTTACAAGCAAAACAATAAAAACAACACACAATCAGGAAAACGTTTTTGAAGAGTAAATAAACTCAGATTCAGAACCGCACAGTTAGTGTAAACAAAAACTGTAAAAGATAAGGGTTTAGAAGATTCACGCAAGTGTTTTATCTTGGTTCATTCTCTTCCAACCAAGAGTTACGTCCAGTCCCTTCTACATGAAGGTTTTTCTCCGCTATAATCAAATAGCTTTACAAGTATTCGACACCTTTTCAGGCTACAAGTATTCTTTCTTTACCAAGCATATCCAGGCTCTAACTCTAACAAAAGATTTAAAGCTTTGATCTAAGAACTCACTGTGTGGGGATTTAAAAGTTTAAGATCAACAAGATTTACATGTAAACTTGTGTTACAATTTCAACAGAGTTTTTGCACTATGATATCAGAGCTTGTGTTACTTCGTATATCTATATATTGAATCTATGTCCATTCTCTTTGAAGTTCTTCAAGTATATATATAGCTGAAGTGCTTCTCTCTCTTGATCTTCTTCAACGGTCTTCAAATTGTATCCGTTTAGACTTAGCATTCAACGGTCTTCACTGAGAAGTGATTTTGTTTAACAGAGGAATGCTCAAAGCAGAACTGTTACTTCTCTATTGTGCCAAAGGTTGCTTTCTGACTTACCACCATCTTTGTACTTGACTTGATCTTTACAACAATGTATTTTGACAGAGTACAAATGTTTATGGTTTCGATGGTATGAAGTTCTTTTATCCAAGAGATAAAGATTTTATACAAAAGAAGCATCAAGGTAAAAGACATATATTCTTTGAATTAAATAATCAATCATTTGAAATAAATATGTTTAAGCTTAGATTGGTTCACGTCTTAAAACTAGTGGACGCGCAGGTCTTTGGACGTGCAAGATTTACTTATCAGGGAGACGGGCTCGTCTACTGATAATGAGTCTATGTACTTTCCGCCTGGTCCAGAGAGATGGACGTGCTATACTTAAGAGCTCGTCTGCTGACGTGGTGTATAGTGAAGCAACTCCGTCTATCAAGTATTTGGACTTGTTATATTTCAATGTATCGTCTACTTAATTTTTCTTTAGACTTAGTAACGCTTCTACCTTAGTTAATTCTAAGTCCTCATCTATTCTTATTTTAACTATCTCGTCTACCATAAAGCTAAAGACTCGGAATTTTACCAAGAATTGTAGACTGGTCCAGAGGTTTGAACTAGAATCTGTAGATTCTATACTTTAAATTTTAGTTCCTCTGACTCGCATAACATCAAGTAATCCCTGTATACCTATAACAAACAAGTTAGATCTTTGACAAATAATTTGCCATACAAATTTAACCTTTTTATTAACATCAAAACTTAAGAGATTATTTTAATCCAAAACCACTTTGATTCTAACAGAAAATAGCGACGGATTCTTCAGCGATGAAATATATTCGTAGATAATTTCGTCGCTAAGTTCAAATAAAGAAATTAATGACAAATTTAGTGACAGAAAATTTAGCGACATCCATTGTTTGTCGGTAATTTCATTGTTAAATAAATTCAAAGGAAAAATTTTGCGACGGATTTTGCGACAAGATTTTCAACGACATACATATTTGGTCGTTGATTTTGTCTCTAAATAGTAGGCAACCATGTTCCATAAATTAAAAGCAATTCGTCACTAAATTTGTCGCTATTTGCGACAGATGTGTCTCCGTCGCTAATTTCAATATTTTTAATAGTGCCTGTATATTCTAATGTATTGATACACTAATTGAGTTGGTCCTTTATTATTTTGGAAGAAAAATATTTTCATTATTTTTATATTTACAATTTTTTAAAACATATATTTAGGGTGATAAATTATCATGATAGGAAATACATGACTAATCGTAGTCATTATTTTATGGAATAAATTTAAATCCCACAACATGTTATGTGAAAGTAATTAAAAATATTTTTTAAGAAGTTACTATGAATATAAATTGATTAAATAAAGGTTGAAAAATTGTAGAAGAAATGTAATTATTTTATAAATAATATTAGAAAAGCTTTTGAAAATTAAATCCACCACAATTACAAGATTTAAGATAGGCAAATTAGTCCATACTTATTTTTCATTTCTTAATGAAAACATCTTATGTTTTATATAATGAAAATAGACTCGATATATGCTTCTGGTTAAATTTAATAATAATAATAATAATAATAATTTCAAGAGTGTTAATATGAGTTTGTTGATTATCATTTCAATTTTGTTTTAATTTTTCTATTGTCGACCCATTTTTATGTCACCATTACACAACTTTCCTTCCCAGAAGGTGTGGTGAATCTGGTGATTGAAATTTCCATGACTTCCTTTAAGGGATGTAAGTGTAACTTTTGAATCAAGAGGGTCTCGAGCGTAGTTAAATTGAATATTAAGTAAAGTTAGAGTAATTTTCCCTATAGCTATAGTTATGGATTACCCTTTTAAAACTTAATTTTCCATGTAAATTTAAAACTTTTGATTTTAGTATCTTTCGTCAGTTACCTTCCGTTAAGTGCTGACGTGGCATGTTGGCTAACACGTATAAAAATAAACTTTGATTTCAGTCCCTAAAAAGTAAGTAATTTTTTATTGGTTTTGATCTATGTAAATTTAAAACTTTTGATTTTAGTCTCTGTCGTCAGTGGCACTCCGTTAAGTGCTGATTTGGCTAAGCATTACATCTACATTGCCAAATAAGTTTAATTATTATTATTTAAAGCCACATGCTGCCACATCATAAAATAGTTTTTTTTTTGAAAAATATGAAAATTAACTATTATAAATTAACTATTATATTTAATCATTATATTATTTAATTTTTATTATTGTAATATTATAACTATTTTTTTCTTATAAAACTTGTCTGTTCTTTCTTCCGTCCACTTTCTCCATCGTTCCTCCCTTATTCTGCAGCAATCTTGTTTCCTCCTTTTGTAGCAATCTTGTTTCCTTCTTCATGTTGTAGCAATTTTTATGTACTTTTGTGTTGAGAAGGGCATCATGGTTGTGCCTTTAGAAGTTCATTGCATGTGCATGAAAGGGGAAAACTTTATAGAAGGAAGAAGAAAAATGCAGGTCTGAAGTAAAAAAAAAACGCTACACAAGGTAAGAAGAAATGCTTCACCCTGTACAAGATCTCCTAGTAATTGGAAAGCCTCCCCAATCCGCATCACAATAAGCTTTGAGTTTAAGGTCATTGCAGCTTGGAAGAAGAAGACCTTGTCTAAGGAAGGAAGTGATGGAGTATTGAGGTTTAAAGATAGAGTCTGTATGCCGGATATTCCTGAGCTTAGAAAGTTGATCCTTGAAGAAGGACATAGGAGTGGTCTGAGTATGCACCCAGGTGCCACCAAGATGTATCAAGACCTTAAGCACATGTTTTCTTTAATAAGAGTAATGACAAGATGAGTTGAGGGATAAATAGTGGAAACTTAGAGTTAGAGTCAAATCGTCAATCGGAAATTTGAACCTTTGGCTTAACGAAGGAGGAAACAAGAAATGAAGAAGGGACGATAGAGAAAGAGGAAGAAGAAATGATAGTCAGGTTTTACAACAAAAAATAGTTATAATATTATAATAATAAAAATTAAATAATATAATGGTTAAATATAGTAATAATAATTAATGTTAATATTTTTTAAATATTAATATTATGATGTGACGATCTACATGACTTAAAATAATGATAATTAAGCCGACGTGACGTTCTGTTAATCATATCAGCACTTAATAGAGTATTACTAACGACAGAGACTAAAATCAAAAGTTTTAAATTTACAAAGACCCAAACCATCGAAAAAATTACATGGACTAAAACCAAAATTTACTCATTTTTCAGGGACTAAAACCAAAAGTTTATTTTCCTACGTGACAGCCAACGTGACATATTTGCTTACATGACAGTGTTGATGTGGCACTTCGTTAGCTACGCCCGAGATTTCAATGAGATGGTAACTGATAGTAGGATCTAAAATCAAAAGTTTTAAATTTACAGGGACCAAAATTAACAAAAAAAAATTGTAATGACTAAAACCAAAATCATCTATTTTTCAGGGACCAAAAAATTTATCAAACCTATAGTTATTGTAAGAAATATATATTTTTAACGATTAAATAATATAAAAACTTTTTTTATTAAGTGGATGGCAATGAAATAAAAGAATATTGAATATTAGTTATTATAGGTTAATATATCTTTTGTCCAAGCTTTTACCCGTCTTAATGAACAATATATTTAAGCCAACAGAGGTTGGTACATCCGATCAAGACTTCTGTTCACACTAGCTGTGACTTAGGTTCGATTCCTAAATCCCTCTTATTGGTAGGTAATATGTAAATTTCACTATAAATTCTCAATGAGGTTGATGGTATTCAATGACCTTAGAAGGGGGCGTGATTTCCCTCGGTCTAAACTTTATTATAGATCGAGAATGAACAATATATTTAACATGTGTGATAATTGAACACACAAAATGGACATCATACGCGACATCTACGATTCTGTAGCGCTACTTTTTTTTTTTTTTACAAATTATGATTTTTTTAAAAAATAAAAATTTATTTCTGAAAAAAGCTCATTAACCAGATAACGAACTGTTAACCAGATATTTGTACCTGATTAACCAGATATCTGCACATACTTAACCAAAAAACTCATTAACCATATAATGAACTGAATTAACCAAATATCTGTACCTGATTAACCAGATATTTGCACATACTTAACCAAATTTTTATTTCTCAAAAAAATCATTAACCATATAATGAACTGAATTAACCAGATATTTGTACGTGATTAACCATATATTTGCACATACTTAACCAAAAAACCCACTAACCAGATAATAAACTGAATTAACCAGATATTTGTACCTGATTAACCAGATATTTGCACATACTTAACCAAAAATTTTATTTCTAAAAAAACCCCATTAATTTGTACATACTTAACCAAACCAAAAATTTTATTTCTAAAAAAAACCCATTAATTTGTACATACTTAACCAAAAATTTTATTTCTCAAAAAGACCCATTAGCCTGAATTGAAATTAACCAGATATTTGTACGTGATTAACCAGATATTTGCACATACTTAACCAAAAAACCCATTAACCAGATAATGAACTGAATTAACCAGATATTTGTACCTGATTAACCAGATATTTGCACATATTTAACCAAAAATTTTATTTCTCAAAAAACCCCATTAATTTGCACATACTTAACCAAAAATTTTATTTATAAAAAAAAACCAATTAACCAGATAATGAACTGAAATTAACCAGATATTTGTATATGATTAACCAGATATTTGCACATACTTAACAAAAAAACTTATTAACCAAATAATGAACTGAATTAAGCAGATATTTATAAATGATTAACCAGAAATTTGTACATACTTAACCAAAAATTTTATTTTTAGAAAAAACTAAATATTGTAAAAAAAGAACAAAATAAATTTTTAAAAAAAATAAATAAATAATTTTTTTTTAAAAGACTTACTACAAGGCCATACAGTGGCGCTACATTGCCGAACAATATAGCATCGTATGATATCGCATATGGTGTGGATATTTTGTGTCAAAATATCATTTTTCTATATTTAAGGAGCTGTGCTAATTTGACACAGTTTTGTGGACATCATACGCGACACTTACTACAGTAGCGCACTGTAGAGCTACAGTAGCACCACTTTTTTTTATTTATTTAAATTTTGACTTTTTTAAAAAAATAAAAATTTTATTTCTTAAAAAACTCATTCGCCAGATAATGAACTGAATTCACCAGATATTTGTACATGATTCACCAGATATTTGCACATACTTAACCAAAAAATTTATTTATCAAAAAAACGCATTCACCAGATATTTACACATACTTAACCAAAAAATTTACTTATAGAAAAAAACACATTCACTAAATAATGAACTGAATTCACCAGATATTTATACCTGATTTACCATATATTTGCACATACTTAACCAAAAAAATTTTTCTCAAAAAAACCTATTCACCAGATAATGAACTGAATTCACCAGATATTTATACCTGATTCACCAGATATTTGCACATACTTAAACAAAAAAATTATTTCTCAAAAAAACCCATTAATTCACCAGATAATGAACTGAATTCACCAGATATTTATACCCGATTCACAAGATATTTGCACATACTTAAACAAAAAAATTATTTCTCAAAAAAACCCATTAATTCACCAGATAATGAACTGAATTCACCATATATTTGTACCCGATTCACCAGGTATTCACACATACTTAACCAAAAAATTTATTTCTCAAAAAAACCCATTCACCAGATATTTACACATACTTAACCGAAAAATGTATTTATAAAAAAAAACACATTCACCAGATAATGAATTGAATTCACCAGATATTTATACCTGATTCATCATATATTTGCACATACTTAACCACAAAATTTATTTCTCAAAAAAACTTATTCACCAGATAATGAACTGAATTCATCAGATATTTATACCAGATTCATCATATATTTGCACATACTTAATCAAAAAAATTATTTCTCAAAAAAACTCATTCACCAGATATTTGTACCCGATTAAGCAGATATTTACACATACTTAATCAAAAAAATTATTTTAAAAAAACTAACTTTTTTTTAAAAAAAGAACTCACTACAGTGCCGTACAATGCAGTTACAGTGCGGTACATACGGTGTCGCCGTATTTGTGTCCAAAACGTGTGTGAAATTAGCTTTTCTGATATTTAAGCAATGTATATGATGGAGCCCACACAAATGTCACCTTTTCACTTGACGCTCTTTTACCATTCCTACGTTTTTAGTACTGCGAAATGCACCTTCTCACTTCTCACTTCTCACTTCTCACTTCTCACTCAGCTACCTGCTCAGTGAAAAAAATGAGCCAAAGTGTGAAAAATGAAAAACCTACCCGTTTCAGCTTTGTTTGGAAGTTGGAAGCATTAGCATGCGTGTTCGGTTGAGGACAAGTCCCACACCGTTCAAGTAAAGAACATTAAAAGGCTTTATATAACACACAGCGTGCAGTAAGGCTTGTCCCTTCGGGGACATCCGATAAAATTGGAACGATACAGAGAAGATTAGCATGGCCCCTGCGCAAGGATGACACGCACAAATCGAGAAATGGTCCAAATTTTTTTTTCTATCTTCCTTCTATTGATTATTACTCATTAAGTCTATCGACGTTATCACAGAAAAAGCTTGTTTAGCTCATTTATTCTCTATATTTCAATATATTGGCTCTTTTGAAGATAATTTTCCATCTTTATGCTAACTCTGAAGGTACACTTCAGTGGTTGTTTCTCTTCAGTTCAAGAGATTGGCTCTTTTAAGTTGTGTTTGGTTGTGAGACGAAAAAGGTTTTTTTTTTTTTTTTCTTTCTGTTTTATGGTAACTATGAAAGTATACTTGAGTGATTGTAAAACATTCTCTGGATCACAGGCTTGGGAATGGAATGATGGAAATTGGGGTGATGCAAATTTAATAATGTGGAGAAAGGGAAAGAGTTGAAGAGAAAAGTATCAGGTCAGCATTCTTTAGTTTAGAATATTTCATTGAGTTGAGTCATTTACCTCCTTTACTTTGAATTTCATAATACTGATACCTCTTCTATTAATTTACTTTTTTACATTCTGACACTCTCTCAGTACACATTTCTGCACAAGTGAAAAAATACTACTAAGGGAGATTAGTCTAATATTCAGAACTAGAGGGGTAGTCAGTGTAATTTACTATTGAATAAATTTATTGGCCTTTTTTTAATGTGTATTACTAAGTCAGGAGGAATTCAACTCATTTGATGATGGAAAGTCTATTGTATCCTTTTTTATCAGCATGAAAGAATTGCTCCTTCCTACTAGTACTAGGTCTGATCTTTTTCTTCCAATGTAGTAATATTATTTGTACACCCAAGATTTTGATATCATTAACCAACTTATTAATCATCCACTTGGACACCATTAACCAAATATCAGGTGTACAAATATCCTTTTTGTTCTCCATACTACAAAATTATCTTACAGTAAACATCTTGATAAAATTTACTAAGTTGGTCCAAACCCAAACTTTCTTTCATCTCAACGGAATGAAAGAATAGTAGGGTATGTTTATTGAGTCTTCTGTCATAAGTACTCTTATTCTGCTACTGACCTGTAAAGAATAGTTGTCAAAAGAGGGAACAAAAATGAAAAAAAGAATTTGAAGAACTTTGGTTATATTTAGGATAAGGTTATATGATGCAGAGTGAAGTTATGGTAGTTATGTCAGTTGTATTTAATCTTGAAGTACGTAATTTGAGAATCAGGGATTGTCATTTGGAATTTAGGGTCTGCTATTTTGATGTTGTTAGCATATATTATTTGTAGTTTTATTTCCTATTTTGAAATATGATTTCTTCAGGTTTAAGTTTTTTTATTCTTTAACTTGTCCTAGTGCGGTTAGATTTCTATGGGCCACCTCAATAAGGTTTATTATCTGTCTATGGTTTTCAATATTATTATTGGATTTGATGCAAAACCTGGCATTTTAAAAAATTGAATATTGAAGAAGGAGAAAAGATAGAGTACATTGTCTCTAATGTTGATCTAAGAAAGTATTCCAGAAAGCCTACAGCTTGGCTTATGTGTTTGAGTTCATCCCAAGATGCCCCAGCAAACTGAAAAGTTAACCCAAAAAAGAAAAGTAGAAAAAAAGTCTCTTGCACTTCTGCACTTTTTAGGGTACGCATAGATTATGCCAAGTATCCATAGTTCCAACTCATGCAAACCTGCCTTGAGATATTCTCCATTGCTAAAGAAGCAGCACTCACGGTGAAGCAACAAATTGGCAGACTATACTTTTCATAACTTAATCACAAATTGTATTAAATTGATCAACGTTTACTACTCTAGGATTTTTTTTTTCTGAATTTGAATGGAAATTCTGCTCTGGACATTCATGATTGTGAAAACCTGACTAAATATCTTGTTATCGGGGAAGGGAGCTGAAGTCACAAGATTTCAATTATTGGGAATTCTCCTCTGAAAAATGCAACCAAGCCAAAGCAATATTAAGTGAGTTACTTATACTTACATAGTTATTAATCTAACAATATACTCAAAGCATGATCTAACTTGTTGACAATGCTTTTCCAGTGCATATGCAATGCCTGTTGTTTTGCAGCTATATTTGAATGGATGTTTCTGGATGTCTCTCTTATTAATCTGGTCCTTATGGATCTTGGTGCCTGCCAATGGTGCAAACAACAAATGTATGGAATCAACCAATATCTAACTTTCTATTGTATTTTGGAAATTTTTCTTAAACATGATGTACCTGAATACAGCAGTTGTTGCTGCCTTGCTCCTTAGAAATTAATTCCCTGATTCTAGATTTGTTATCTAACCCTTGAGGTTAGAGAAAGTATGAAAAGTTTCAGTATTTTACTGGGGTGTTTAGGTTAGTTTCAGTTTTAAGTCTCTATTTTTTTAAAATTTATTTTCAATTTAATGGTGTGTAAACCACTCAATTTGACACAACAGGGAAGCAAATTATGTCCTGTGTTATGGAGATGCAATCTTCTGTGATATTCAACTCAAAAATAATTCTTTGCTAAAATGATTTACTTTTGGTAGGTGGTGTACAAATTACTAAAATTTACACATATATACACACACAGCTTAATTTAATTAAAATAGTATGCAGAATATGTTAAACTTAAGCAGTGAAGAATTGAGAAGTCAGATTACTATGAGTCCCACATCGCCTAATAATATGTCATAAACATTCTTTATATACTCTCTGACAAGCTCTTCAAATTGCCGAGCTGAGTAGCGTCAGCATGTGATCCAAGTGGAGGCATCAAATTGATGGGACACAGCATAGGCCTTGTCAGGTTGGCTTTGTGGTTGCACTTTGTTGGCTTGCCCGCTCCAAGTTGAGAGATTGAGCCATGGTACTTGGGCGAAGGCACAAGCGTCATGGTTCCTAGACTGGAGAACACAGCGTGAGGCTGGTTTCACAGAGCAGCGACCACCTCTGGCTCCCAACAGTGTAAAGAATAATTTTCAGAAGAGGGAACAAAAAAAAAAATTGAAGTTTAGTTATCGTTTGGGATAAGGTTATCTATTGCAGAATGGAATTATGATAGTTATGTCAGTTGTATTAATTATTGAAGTAGGTAGAATTTGAGAATCAAGGATTGTCATTGGGAATTTCGGGTTGGTTATTTTGATGTTAGCATATATTATTTCTTGTTTTATTTCCTACTTTGAAATAAGATTTATTCGGTTTTAGGTTTTTTTTTTACTTTAACTTGTCCCACAACAATACCTGGCGAGCTTAGCTGCTTGAACCATCATTTTTTCCCCGTCATAGTAATGGTTTCTCTTTCCTTTTCAGGCACTTTTGTATGTTGAAGATTATGAAATGGCCAACAGTGGAAGGATAAAATTATGAAATGGGGTAAGCACTCTCATTCTGCTAATGATCTGTAAAGAATAACTTTCAAAAGAGGTAACAAAAAAAGAAATTGAAGTTTAGTTATCATTTGGGATAAGGTTATCTATTGCAGAATGGAATTATGATAGTTATGTCAGTTGTATTAATTATTGAAGTAGGTAGAATTTTAGAATCAAGGATTGTCATTGGGAATTTCGGGTTGGTTATTTTGATGTTAGCATATATTATTTCTAGTTTTATTTCCTACTTTGAAATATGATGTATTCGGTTTTAAGTTTTTTTTACTTTAACTTGTTCCACAGCAATTAGATTTCTATGGGCAACTTAAACACCATCTTTATAAATTTGAATATTGATCTGCCTTCATATTTAGTCTCCTAGTATATTATTCTACCACTTACTATAGTTGTTAGGAATTGGAATTTAATTCATTAGGTGAATACCCGGTCGTATTCTATAACTAATTTTTTGATTCCTCCCTTTTCTTGTGCTCTTGTGGGTACAGAGTAGTAGTGTTTGTGCTTGGTTTTCCCCTTTGAATAAATTTCATATTGAACCAGCCACCAATTGTTTTTTCATTGCAAACATACCTTTATTGGAATAATATTCCAATCACAGTTTCACAAGAAAAAAGATCCTTTGTGTGAGCTTTGATGATTCTACTTGCAGGGGCTGCTGACACGAACACATCTTTTAGGTCCGGGATGGAATTCAGGGTATCACCACAGCCGATAGCCATCGGACTAATCTCCTGAGGATGTAGAGTATCAGTTAAGGGTAACTCATCTACCCACAAATGCAGCTCTATTCTCATCACTGGGATTCGAACCTTGGACATATAACACGAACACATCTAGCCATAGTAATATGCTGCTAGAGAACTCTTTGAGATGATATGCTGTGCTAGTAGATTCAGTGAGGATGAGGTAATATAAAAAGAGGAGATATCATTTGAATAGTTAATATGTACGTAGTTTTGTGCAATATTATTTAGATTGTATCTTGTTGTAGAGGTGACCATTCGACGAAGGTTGAACAAAGTCCATCTTTGGTTGATTGTTTCTGCTAAAATTGTTTTTGAAACAAAGACCATTAATTCATACATAACTTTGGTCCTTAAGACTTGTTATTTTCATCAGCCAAGATTTTTCTTTCGACAACTGATATCAGGAGTCA
The DNA here is from genome assembly GCA_030762895.1 of Sophora flavescens. Classification (NCBI taxonomy): domain Eukaryota; kingdom Viridiplantae; phylum Streptophyta; class Magnoliopsida; order Fabales; family Fabaceae; genus Sophora; species Sophora flavescens. Next base: position 75,183,761 of record CM061070.1, on the reverse strand, counting down.
GTTATTGTCATTCAATGGTACGAAACTAGACAACCCCTTATAATGAATCATGTACCCTTACAACGCATAGATATTTTTATTCAAAGGAAATGTTTACTATTTTGTGCAGTAAATCTTTGATAGAGATTTGAAGCTTGAAAACACACTCTTGGATGGAAGCACTGCATCGCAAGTCAAAATTTGTGACTTTGGTTACTCAAAAGTACCAATTTTAACGAGGCCCGCAACTCTTGATGATGCCACTTTCATCAAGTGATGTTAATTTGTTTCTTTGTTTTCTTTTAGTCATTTGTATTGCATTCACAACCAAAGTCTACAGTAGGAACTCCAGCTTACATTGCACTTGAGGTCCTGATGATGAGGAAAGAATATGATGGAGAGGTAAAGTCTTATACTCTTATTCTTCCTTATTGCTTATCCTTGGTCTTATTTTAACTATTTAAATAAAGTTGGTCTTTTTGTATCCTATTTGTTGTTTTCTTCTTCTTTTTTGACGGAAACTGAATTTTATCCAAATGACAGGGCAGACTGATTTATGGGTTGTTGTTTTCTTTGCTAACTATATACTTTTATTGAAAACTATAGATTGCAAATGTTTGGTCTTGTTGAGTCACCTTATATGTGATGTTATTGGAGCTTATCCTTTTGAAGATGATAAATCCACAATAAATGTAGATTTATGGTGTAAAAAGGGAGCATTTCAGTGGAGAACGAATTTGAACTTGGTGGTTTTAGGAGTAGAATAGGGTAATTTAATGTCAATTAGATTTTGATGTACATGCTTAGAATTTACTGGATTTTATTGCTAACTTTGGTCACAATGATTCAGGTTTAGAAGTGAAAAAATTCAAGACTCATGCCCAGCGACATGAATCCTCGCCCAACAAAATTCTATGAAGTGTTGATTCTATCAACCCTCATCTATCGAGGGATGGTGTGATTCCTGATACCTATAAATACATGTTTTGACCGAAATTTTGGGATCTTTTGACACTGCTGGCATTCTTTTGAGTGGGAAACACAGGGAGAAGAGAGTTCCTATAAGTCTTGGATGATTCTACCTCTGTGGGAGCAGATTTGGAAGAATATGCCTCTCTTCATGGATTTTCTCTCTTTTCTTTTGGTTTCCCCTCCAATTGTAATGTGCTTTTGAACTCTCTAGGTTAGGGTCGATGAATCTTGGTTTGATTCTTGTGTAAACATGACCTTACTCTTAATTCAAGTATTGATTCATTCAATTTGATAAATTAGTTCTGGGTTTAATGTCTTTCCTCGATTGATCAACCTTGAAATGATCGTAGATTCAATTTCGCAATTGGAAAATTGGTTGTTGGATTGTAATTTGAAGTTAATCACCATAATTGTAATGAGCCTAGGAATAGGACTTTTTTTTTTTTTTTTTAATAAAAAGGTATGCAAAAGCATCACTATAAAGCAAGAAATCCCAACTAGGTTGACACCTCAAGCTTTATCAATCATATGCAGCATACCAAAATTTATTGATAGAAAGAAAAAATAAAGAATCGGGGGGTGGGGTGGGGGGGGGGACAACACCAAACCCATGCAAAATAGAACATAAGAAACAAATTTTACTTGAATCTATACATAGGCAGACCCTATCTATCCCGGTTAAAATCTGCTCTTATAAAATCAGGCACCCGATCCCACCAAGAGTAACATTTAGAAAGTACACCATAGGAAGCAAGCCTATCAGCACAAAAATTCCCTTCACTGAATATGTGAGATTTATAACTCCATAGAATCAGCTATATGAAGGCAATTTCTGCATTTGACTCTAATATTCCAAGGAACAATCTCTGGAGGAAAAAAAGCTTGAACCACAAGAGAGGAATCACTCTCTAACCACAACCTATGCCAGCCTTTGTCACAAGCAATTCTAATAGCAGACATCACAGCATTCAATTCTGCATGAAAGGCAGCACATATTCCATAGTAGTCAGCAAAACAACCCAACACAGCTCCACTTTTATCTCTAAAGATTGCACCACCACCCACATTACCCGGGCACCCCTTGGCAGCTCGATACGTGTTTACTTTAATCCAACTACACATAGGACTGGTCCAATAAACAGGAGTTATATTTAAAGCTTTTCTGGGATTGCTTTTGACATTGAAGAATTTCAGAATTCTATGCTCTTGCACAGAAAAAGATATGCTTCTTTGATAGATTTCCAGAAATAGAGGCTGATGCAATAATCATACTAATAGCTGCTCTGACATAAACCCTCTTGCTGTCGAATTTGATTTTATTCCTGCAGAACCACATGACCCATATGATATTGACAATAGCAGCAGAAATGACATCAAGAAGTTGTGGACTCCAGCTTCTGCTACAGATCGAAAGAATGGAATCAAAAGATGTTACATCCACACTTAACTGAATAATTGAACTAAACCAGCTCCATATTTCCTTTGCAAAAGAGCATTGGAAAAACATGTGATTAGAAGACTCAGCATGTTGATAACATAATCCACAAATCGAGACTGTTATGCAGCCACATTGCTGGAGATTTTCATCAGTGGATGACCTTTTATGCAGCAATCTCCAACTTATAAAAGACTTGGAAGGAGGAATTATCGAATTCCATATGATTGAGCTCCAATAAACCTGATTCATGACAAGTTTAAAATGATAATAAGCCTCCTTAAAAGACAAAATTCCAGAACTAGAGTGTTTCCATATCAGCTGATCAGGAGCACTGAATTTAGGCACTTCAATCTTGGACAGATCAATTCCAAGTTCTGAAAGTTTAGAAAGCAATGTCACAGGAATTAACCAACCTTCATTATCTTTGAAATCTGCTACTGAAGCCTTCAAACCTTTATGCAGATTCACGGGAATATTTAGAGAATCCACCAAAGGTTGATCAATCCAATTATCCAACCAAAAGTTAACTTTGTTTCCATCACCAATTTGCCAAAAAAGAGTTCAACAATACTGTCTGGACATTGGACTTGATACCTGGCCAGATTGCTGACTTAATATATTTGATGATTGGTTTATGCAGAAAAACAAACCTTGCACTTAAGAACACAACCCATTCCTTAGGAGAAGCAAGCATTTCCCATGACATTTTTAAAAGAGCAGCTTAATTCAAAATTCTGAGGGATTTAATAGCAAGACCTCCTTCATTATATGGAGCACAAACCTTTTTCCAAGCTACTGTTACAATTCTTCTAACAGATATATCACCAGCCCATATGAAATTCCTTATGCAGCCATCAAGATGCTTTAAGAGAGATTTTGGCCAAGCATAAATTTGAAAACTGTACAACAACATACTCTGAATCACAGATTTGACTAATTCTACTCTTCCCATGGTTGAAAGGAGAGAGCCTTTCCAAGATGCAAGTTTTGCAAGGATCCTATCAGAAATAGGCTGTAAATGGTGCTTTCTAGGTTTCCCTTTGAAGATAGGGACACCAAGATAGGAGAAAGGGAGAGAGCCTGAAGTAAATCCTAGAATACTGAATAAGTAACCTATCTTCCTTGGAGAAGAGCTGCCAGAGTAGAATTTACACTTGGAAAGGCTTAAGTGTTGACCAGAAGCCACACTGTACTCTCTGAAAAGCTGCAAAAGAACCTCTAAATTCCTCTTTGAACCTTTGCAAAGCACCATCACATCACCAACATATAGAACATGGCTAGGAGTTGAGGAGCTCTTTGGACCAGTCATTGATTTCAACAAACCAGAATTTACCAAATATGATATGCCATGGCTAAGAACATCTTCAGTAAAGCAAAACAAGAGAGGGGAAAGAGGATCACCCTGCCTAACCCCTCTCTTGCAAGAGAAGAAACCAACAGATTTTCCATTCACCATGAAAGACAACTTTGCTGATTTTAAAATGGTGTTGATCCAGGAACAGAACTTGGAGTTAAAACCAAAGGATTCCAAAACTTTGAGAAAAAAGCCCCAGTCCAAGGTATCAAATGCCTTCTTAATGTCCAATTTTAGTGCAAGATTCCCTCCATATGATTTATAATCCAACAAATTGATAGCCTCAGCAGTTATGCAAATACATTCATGAATATGCATGTTCCTAATAAATCCTCTTTGCTGATGAGAAATTATATTAGGAGCAATAGAAGCTGATAGATCTGCCAACACCTTTGTGATTGTCTTAAATTGAAAATTTGCAAGAGATATAGGCCGAAAATCCTCAATTCTGTTGCATTTGGAACTTTAGGAATCAGCACAACAGAATTTGAGTTCATGTTTGGCAGCATCCAACCTTACTGAAAAATTTGAATAACAGATCTGCACACATCCTCAGCAATGATATCCCAGAATGCATGATAGAAACAGCCACCAAAACCATCCGGGCCAGGGGCACCATCTCCATCCATTGCAAACACTGCATTTTTAATCTCCTCAACAGTTGGAATGTTATTTAAATACTCATTCTCCATTTGTGTAACCAATTGAGGAACCACCTTGGCAATCAAATCATTTGGAATACATTCATTATCTGAAGCATACAAGGAAGAAAATTAATTGAGGACATGCTGTTCAATATCAGCCGGATCGTCAAGAATCTCCTCATCTTTCTTAATCACTTTCAAAGCCTTTCAAGCATGTCTAATTTTAGTGACTCTATGGAAAAAAGCTGTGTTCCTATCACCAATACAATGCCAATTGATTTTAGCTTTTTCCTTCCAAAATGCTTCCTCAAAATTAAGAGCCTGTTCAAGCTCCAATTGAGACATAACCTCTTGCTACAACAAGTCATCAGAAGCACCATCAATGCTTATTTGTTGCTGTATTTTATCTACTCCAGCCATTGCACTATCAACCTTTAATTGAATATTGCCAAAAACAGTTGTATTCCAATCTTTTAATGCAGCTTTCACATTTTTCAACTTCTGAGATAAGATGAACATGGGGCAGCCTTGCACAGGAATAGACCAAATGTCTTGAATAAGCTTCCTACAATCTGAATGGATAATCCACATTTTATGAAACTTGAAAGAAGAGGGAAAGGATTGTGTTGTAATATCGTATAATATCTTGTATTTATGATTGACATCATCAGTTATAATTAGACGGATTAGGTTCTTATTCTTTTCATTATTAGGACAGATTTTCGTCCTTATTTTTAGGATAGCATTTAAATCTCTTTTGTCTATATATTGTAACCTTCTCTGTACACAATATTTGAAGGAATAATATTCATACATTCTAACATTCCTTCGCTTCTATATGGTATCAGAGCTCCCAATCTTGGGGGTCTTGTTTCCGCACAAAAACCCTAGCAGCCTTATTGCGGATTTTTTCGGCTGCCTTGAGTGCAGTGTTTGGCACCTATATTTGTGCCCTTTTTCACCTTTTTAGACAGCACTGATTGCGGTTCAGCACCGTTTAGCCACGTTCGCCGCCGTTCGCCACTGTTTAGCCCTGTCCGCCGCCGTTCGCCACTTAGCTTGCACCGGTGACCCTCCCATCGGGTTGGCCGGCCAAAAACCGTCCAGGACCCAGAAGCTCACGACCATCGGACACCGCACGCGCCGTCACGCGCCGCCGTAGCCCTGTCAACTCTCAAGCGCGTGTAGGCCACGCGCCGCCTTCCGGTCACCGTTTCGCGGCTTGCTTCTCACCGCAGCACCGTCGGGCCTTCCCCAGTCTGTTGGAGGGGTTCAAATCGTGATCCGAGGACATTTTTTTGGTGGGCCTGTTTGAATCCTCCTTGTTTTTGTCACTGTTGTTGTCGGTGTTCTCATCTATGTTGTTTCAAGGATAGAAAATCAGTTTTTTAGTAATCCAGAGTATCTGAATCCGAGACCACCAAGTCCTCCCTTGTTCCAGCACTTTGTAAAGTCGAGACTGACTACTTGTAACCTCTCTTGGATTCTCCGAGTAAGCTTTTTGGTACTTGTTCTCTAACCATGACTGGTAAGATATCTAGTTTATCGTTCTTTAATGTTTTGAGTGCTATGTCTGATGATCTCTGGATTATTGACTCTGGTGCTATTGATCATATGACCCCTTACCCCTCTTTTTTTTTTTGTCTTACTCTCATTTACCTGGTAAACATCACATTACTGTTGCTAGTGGTGCCCATGTCCCTGTTTCTGGTTGTGGTAACATTCACCTTCCACCATCTCTTCCTTTAAATAATGTGCTTCATATCCCTAAGCTCTCAAATAATCTCATTTCTATACACATACTTACTCGAGATTTAAATTTCACCGTGATCTTCTTTCCCTCTCATTGTGTTTTTCAGGATATTGCCACGGGGAAGACGATTGGGGTTGCTAAGGAGCAGGGCGGGTTATATTGTCTACATGGAACTCGAGATAGTACCACACAAAATATATCCACTTCTTGTCATTAGACTAGTTCCGACTCTGCTGTCTCTGAGGTATGGCTTCAACACAGACGTCTTGGTCATCCTCATTTCAGTCTTCTTAGGTCTCTGTTTCCTCATTTGTTTAAAAAGAGATCAGTCGAGCCTTTTCATTATGATGTTTGTCAGTTTGCGAAACACCATCGCACAACTTTTCTTCCTAGTAATAAGAAAAGTATTGAACCTTTTGAGCTTATTCACTCTGATGTGTGGGGACCTTCCTCTACTTCTAATTTATCTGGTGCAAAATGGTTTGTGTCCTTTATTGATGATTGCAATCGATTCACATGGATATTTCTCATGAAAGATAAATCTGAAGTTTTTCAAATATTCTTGAATTTTCATCGCATGATTAAGACTCAGTTTGGGCGATTTATTAAACGGCTACGTTCTGATAATGGAAAAGAATATGTTAATCAGATTTTTTCCAGATTTCTTAAATACCATGGTGTTTTGCATAAGTTAACATGTGTGGATACCCCACAAAAAAATGGGGTTGCCGAAAGAAAGAACCGTCATCTTCTTGAAATGACCAGAGCCCTTCTCTTTCAAATGGCTGTACCAAAATCTTATTAAGGGGAAGCTGTCTTAACCGCTGCATATTTAATAAACAGGTTACCTTCTCGTGTCTTGGATGGTTTTAGTCATGTTCAACACATGACGTCTTTCTTTCCGTCCGCTCCCACCATGACCAGTCTCTCGTGTCGTGTTTTTGGTTGTCCTGCCTTTGTGCACATTCATAGCGAGAATCGTGGTAAGTTGGATCCTCGGGCTGTTAAATGTATCTTCATAGGATATGCTGCCGACAAAAAAGGGTACAAATGTTATCATCCCCAGACTCGTCGTGTCTATGTCTCCATGGATGTTACTTTTCATGAAACCGAGTCGTTTTACCCCAGAACTCAGCTTCAGGGGGAGAGTGGTTTAGAAGCTGAGTCGTCGGTTGTCCCTCATATGGCCAAAAATCTTGAGTCATCTCCTCTTATGGATGAACCTCTTGAGCCATATGGTTTTCCTCTCATGAAAGAGGTGGCATCACCTTCCGGTACGGTTTCTGAGCAAAATACAGAATCAGTATCAAATGCAGATGATGATATGAGACGATACCGGATTCAGTTTCAGAGACGAAAAAAACCGGACCTGGTCCAACAGCAACCTCAACTGTCTGACTCGAAGGTAAATATTCCAAACCCTGAGCCTTTGAATAGTCCTTTAAATAATAATTATGAACCTAACCTTGATGACTTACTGATTGCTTTGAGAAAAGGGAAGAGAGCCTATGCCAAATATCCTATATCACAATTTGTGTCCACTAAAAACCTTTCAGTACAGCAACAGAGCTTTATTTCAGCGATCGACTCTATCATAGTCCTTACTTCAGTACAAGAAGTTTTAAAGGATGAGAACTGGGTTCAAGCCATGAATGAAGAGATGAATGCTTTGGAGAAAAATCAGACTTGGGAGATTGTTGAGAAGCCGAAGGATAAGAGGATAGTCGGTTGCAGATGGATCTATACAGTGAAATATCGGTCTGATGGGACATTGGATCGATATAAGGCAAGACTGGCTGCAAAAGGGTATACTCAAACATATGGGATAGATTATGAGGAAATGTTTACCCCGGTAGCAAAGATGGACACAGTCAGGATTATTCTCTCCTTGGCAGCACACTTTGGTTGGGACTTGCACCAATTTGATGTTAAAAACGCCTTTCTACATGGGAACTTGGAAGAGGAGGTATATATGGATATTCCACCAGGGTATGACGCTACTGGTGGAGGGAATAAGGTGTTCAAATTGAGAAAGACCTTATATGGGCTCAAGCAGTCTCCTCGGGCTTGGTTCGGAAGGTTCACCGATGCTATGTTATCCTTAGGTTATAGGCAGAGCCAAGGAGATCATACCCTCTTTGTTAAACATTCTCAGGACGGCAAGCTCACACTTCTGTTGGTTTATGTTGATGACATGATCATTGCAGGTGATGATGAGGTTGAGAAATGGGTTCTGAGAGACAAACTAGCTGCATAGTTCGAAATGAAAGACCCGGGGAAGCTAAAGTACTTCCTTGGGATAGAGGTTGCCTACTCCAAACAAGGCATCTTTATTTCCCAAAGGAAATATGTCCTGGATCTCCTTAAAGATACAGGTAAGGTGAGTTACAAAACCACAGGGGCACCTATTGAACAAAATCACATGATTGGAAACAATGAGGAGAGCCCAAGGGTGGACAAGGCACAATATCGGAGACTAGTGGGGAAACTAATATATTTATCCCACACCAGGCCGGACATAGCCCATGATGTCAGTGTGGTTAGCCAGTTCATGCATGATCCACGTGAGAGACATATGCAAGCAGTGAGTAGAATCCTCCAGTATTTGAAGTCAAGTCCAGGAAGAGGATTATTATTCAAGAAAGGGGAAAGTTTGTCCATAGAAATGAAATAACCAAAGTTAACACAAGAAGGGGGGTTGAATTGTGTTAATCAACTTTTTCGGTTACTGAAAAGGATTTTCGCAATCACAATAAGCAGAACTTAGATAAGAGAAAATCAGATGAATGATACGTCTAATATTGAGACAGAACACACGAGCAGGCAGAGTAGGGTAAAACAGAGTTTGATATTCACAATATTAACTCCCCAAGTTAAAAGCTAAAACCGAATAAAACTCAAGCAAAATAAAGAGATAAGGGAAGAGGAATATCACTCAAGAGATTTATGCTGGTTCACCCCAAAATCTATAGGGCTACTTCCAGTTTCTTGGCAGCACCAAGTTTCCACTATAACTGAGTAAATTACAGTACGAGTATTCTTTGCACACCTAGCCTCTTTAGGCTCAACACTCAAACAAGTATTCTTTGCACACCTAGCCTCTTCAGGATCAACACTCAAAGAATATAAAGGTTTTGTGTAATTAATACAACTTGCAAGTCTTTCAGATCACACTCAAGGAGTGAAATAAATATGAAGTGTGAAAGACTGCAAATTAATATCAAATAATTGAAAGTGTATTCAATGAAAGGATGAAGAAGTTAATGAGGAGAGTAAATGCTTCTGTGCAGTGTTCTTAATGATATTCAACTTCTTTTTTTCATCTTCATTGTTTGATTTATTTAAAGGCTTCAATCAAGATATCTGTTTAGACACAGCTTCAGAAAATGTATTCTTTTGATTTGAGCTTCTGTGACACCATTAATGCCAAATAGTCGTTCTGTATAAACATTAAATGCTTGGGAACTTTTAGCTTTGACAAGGTTGTCCAAGAATACATTTTAATCTGAATCAGCTGTTATTTCAGAGTATGCAGCAGTAGGCTTCTTGTACTTGCAGCAGAGAGCCTTCCTCTTTTAGTGCAACAGTCAGTTCACTTTCCAGAAAGCACTTTTACTTTGTACTAAAACAGCTAAAAAGTTACTGCTGTGGTACGGAGATTGCGTGTTTATTCCTTAAAACCTTGAAACAAACGTTCTTTATTTTTTATCCTTTGAGCTATGTCCAGAGGTCTTCGAGATCCTTAAGGAAGGCATTTAATTTGAATAAGATGACTTGGACTTCATTTCTGACAAACTGACATTATACCAGAGTTGGAAAATCAGACGGGTGAGAAGTAATCAGAAAACAGACGAGTGCTCAAGCAGTCCAAAAACTAGACGGGTGATCGTGCAGTCCCAAACTAGACAGGTGCTAGCGTATTCCAAAAGTCAGACGGGTGATAAACTGAGTCTGTTTCAGACAGATGCTTCTTGCCATGTCATCAAGTAAACTCAGATCTTGATAGTGTGTTGACTTGGTCTTTGACTTAAAATCAGACGAGTGGCTTTCAGACAGGTCTTATAAACTGAGCTCTACTAAAAAGCAGACGAGTCAAAAAGTAGATGAATGACCTTAAATCTGATTTTCTGCACACTTATCAGATTTGTTAGTAATTTCATAAGGTTCAATATTACCATACTTAATCTTTTTGGAATCATCAAAACTTAGAGAATTTACACATTGAATGTGTTTCAGACTTATGAAGTCTTAACAAGAAACGTATACAGATGCATATTATGCAGGGTCGATTGTAGACAGGTGATCCACCTCAGGGTACTGCATGTTTTTGGGAGGAAATTTAGTGGCTTGGAGAAGTAAGAAGCAAAGTGTCGTTGCAAGATCTAGTGACAAAGCAGAATTTCGAGCTATGGCCCAAGGGATTTATGAATCATTATGGATGAGAATCATACTGGATGATCTCAGAATAAAGTACGAAGCTCCTATGAGATTACTTTGTGACAACAAGTCTGCCATTAGTATTGCTCACAACCCAGTCCAACATGATAAGACTAAACACATAGAGATAGATAGACACTTTATCACGGAAAAGTTGGATGATGGTCTTATAGTTGCTGAGTACATACCCTTAGTTCCAATTAGCAGATGTCTTCACCAAGGGACTTCCCACAGAGCGATTTCATGGTCTTACTTGCAAGTTGGGAATGATAGATATCCATTCACCAGCTTGAGGGGGAGTGTTGTAATATCGTATAATATCTTGTATTTATGATTGACATCATCAATTATAATTAGACAGATTAGGTTCTTATTCTTTTCATTCTTAGGGCAGATTTTCATCCTTATTTTTAGGATAGCATTTAAATCTCTTTTGTCTATATATTGTAACCTTCTCTGTACACAATACTTGAAGGAATAATATTCTTATATTCCAACATTCCTTCGTTTCTATAGATTGATTATCCTTTTTAGATACTAGCATAATAGGAAAGTGGTCTGATTTACTTCTCACCAGTGTGCAACAAGCAGTTGAATGCCAAAAATCAAACCAAGCATCATTACACAAGCTCCTGTCCAACCTCTTTTCTGTCAAAGCAGTTCCTCTCCTGCCATTACTCCAAGTAAAATCAGAACCTCTTGTCAAAACATGTGTCGACTTGCCTAAATCTGAAAAATTCCTGAAATCATCACAAGCCACTCTCAAAGGCAGATTTGACCCTCTAACCTCATGAGAACCCAGAATTGAGTTAAAGTCTCCAATCAAACACCAAGCACCAGGATAATTGGATTGGAGAGTATTTAATTCACTCCACAACTTTCTCCTCAACAGTTAAGTGGTACAAGCATAAACAGCACTGATAAAAAGATCTTTACCATCCAAGGAAACATAAAAAGAGACCTGTTGAGTGGAATTTGAAATAACAGTAGGAGTAAATTGTCTACTGCAAAGACCCCACAAGTTAGGAAGACAATTCCCTCTACTATTTACAAAGAAAGGATGCAGATTCAAACTATTCCAAAACCAAGCAAGGACAGTCTCAATAGAAATCCATGGCTCAGCCAAAAATACAAAATCTGGCCTGTTAGAAAGACAAAGCTTTTTCAAAACTGATTCGGTATTTTGATTACCAAATCCCCTGAAATTCCAATATAGAATCCTCATATTATCAAAGACAAAGAACCACCCTTATATCGGGTATTATAAGCATCCTTTTGAACCTGTTTGGCCTTTTGTCTCAGTTTTTTCTTTTTTGACTTAGATAACACGTGTGTAAATTCATGCTGCTCATTACCCGCTGAGTTAACTTTTAAATACTTACTTGGATCTCCAGTTTGTCCCAGAAGAAGGTGATCATTTTCACAAAGAACATCCTCCTTTCCATCCTCTTCCCTATCACCCCATAGAGGGCTGACAATTATCATGTCTTGAGCCACAACTGTATTACCAATATTACTGATTGGAGTAACATTGGCTACAGGAAGACTTGCTTTTTTGTTCACTTCTATTGCTGGAGTAGAAACAGAATCTATAGAAACTGAACCTCTCCTAGCTGATTGAACAACTGGACTAGAAGAATTGAATGCGTCCGGAACAAATTGTGAACCAGAACTAATATTATCCGAGTCTTCTAATCTGCTTAAAACCATGTTATCAGTCTGCTGCAGCACCTTGATATCTTTCTCCTTATTCAAGATTCTATTGGCAGACAAATCTGAAAACTGCAAAATATCATCAGAATCTTGTGCAGACTGTCGAATTTCACCATTTTCAGCAATAACCTTGTTATGAGAATGCTGCAAAACATCATTATGATTCTTAGAAACAACATCATCCTCTCTTAGAGACTTATCAACTATATTTTGATCTTTCTCATGTTGCTGTCCATTATGCTCCTCTGAAACATTAATGAATCCGATAATGGGGTTAGGATCATTAAACATAACTTCTTTCAATTGTTGAATATCTTCAAGCCTTTTCGAAGGCTCCCCTTCTTATAAAGTTTCTATATCCAACACTGTGCTATCAAACTGAACAGCTTTACCCTTATTAGAAATGCTAACTGGTTTGTTCTTAGGAACATATGTTGCAATATTGTTTTCTTTGGAGCATCAGACTTTGGCACAGTGGAAGTATTATTCTGCTTCTTGCACAAATCGAGTGGCCAATGAATTGACGAAAGGAACAAAAAGGAGGCAACTTCTCATATTCAAACCTCACAAAGAATGCAAAACCATCTCTTTATACCATAACCTTATCGTGCAGGGTCTTCTTGAGATCAATATCCACAAGAACCCGAGCATAATGACCAAAAGCTTTCTTGTTAGTCATATCATCGAGACAGATAGGAATCCCGATACTTCCTGCAATTGAAAAGATAGTTCTTGGCCTCCAATATTCTTGAGGCAATCCAATTATCCTCACCCAACATTGAGCATTTGAGTTTCTTTGATTATCCAGATTGAAATCTTTGGTCCAAGGAAATAATCGGAGATTTCCTGGTTTTAAATTCCATATACCAACGGATTGCACCATGCGCAATTCATCAATGGATGAAAAGGAAAATTCAAATAAGCCTTTTCCCAAAGAAATCATTCCCCATTGACCAATTGGCTTCCACAAAGCACATAGCTTGGATCGCAAGTCTTGGTTTTTGATAGGAACATCACCTTTAGAAAGAATAAGCCTACCATGACGATGCTTTTTACACTCCTCCAAACCAGCTTGATATTCTTCTTCTGGGATTTTAATGGAGAGTGCATCACCTTTGAAACAAGGTTTGGGCAATTGGCTGAAAGGCACATCACATGAATTTTGAAGAGCCCGAGCAAAAGACTTTGTAGGAATCGTCTGCTTAGGAGAGGAAGGAAGAGGATGAGAAGAAGATGGAGGAGTTGTGATCGAATGATGAGGAGAAGAATGAGGATTCAAGGGGACAAAGGATTCCGAGAACAAGCATTGTCATGGTGCAACATTGTCCTTGGTGCAAAGTGTGAAAACCCTAAACCCTCATGCAAGCAAAACAAACATCTATTCACGAATAGGACTTTATGATTGTTTGTTCTTATGGATTGTCATGCCTAATGCTTGATTTGAATTGAGAAGATCTAAAGAATTAGGGTTCTTGACTTGAATCAAAGGGGCTTTGTCTCAAGGAATTGAACTTAGTCTAATCTAGTGAATTCGATGGCGAATGTTGCTTGGATCACAGGACATGTTTCCAGAGCACCAAAAATACTCATGTCTTTTGGTTTCCTCCCAATTGCGGCTGGATGAAGTGCAACACAGATGGAGCTTCAAGAAGGAATCCTGGTCATGCCTCGGGTGTGTTAAGATTTTTAGTAGTTTGTTTTCTGAATAAATTCCTATTTGTTAGGAAGTCTGTTGCTTTTACCTTTTCTTTAGGAGAATCCCATATTATTAGGAGTTGTTAGCCGTGGGATTAGTGATTGCTTTATTTTCTAGTTTTTCAGTTACTTGTATTTTGTATTTAAACTACTCCTCTAGTCAATAAACGAGTAGCTAATTCTACTGAAAAACACAGTCTTACTTATACAACATTTGGTACCAGAGCTCCTCACTGGGGCCTGATTTGAAAAAGCAGCAGCTTTCTTTCTTGCCGCAACAAGATTTTTTGATGGCTTCTGATAACAGCTTTGTGCAACCTGCTATTCCACGCTTCGACGATCACTATGATCATTGGAGTATGTTGATGGCAAATTTCCTGCGATCTAAGGAGTACTGGGCTCTCGTGGAAACCGGCATCACTGAACCTGATAATGAAACTGTTTTGACAGAAGCACAACGAAAGACGTTGGAGGACAAGAGATTAAAGGATTTGAAGGCAAAGGATTATTTGTTTCAAGCAATAGATCGTGCAGTACTGGAGACCATCCTAAAGAAGGACACTGCTAAAGACATCTGGGATTCGATGAAGAAGAAGTACCAAGGCACTGCACGGGTGAAACGTGCACAACTCCAAGCTCTTCGCAAAGAGTTTGAAATCCTTCACATGAAGGAAGGAGAGTCAGTCAATGATTACTTTGCAAGAACACTGTCAATTGCAAACAAGATGCGTATTAATGGAGAAAATCTGGAAGATGTTGCAGTCATTGAGAAAATCCTTCGCTCAATGACACGCAAATTTGACTATGTGGTGTGTTCCATTGAAGAATCGAATGACATTGATAGTCTTTCGATTGATGTGTTGCAAAGCTCACTGTTAGTTCATGAGCAGAGGATGACCCGCTATGTTGTGGAGGAGCAAGCCTTGAAAGTCACTGCTTTTGAAGGAACTATCTCTCCAGGAAGAGGACGTGGTGGATTTCGAGGAAGAGGCAGAGGTAGAGGACGCCAATATTACAATCAAGGAACACAATTTGACAAGGCAAGGGTGGAATGTTATCACTGTCACAAGCATGGCCATTATCAGTATGAATGCCCTGACAAAGAGAAAGAAACTAAGGTAAACTTTTCTGAAACTGAAGGAGAATTGCTCTTGATGGCTTACATCGACAGGAATAATTCATCAAGTAATACTTGGTATTTAGATTCGGGTTGCAGCAATCACATGTGTGGAAACAAATCTTTGTTTTATGATTTGGATGAAACATTTAGACAAACTGTGAAGCTTGGTAACAACTCTTGCATTTCTGTCATGGGGAAAGGGGATATTAAATTCCATATGAAAAACAATATTGTGAATACAATTTCTAGTGTGTTTTATATCCCAGATTTGAAAAGCAATCTCATCAGTATGGGCCAACTACAAGAGAAGGGTTACATCATCATCATCCAACAAAGTAGGTGTCAAATTCATCATCCAGAGAAGGGACTAATAGCAGAAGCAGAAATAACAACCAATCGTATGTTCCCTCTGCACATTCAGTGCGGTGTCCATAAGTGTTTCTCCACAAGAGTGCAAGATCCAACATGGTTATGGCATCCGCGTTATGGTCATTTGAGCTTCAAAGGATTGAAAATCCTACATGAGAAGAATATGGTGGAAGGACTGCCCAATATCAACAATCCAATAGAAATGTGTGAAGATTGTATTGTTGGTAAACAACATCGTGATTCTTTTCCACATGGAAAAGCATGGAGAGCTGAGCAAATCCTACAGTTGGTGCATTCAGACATTTGTGGAGCAATCAATCCAACATCGAATGGAAACAAAAGGTACTTCATTACCTTTATAGATGATTATAGTCGAAAAACATGGGTTTATTTCTTGCAAGAGAAATCTGAAGCTTTTATTGTTTTTAAAAGCTTTAAGGCTCGAGTTGAAAAAGAATCTGGCAAGTACATTCAGATCCTTCGTACAGATCGTGGTGGTGAATTTAACTCACATAATTTTTCAAGTTTTTTTGAATTGCATGGAATACGGAGACAGCTTACTGCTGCATACACACCGCAGCAAAACAGTGTGACTGAAAGAAAGAATCGGACGATTATGAACATGGTGCGAAGCATGATGGTGACAAAGTGTATTCCAAAGACTTTCTGGGCAGAAGCGGTCAATTGGAGTGTTCATGTACTCAATCGAAGTCCTACTCTTGCTGTAAAAAACATAACACCACAAGAAGCTTGGAGTGAAGTCAGGCCATCAGTGGATCACTTCAGAATCTTTGGGTGTACAGCGTATGCACATGTTCCAGATGAAAAGAGAACAAAGCTTGATGGTAAAAGTGTGAAGTGTGTCTTTATTGGGGTTAGTGAGGAATCAAAGGCGTACAAGTTATATAATCCCATTACCAAGAAAATAATCATCAGTCGAGATGTTCTCTTTGATGAAGAAAATACATGGGATTGGAGCAGCACCGAGCAACAACAAACGTTAATTGATCTTGAGGAAGTTGGAGGGGAAAGTCAGGAGTCTGAATCACAATTGCAGCTTCCCTTTGTCCCTTGGAGAAGTCTTGCCAAGTCCTTCACCAAGTGTTTCAATTCCAGATGAAGATCAATCATCTATTTCAGAAGCACAACGACAAAGGAGAAGGCCATCTTGGATGATAGATTATGTGAGCGGAGATGAATTATCTGATGAGGATACTACTGCACACTTTGCCCTATTTTGCAGGTTTCGATCCTATCTTTTCACGAAGCAGTGAAAGAAGAAAAATGGAAAAAGGCCATGGATGCAGAAATTCAAGCAATAGAAAAGAACGAGACTTGGGAATTAACTGATCTTCCTAAAGGACAAAAAACCATTGGTGTGAAGTGGGTTTATAAGACAAAGCTGAATGAAAAGGGAGAAATTGACAAGTTCAAAGCAAGGCTTGTTGTGAAAGGCTATAAGCAAGAGCATGGAGTTGATTGTCATGAGGTTTTTGCTCCTGTAGCAAGACAGGATACAATTCGGTTGGTGGTTTCATTAGCAGCCCAAAACTCATGGCCCATCTTCCAACTTGATGTAAAATCAGCTTTCCTTAATGGTGAATTACTTGAGGAAGTCTACATTGAGCAGCCTCCTGGTTATGTGATAAAAGGTAACGAACATAAGGTTTACAAATTGAAGAAGGCTTTATATGGTCTGAAGCAGGCACCTCGAGCCTGGTATAGTTGTATAGAAGATCACTTTGAGAAAGCAGGTTTCAACAAATGCCCATATGAGCACACTCTATTCATCAAGTCTGGAGAAGGAGGTAAAATCTTGATAGTTTGCCTATATGTTGATGATTTTATTTTCACGGGCAATGATGAAGCCATATTTTCTGATTTTAAGAATTCTATGATGGCTGATTTTGACATGACTGATTTAGGAAAGATGAAATATTTTCTTGGTATAGAAGTAGTGCAAACACCTGCTGGTTTTTTTATTGGGCAAAAGAAATATGTTCAGGAGGTTTTGGAGAGGTTTCACATGGAGAATTGTAACCCAGTTGGGACTCCAAGTGAACCAGGATTGAAGCTCTCTAGTGATCTTGATGGAGAGAGGGTTGACAGTACTTACTTCAAACAAATTGTTGGAAGTTTAATGTACTTGACAGCCACTAGGCCTGATATTATGTATGTTGTATGTCTAATCAGTAGGTATATGGAAAGACCAACAGAGCTGCATCTCAGAGTCGCTAAAAGACTGTTTCGTTACTTGAAGGGAACGACAGATTTCGGTATTTTCTACAAGAAAAATGAAGGATTTGTTTTGACTGGTTTCACTGACAGCGATTATGCTGGTGATTTGGATGATAGGCGAAGTACATCAGGCCATGTGTTTATGATGGGATCAGCTGCTGTATCATGGGCATCAAAGAAGCAACAAGTTGTTACTTTGTCCACAACCGAAGCAGAGTTCATAGCTGCAGCAACTTCTGCATGTCAAGCAATTTGGTTAAGAAGAATTCTTGAAGAGTTACATTTTTATCAAGATGGGCCTACTGTGATTCATTGTGATAATATTTCAACTATCAAACTCTCCAAGAATCCAGTTTTACATGGGAGAAGCAAACATATAGATGTGAGATATCATTTTCTTCGTGATCTTGTAACTAATAGAACCATAGATTTGGTTTATTGTCGAAGTGAAGACCAAGTGGCGGATATCACGACGAAGCCTCTAAAGCTGGAAGCATTTGAAAAGTTGCGTGGATTACTTGGAGTTTGTTCAAGTTCAGTTTTAAACTGATTGATAGATGGCATTCAGTTTAAGGGAGGGTGTTAAGATTTTTAGTAGTTTGTTTTCTGAATAAATTCCTATTTGTTAGGAAGTCTGTTGCTTTTACCTTTTCTTTAGGAGAATCCCATATTATTAGGAGTTGTTAGCCGTGGGATTAGTGATTGCTTTATTTTCTAGTTTTTCAGTTACTTGTATTTTGTATTTAAACTACTCCTCTAGTCAATAAACGAGTAGCTAATTCTGCTGAAAAACACAGTCTTACTTATACAACGGGGTGCTGGGATCTTTAGAGGAAGCAGAGGCGAATTCATGGGATGCTTCTCCATGTATCTAGGGACTGAATCCTCCTTATTTACTGAAACTGCAGCTGCTATTTTAGCTATTGAATTGGCAAACAAGAATGGTTTGACAAATTTGTGGCTTGAGTGCGACTCACAAATGATTGTGGCTGCATTCTCAAACTCAAGCTTGGTAGGGATTTCTGCTCGATGTAATGCTTGGTGGGACTATCCTCCTAGTTTTATTTGGACAGATTTTAACCTTAATAGGTTTGATTGTATTTCTTATAGATTCCATTAGGATTAGTTTGTTCAAACATGGGTTTTTGGTTTGGTCCCCCATGTCTCTTGTATTTCTTTTTTTTTTTTATACTTTTTAATAAAGATATTAAGATGCTGTAAATGATAGATAGGGATTGGGTGTCAACATAGTTAGGATGCCAATCTACTATATTGATGCCTAAAGCACCTTAACCAGTTCATAAAAATAAAAATAAAAAGAGTGTAATAAGTTGAAGAAGAGGTATATGGGTTCTAAATCTCATCATAATTTTCATGTAACGAAATTTATTTTAAAACTCTAACTTCAAATATATACATGCGCGTTGCACGAGCATAAGTCATGGTGTATATATATATATATATATATATATATATATATATATATAAAAGTGGTTTAAAATTAGATATATGAATTTGTCAAAACAAAAAGTAAGATGCCAATTGGATCAATTTAGTTGGAAAGATTCGAAACAGACAACACATTCCCCATTTATATGGGTTCGAAACCTCATCCCAATTATCATTTTATTTTCGAAAGAAGAAACAAAAATAACTAATAATATGTAGAAGAACAAATGCGACATGAAAGCCCATCAATTGGGTAAGTTCAATAACATCCAATGAAGCAAGAGGTTGCACTACTTTGCAAAACAAGGCCAAAGAATGACCTATACTAGCTAAGAGTTTATGCTCCCAGAATCACAGTAAACCTCGTCCATAACAATTTGCACCACCAGTCTAGTTACTGTCTGAATTCGGCTTCCATGCCAAAAAGAAGTATATTGGTGTGAAAATATTTTCCCTGAAAAAAGTGAACATAAGCAAGTCAAGTTTCTCTCTAACAATCTACTCGAACAAAAGCTTTCATTAATATTCCTTATTCCTAGTATTTAATTCATCAGCGTTTCTCTCAGATCTCATATGCACTCATATGGAGTAGAGGCCTTCCGATTATTGCCATTAAGATGACAACTAAACATGTTGAAAACATATATACATATATACAGGGCGTCAAAATTAGATTAGTTTTTTTATAATAAAAGAAATATTATTAGATTTGAAGAGAGAAGAATATAAGAAGAGGATAAGACATCCTCACAAAATGCAAAAATAAAAACCTAAAAAATTAGTGACAAAGCCATCAACAAAGCATGTCCGTCCCCATCCCTATGTAACTCCGTTAAAAAACCCATATGTAAAACACCAAAGGAATGCCAAAAGAGTCACCAAATCTCAAACAAAATCAAGAGATGAAAAAGAGTAATAAAAAAATTAGGAACTAAAAGATTTTCATTGAGGACACCAAATAAAAACAATGCTTAATCTAGATAGATAATCTAGAGAGATCAAGTTAAAGAATTGATAAAAAACAATCAAAAAGTTACATGTAAAAATCTTGAGTCTTATGAATTTTGAGATAGTTATAGCTATCTCATTCAACCATCACATTCCACCATCACTGGCCATCCCTACACACACACACATTTTAGATGCAACTGAAAATGACTTTGAGGCGGAATAAATGGGAAACTCTCCACCTTTGACTAGTGCCTCAGCATCCTTTTCGAGGAGATCATGAATCCTTAAGCTCCCCTTTGGAGCCATTCCAACAAACTCTAGAGCCTTGAGCTACAAATATATCAAATTCGTAGGCATCAACCGACATTCAAATTTGAGTAATAAAAGAAATGAATCCTAAAATTCATATAGAAAAACACTATAGGAAATCATATCCAAAACATAGCTAAAGTGAAATAAAAAATTGTTTTCATATTCAATTGCAATACCATGTTTCTAGTGAAAAATCGTCGAACGGAAATCGTCCAATGGTTGTTAGACGGAAGCTACTTAGTGAGAAGTAACTTTTATCTAAAGGTGAGTATCAAGGAAGAGGAGAGTCCACTACAAAATCTTTTTCCCAAATTACCTTTGCACACAAAAAGAAGCGAATATCCCCTTAGCCAGATGATCTGCTAGTAGTAGTAATAATAATAATAATAATAATAATAATAATATATCTAATCCTTATTATCTTAAAATCACTCATTAAAAATGTTTATGTACAAACGGCTAGTTTTCAAGAAAGCTCCAAGATCTTAGTGTGACTGCCACTGCGAAGGTGTCTGCCACCGCTCCAATGGCAGGTGTGGCCTCCGATCCTCCGGTCGTTCCTTCTTCAAATTTCCTCCAGATGGTGAAACGAGTTCTTCTTCCTCAGGAAAACTTGTTTCACCTGCTTCTGATTCCTACAAATTAAAGATAAGTTGTTGAACCTATTTGGTGATGTTGCGTCCCATAAATTAGAGTCTGCGATGGATACCATCCCTGTGGATAAAGACACTTCTATGATGCAGCAGGATCTTCTATCAAAAGACATAGAGGATGGCACTGGAGTTGACATTCCCTTGACTGATGAGGAATGGAATCAATGGTCTATCCCTTGGCAAAAGACATTGATAGTAAAAGCTATGGGAAAGAATCTGAACTTCAAAGCATTGGAAAACAATTTACAGAGATGTTCCTGCCGAGATCCGGTTTACCGGAGCCCCGCCGTGAACGTCAAACCAAGGATGAATATTAGGGTTGTTTTATGATTTGGCTTGACAGAATTCAGTAATTCCGGTCCTACGTATCCCGAAGGGAATCAAAGCCGGACGTAGTTCTTGATTCAACCCTTGGCCGTGGTGATCTCGATCTCTTAATTTTGTATTGGACGAATACTAGGGAGCAAGGACTCTCTGATAGTCTCTTGGTCGACGCTAGTTTCTCTAACACGCTTAAGAGAGAGTCACCGGTATTCAGTGAAAAGTGAGTCTCTTATGAGGGGTACTCCTCTTTTTATAATAGGATTCCCTTATCTTTTAGAGATCTGATTTATCTCTTGATATCTCTTTTGAGATATGATTTGTCTCTTGATATCTCTTTTGAGATATGATTCCTTAATTTAAGGGATATTATCTCTTTTTAACCAGATAAGGTTATTTTAGATAATATCAGGATTTAATATCAATATCTTATTCCTTTAATTAAGTGATCTTTGATTTATTATCCTTAATTTCCGGACTGGGCCGGGTACTTGAACTCGGTGGCCGGGTTTGTAACCTCGGCCCGTACACAAGCCCCCCAAGCTTTGAGCTGATGAAATGTAAAAGCTTTGACGATGTTAGCCAAGCTCAGGGACTCGGTTTCATTTTTTGTCTTTTAGGCGAGGTGAGGCCCTTGACCGAGCTTCATACTCTATGCCTATATATACATACGTCCTCCAACTCGGTGAGCAGTTCGGGTGGCCGAGCTTGATGCTTGGTGACCGCTTGATGCTCGGTGACCGAGGTTGATGCTTTCTGGGTGCCGGACTGTGTTACTCTGTATCTCGGCTCATATACAATTTGGGTTGCCGAGCTTGATGCTCGGTAACCGAGGTTGATACTGCACTCTGTCACTCTGTATCTCGGCTCATACACAAGCCCCCCAAGCTTCGAGCCAACGGCGTGGGAGCTTTTCTGTTGGAGCCGAGGTTAGCCGCGGTGGAGGTGATTAATTGCTTTGTGCTGACGCCATGCCTTCTCGAGCCTCGAGATGGAAAAGAAACGTTACCTGGTGTGACACGTGGCCCTCGCGGTACTGTTCCCAAGATTTATGGATTGTGGCGTGCTCCTTGGCGTGCTCCTAGTTTCCCGTGAGGGCGGTTTAATACCCTGACATTACTGCCACGTGTGGCCTTCCCATTTGGTTGGCGAATTCGGTCAGAGATACGAGGGGACGTTTCCCTGCTCTCACCCAACAACCCTCATTAATGCAAGGGGGAGGTGTTGTTCTCGTCTTTCATAAGTTGGGGCGAGGCCATAGGTCTTTGTGCTTCCGTGAACCCTAGACCTCTTTATCGTGTCATTTCTAACCCGAGCGTTTACACTTTCCTTCTGCCTCAGGTACGCCCTATTCCTCTCCTTCAAGTTCCCTGACTTTTATTTTTCGTGATTACTCCTCCATGGAATCTTCATTTGAGGTATCCCAGGATGTCTCTTCTGGGGTTCAGGTCGTAGAACCTGAAATCCGTCTAATTGGGGTTTCTCCCCATTCTTCCCCATCCTCTTCTCATGGTGGTGGTGGTGCCGTTGGTGGCTCTTCCTCCTCCGATGGGAATAGCTCAGCCACTGCTGATGCGGTTCCCATCCCCAAACGTCGCAGGCGTACTACCAGAGTGCCCAGGGTGCCATACCCAGATATCGTTATTCCTGGGTATTTCTGGGTGAGGCCCGATGTAGGGGCTTTTCACTCCAACTTTAGGAACTTTCAATCCCTCTTCCCATTACAAAACAAAATTTCTTCCCTAGAAGGCGGTGTGGAGTGTCTTCCATGTTCTGGGGATGAACATGTCTTCCTTCATCCTTCTCCAGGGCAGCCCTCTTTCACCTATGTATATAAAACCTTATTTGCACAAATTGGAGTTCGTCTTCCTTTTTCCCAGTTTGAGTGTGATGTTCTAAAAATTATGAATGTTGCGCCTACCCAGCTTCACCCGAACAGCTGGGCCTTTTTAAAGGCCTTCCAGATCCTGTGTGAGCAGATAGGCGTAGTGGCCACTGCTCCAATCTTCCTTTATTTTTACAAGGTCAGGTTTGGGGACCGAGTCGGTTGGATTTCCCTTAGTGGGGCCGAGTCGGGGGGTATTATCGGACTCTACAAGAGTTCGTATAAGTTCTTCAAGTCGGACTTTTTCAAAGTCCGGCCCACTGCCGGGCACGAGTCTTTATTCTATGACTCGGATGGAGTCTCCAGATTTCCCCTTTACTGGCAACCCCACCCTACCAAATTCAATAGTTATGACGTCGGCTGCATGACAACGCAAGAGAGATCCGACGTTGAGTTCTTAAAACTCTATCCTCGGCCGTTGCCCTGTGGTAGACTTTTGTTGCTTCCTAAGTCATCAACTCGGCAAGCCGATTTTGAGTGTAAGTAGTAGTTGTTGGGTGCTTTACTTGTTCAACCGTGTGTTTGTATCTAACCTATTCTTCTTTTTGTAGTGATAATGGGAAAATTCAACTACAAGGCCTTGATGAAGAAGTCGGCTGCTGGCGGATCAGCTGCCGCGGCCAATATTAAGGGGAAAAAGAAGAAGTCTGCTGAAGCTTCTGAGTTGAACGTTCGTCCTTCGAAGAGGATGAGGGCTGATCAGAAGCCCGAGGTGCCAACCGGAAACTCTCCCCCGCAACTGATGATCGGAGAGACTCCTCCTTCCGGTAGCCGGCTGAGCAACGCTCCTTTGGTGACCGATCTCACTTCGGACACCAAATGGTACAACGGTAATTGTAATCCGGGGATCAGCTCGCTCTGGGGCGATGAGTTCGATCCTGCTGGCCTAATTGATGGCCAGGTGCTAAAGCCATCCGATGCCCGGTTGCTGCTAGAACAGGGCCCTGAGGAAAGTATGGAGGCGGCTGGCGCCTATGCTCTCCGCATTGCCTCCATCACACGCTTCTGGAGCCAGCACCTTATTGACAATGCGAAGAAGATAGAGGTGATGAGGGCGGATGCGGCCCGAGCCTTGAGGGTGAGAGATGAGCTTACTCAGGCCCTGGCCAAGTGTGAGGAACAAGGTCGGGTCATCGGTCAGCTGAAGGCCCAGAAGACGCAGCTGGAAGAAGGCCGAGCTACTCTTACTGCCGAGCTAGAAGCGGAGAGAACTGACCGACTTAATCTTCAGAATGTAGCAAAAGGGCTGGAAGCCGAGAAAGAAGCCAGCCAGGAGTTGCGGAAGTTGCTGGAGGCCGAGAAGGAGGAGAATCGGAGGCTCTGTGCTGATCTAGCTGAAGCTGAGACTTCAATCATGAGGGAGCATGTTAACGGTTTCTCCCGAGCCGTGAAGCAACTCCAGCATTTCAACCCTACTGCCGACTGATCCAGTGTCGATGTGGACAAGGATTTTAACCGAGACGGGATCCTTGTGCCATTGGCCGAGCTGGAGGATGAGGATGAGGCCGTAACTCCTGGAGAAGAGGGCGAGGATCAATTGGAAGGGGAGGAACCCGAAGGTGAAGTGGGCCACACTGGCCAGATTAACATTGTCCCTTCTAATGCCGAGGAGAACTTCGATTCCTAAATTTGTATAAGTAGTTTGGAAATATCTTTGTTTTTTGTGATACTTTATGTATTTGGGGACTTGCCCCTTTATCTTAATGAAATTTCTTATTTTACTTGTGGATCTATTTACATCTTGGCAAATTTTCTGATGTTTTATGGGTCTGGTTCGTTGACCCCGATTGATCAATGTTAACCTGATACATCTTTAAAGGCTCGGTACTTCGACCCTTAATCGGTCGAATGTGGCTCGGCCAACCTCTTTAGGATTTAGCACCTCTTTAGGTTTTAGCTCTTTTTTAGGATTCAAATACCTTTAGAGGATTCGGCTGGCCTCTTCAGGATTTAGCTCCTACTTAGGTTTTATCTCCTGCTTAGGAGTCAAGTACCTTTAGAGGCTTCGGTTGGCCTCTTCAGGGTTTAGTACCTGCTTAGGTTTTAGCTCCTGCTTAGGAGTCAAGTACCTTTAGAGGCTTCGGTTGGCCTCTTCAGGGTTTAGCACCTACTTAGGTTTTATCTCCTGCTTAGGAGTCAAGTACCTTTAGAGGCTTCGGTTGGCCTCTTCAGGGTTTAGCACCTTCTTAGGTTTTATCTCCTGCTTAGGAGTCAAGTACCTTTAGAGGCTTCGGTTGGCCTCTTCAGGGTTTAGCACCTACTTAGGTTTTATCTCCTGCTTAGGAGTCAAGTACCTTTAGAGGCTTCGGTCGGCCTCTTCAGGATTTAGCACCTTCTTAGGTTTTATCTCCTGCTTAGGGCTCAAGTAATATAATAGCTCAATTGAAGGAAAATAGAATTTTTATTCATTAATTTTTCCTAGTGTGCCTCGTTAAAACCTTCTCGGCCAAAACCTCGTGGGAAAAAGACCAAGATAGGAAAAAGAGTGCATCACTTCTAACTTCAGCTACAATAAAATTTGAGATAGGAAGTGTTCCATGTCCTGGGAACCAACTTTCCTGATAGTTCCTCAAGCCTGTAGGCACCATTTCCTAGATTTTCTGCTATCCTGAATGGGCCTGACCAATTTGCCTCGAGCTTACCCTCCCTGGAGTCTTTTCTCGCGTCGCTTTGCAGTCTTAGCACCAAGTCGCCCTGCACAAATTCCTTTGGCGCGATCTTGAGTTGTACTTCCGAGTTGCCTTTTGCTTGCACAGCTTGTCTCTGATCCTGGCGGCATCTCGGACTTCTTCGACCATTTCGAGCTCAACTCGGAGTTCTTCATTATTTTGGCTTTCATTGTGATGCTGCCTTCGAAATGAGAGCTCACCGAGTTCAACTGGAATCATTGCATCGGTTCCATAGGTTAGTTTGAACGGTGTCTCTCCCGTTGAGGATTGCGGCGAGCAATGGTAAGCCCACAGAATGCTCGGCAACTGCTCAACCCCAGCTCCTTTTGATTGTCCCAGCCTTCTTTTGAGCTCGTGTAGAATAACCTTATTGGTTGCCTCTGCCTGGCCATTCGTTTGTGGATGCTCAACCGAGGTTACTTTGTGTTTAATTCCGAGGTTGGAATAGAACTCTCCGAGCTCCTTATCGGTGAATTGCTTCCCGTTGTCTGTAACAACTGCATAGGGAAGGCCACGCCTGCATATAATGTTTTTCCATACAAAATTCTGGACCTTCTTGGCAGTTATCGTAGCCAATGGCTCTGCTTCAATCCACTTGGTGAAGTAATCTACTCCTACCAGAAGGAACTTGACTTGACCCTTGACCACTGAGAAAGGATCGACTATGTCCATCCCCCACATGGTAAAGGGCCATGGCGAGAACATGGAGTGGATCTCCTCTCCTGGAGCACAGGCTATGTTGGCGAACTTCTGACAAGGGTCACACTTATTGGTCCAGGTTGAACAATCGAGTCTCATGGTTGGCCAATAGAACCCTGCTCGCAAGATCCGAGCTGCCAGAGATCGGCCGCCTGAATGCATTCCGCAGATTCCTCGGTGCATCTCATCCATTACATACTCGGATTGCTCATTTGTGAGGCATTTTAACAATGGCCTGGAGAATCCCCTTTTGTACAGTTCTCCGTCGAGGATGGTGTAGTGACAAGATTTCAGACGGATTCTTCTCGCCTCCCTTTGGTCATCCGGTAGCTTGTCCGAGGTTAGGTACTCCCAGATCGGAGTCATCCATCCCCTGTCATAGTGCTCGGTTACTGATACTTCGGCACTCTTGATGCTCGGCTCGAGGAGGTTTTCTTGAATAAAAGTTTTGAGTTGGCCAGCCCTCTTTGTGCTTGCTAGTTTGGAAAGCAGATCTGCTCTGGAGTTTTCTTCTCGAGGTATGTGCTCAATGGAGAAATGCTCAAACTCGGAGATGAGACTATTAACCTTGCAGAGATATCTGGTTAATTGGGGGTCTTTTGTCTGATAATTGCCCGCGACTTGTCCCGTTACGAGCTGTGAGTCACTTCTGCATTTTAGCTCCCGAACCCCGATTTCTTTGGCTAGCAATAGCCCAGCAATAAGGGCTTCATATTCTGCTTGATTATTTGAAGCAGTGAATCCAAACTTCAACGATTGCTCGAGGATCAGATCATCGGGTCCTTCCAGAATTATTCCCGCCCCGCTTCCTTTCCGGTTGGATGATCCATCAACGTATAGGAGCCAGAGGAAGGACTCCGACCTTGGTTTGGAAGAAAGCTCGGCAATAAAATCAGAGAGGCACTGGGCTTTTATTGGCCCCCTCGGTTCATACCGTAGACCGAACTCTGACAACTCCACTGACCAAGTTATCATTCGTCCGGCTAGATCAGGTTTCCTGAGTACCTGCTTGATCGGATGATCCGTCTTGACAATGACTTGATGAGATTGGAAATAGGGCCGCAACCTCCGAGCTGCCATCACTAAGGCGAGAGCCAGTTTTTCAATTACTTGGTATCGCGTTTCTGCGTCTTTCAAGATTCTACTGACGTAGTATACCGGCATCTGTTGCTCCTCCTCCTGGATAATTACTGCACTGATTGCATAATCATTGACGGAGAGGTATAGGTACAGATCTTTGCCGAGCTGAGGCCGAGTGAGGATTGGGGGAGATGCCAAGAAGAGTTTCAGATCTTCGAACGCCTTCTCACATTCTTCAGTCCAAATGAAATATTTCGGCTTTTTCAGGAGCTGGAAAAAAGGTCTTGCCTTTTCTGCAGACTTCGGTAGAAAGCGGGATAGGGAGGCCAATCGGCCGGCCAGCCTCTGAATTTCCTTCACATTTCGAGGACTCCGCATTTCCATGACGGCTCTGCATTTATCTGGATTGGCTTCGATGCCCCGGTGGGTTAGTATATACCCCAAGAATTTTCCCCCCTGTACACCAAAAGAGCACTTCTCTGGATTTAGCCTCATGTTGTACTTTCTGAGTTGGCCGAAGATTTCCTCGAGGTCGGCAGGGTGCTGAGTCGGATCATCGGATTTTACTACCATGTCATCAACATACACTTCTAGGTTCTTTCCGATTTGGCCTGCGAAAACCTTATCCATAAGCCTCTGATATGTCGCCCCGACATTTTTTAGGCCGAAAGGCATTACTCGGTAACAGTAATTAGCCCCATCAGTCATGAACACTGTTTTTTCCTCGTCAGGGGGGTACATCCTGATTTGGCTGTAACCGGAATATGCATCCAAGAAGGACAAAACCTTGTAACCTGAGGCCCCATCCACCAGCCTGTCAATGTTGGGTAAGGGATAGGAATCCTTTGGGCATGCCTTGTTGAGGTCGGTATAGTCGGTGCACATGCGCCACTTACCATTGGCCTTTTTGACTAATACCACGTTGGCTAGCCAAGTGGTGTACTTCACCTCTCGGATGAAATTTGCTTTGAGTAGTTTAGAAGTCTCCTCGGCCACAGCTCGGCGCCTTTCTTCACCCAGCTTCCTTTTTCTCTGAGTTACAGGTTTAGCTTCGGGACATATAGACAGCTTATGGCACACAAAGTTAGGATCTATGCCCGGCATATCCGATGTCTTCCAGGCGAACAGGTCAGCGTTCTTTATTAGTACCATGTGAATCTTCTCTCTGAGTGAGGGGTCCAGCTGACTACCGACATGGGTGCACTGTTCAGGATGGGCTCCCAACTGGAACCTATCTAAAGACTCCGTTGGTTCGGCTCTGGTCTCATACATCTCCGCCCTTGGGTCCAGCTCAAACGTGCTGACTGTACTTGCTGAATTTATTGAGCTGACCGAGCTTACCACCTCCGCTTTACCATCCTCTGTTTTCTTTGGGCCGTCCTGGTGACGGGTAACCTTCAGGCTGTCAACATAGCACTGCCTTGCCAGCTTTTGGTCAGCTCGGACTGAAACTATCTCCCCTGAGTCGGCTGGGAATTTCATCGTCAGGTGTGGGGTAGAGACAATTGCCCCGAGCTCATTCAACGTCGGTCTTCCGATAAGGATATTGTACGACGTGGTGGCATCTACGATGACATACCTGACTGATACAGACTTGGAGAGTCTGCCTTCCCCGAATTTTGTTAAGAGATCTATATACCCTCGGGTCTTGACTTGTTCCCCGGCAAACCCTACCAGCTTGTCCTCCTGCTCTTTTATCAGCTTTTCAGGGATTCCGAGCTTCTTGAAGGTTGCCAGGTAGAGAATATCGACCGAGCTCCCCTGGTCAATAAGCGTTCGTCTGACCGAGAAGTTGGCCAGCTCGACCGTTATCACCATCGGGTCATCCTGGTTGGGATCTACCCCTCGGAAATCATCGTCTGTGAATGTTATGGGAGGTCTTGCTCTTGGAGGTCTTCCAGACACTGTGCTAACAGATCGGAGGGCTTTGACATGCCGCCTCCGAGCTGAGCTCGTTGCTCCTCCTCCTGCAAATCCCCCCGAGATTGTACTGATGACCCCCCTGATTCCTCACTCGGATTCTTCGACAGGGGGCCTTTGGTTGTTCTGGTGATCTCCTCCCTGATGATTTCTTCGATTGTTTGCATCTCGGTCTCGGTCATCATGACCGTGTCTTGGTGGTCTTCGATCGAATCGCCTGCCTCTATTGTCATCTCGGCGGACGAATCGATCGAGACGGCCTGCTTGCACAAACTCCTCAATCTTTTTCTGGAGTGTTCTGCACTCTTCAGTGGAGTGTCCATAGTTTTGATGCCACATGCATTCTTTGCTTCTGTCAGCATTGTCCAATGTTTTGGACGGTTCAGGTAAGGTAAGCAATTCTGCTCTGCACACCTCCTGCAGGATGGCTGCCCGAGATCGGTTCAGCGGAGTGTAAGATGGATACCTGGAATGCCTCTGTGGGAACTCTCTTTCATTGGTTTTTTGGGTCCTTTGTGAGTCAGACCCTCTGTTTCTGTCTTTGTTCGAAGCTGAGTTCTTGTCCTCGTAACCTCTTTCTTGCCTTTTAAACTCTAGCATCTCTTCCGAGTTCATGAACCCTGTAGCCTTTTCCTGTAGCTCCTCAAAATCTTTCGGTGGTTTCCGAGATAGGTACTCGAAGAATGGTCCTGGCTTAAGACCGGCCATTACGGTGTGGAGGCAGAGTTCCGAGCTCATATTGGGAATCATGATCTGCTTCGCGTTGAAGCGGGCCATGTAATCTCTGAGTGACTCATTCCTTTCCTGCTTGAAGTTTACCAGTGAGACTGAGTGCCTTCTATGCCTTCGGCTTGCTGCAAATTGTGCAGTGAACTTGGTTATGAGCGCATCAAAAGAATCAATTGACCGAGGTGGCAGATTTGTTAACCAGGTCAGAGCTGGGCCTTGCAGGGTGGTTGGAAAAACTTTGCACATGACGGCCTCCGAATCAGTCACCAAGTAAATAGAGGAAATAAAGGACTCCACATGCTCGGTTGGGTCAGTGGTGCCATTGAATTTGTCGATGTTAAGGGGCTTAAAATGGGTTGGCACATTTACCTCGTTAATGTCCTCGGTGAAGGGGAGCCTCGGACATCGGTCTGATGTCCTTCCTTTCTGACTAGTCCTTTTTGTATGGGACTTGACTTCTGAAGCCCCGGGAGGGGGTTTGGTTTTGGATGCTCGGTTAGTGCCCCGAGGAGAGTGCGCCGGAGGATCCTTCTGGCCGGTCTCGGGTGAGGATTGCTCTCCGTCTGAAGGTGTCAGGGACCTTTCCCTTTTTCGGGCTTTCAAAAGCTTCTGATTTTGCGCCCGTATCTCCTCGTTCTCCTTCCGAAGCTGCTGGAGTTGCTTCATAATTTCCTCCAACCGAGGGTTATCTTCACTATGGGGGGAGAGGAGATGATTGCTGTGGTTCTGGGCGTCCGAAGCCTCATGACCCTCATGATTCATGCTGCTCCCCCCTCCTCGCAGTCCATTCCGTGTGGTCACCATCGAGCTTTTCTTGTGGAACCGGGGAAAGTTTCGCCTCGGCCCCACGGTGGGCGCCAGATGTTCCTGCCGAGATCCGGTTTACCGGAGCCCCGCCGTGAACGTCAAACCAAGGATGAATATTAGGGTTGTTTTATGATTTGGCTTGACAGAATTCAGTAATTCCGGTCCTACGTATCCCGAAGGGAATCAAAGCCGGACGTAGTTCTTGATTCAACCCTTGGCCGTGGTGACCTCGATCTCTTAATTTTGTATTGGACGATTACTAGGGAGCAAGGACTCTCTGATAGTCTCTTGGTCGACGCTAGTTTCTCTAACACGCTTAAGAGAGAGTCACCGGTATTCAGTGAAAAGTGAGTCTCTTATGAGGGGTACTCCTCTTTTTATAATAGGATTCCCTTATCTTTTAGAGATCTGATTTATCTCTTGATATCTCTTTTGAGATATGATTTGTCTCTTGATATCTCTTTTGAGATATGATTCCTTAATTTAAGGGATATTATCTCTTTTTAACCAGATAAGGTTATTTTAGATAATATCAGGATTTAATATCAATATCTTATTCCTTTAATTAAGTGATCTTTGATTTATTATCCTGAATTTCCGGACTGGGCCGGGTACTTGAGCTCAGTGGCCGGGTTTGTAACCTCGGCCTGTACAAGAGACAATGGCCCAAGAAAGGTTCCATTAAGATTGTGGATATGCCAGATGTTTTCTTTCTGGTGTATTTATCATCAGCTGTTAAGAAGATGGCTGTTTGGATTCGAATTCCCCGTCTCCCTTTAGACCTATTTAATATTCAGTTTCTTTGGAGAATTGGGTCTGCAATAGGTATAATGCTAAAGGTAGATCGCCTAACCTCCATTCACACTATGCCCGAATTTGTGTGGAGATTGATTTAGAAAAACCTTTAAAGTCTTTTATCATGATTAGAGGTCTTGAGAATGAAGGATTGCATTTAATTTGTTTCAATTGTGGTTGTTATGGTTATAGAGCAAGTCAGTGTGATAAGCCTATTGAAGCAAATAAGAATTTGGGTCATGAGAAAGATCAAGAAAGCAATATGGTGAATAAAGAAGTCTCTTCAACTGAGATTCCTCAGGTGCAGAAGTTAAAAGAAACTCGATATGAATATGATGAGCCTTTGCATGGATCATAGATGGTAACAACTTCAAGGAGACAAATAAAGAATCAGAAATGTTCCAATGGTAAGGAAACTGAAATTTCCCATCAGAATCAAGGACAAATAGTGCAAAAAGACCCTAAAGCTGATGGCTCGAGATTTAGCCCTCGGCTGAAAATCAAAATTCTTATATGGCTGTTAATGAGAACATTCTAGTTCAAAATACAACGGAAGTGGCTCAGTCTCATATCCGGATAGTAGCGGTGATGATCAATCCAAGGATCAACAAATGCAAATTGTTGATGAAAATCTCCAAAAAATATGCAGAAAACAGACCATCCAGTGAGCTTGGAAATTGGAATGCAGATCATCCAGTAAACTTGGAAATTGGAATTCCATCTAAATCTGTTCAAGAAGATAGTTCTCAAGGTAAACCTCATCAGACAATTGTCTCTCCTCCTCAGGTATATTCTCCAACTTCCCATTTAAAATTTCCTCGTAATAGAAACTTACAGGGAAGGAAATCTTCTCAGAAGAAAGATTTTGGGAAAGAAGTTAGAGGAGTTAATAAAATCTCTTTTAAGAAAAATGCTTTTCTATCCTCAAACCTTCTCCTTTAATTCAAAACTCCCTTTACCAGAAGGAAGAGCAATATGCTTGCTGAATCGTCCCATGGCATTAATGTTCCTTCTATTCAATCGGTGACACGAGAATTGCTTTACAAAATGAAAATAATCCTATGATTCTAAATAACCAAATGTCCGAGAATTCTATTAACAAGGATAAATCAGTAGTTCAAGATAAGGTCTCTGGATCTATTAATGTTGTTCATGTGGACTCCCCTGCAATTTCTAGGTCTTTAATGACCAAAGATAAATCTGTTTCCAATGAGTAGTATGATATGGAATGTTAGAGAGGCTAGTGGTCGTAGTTTTTCTAATCTCATAAAGGATTATATAAGAATCTATAAACTGGATTTTATAGCTATCCTAGAACCCAGAGTGAGTGGTCAAACTGCGGATAAAATAATTCAAAAAATACTTTAGTTGAAGGAGCTAGAGTAGAAGATTGTGGCTTCTCCTTCCTTTTGGTTTTTCTCCATTATCTATGCTAGTCCTAATAATAGTAATTGAGAGGTGTTTGGGAAGAGCTTAGACAATTTAATGCTGCTAACCAGGGACCTTGGTGTCTTGATGGAGATTTTAATGCTAATATTTCTAGTAATGAAAGAGAGGGAGGTGCAGACTTCAATATTAGGTCTGCAAACTCTTTTAGAAATTGTATTGATGATTGTGGTCTTTTAGATATGGGTTTTAATGGACCTCCTTACACTTGGTCTAGAGGAAACTTGAAAGAAAGGTTAGATAGAGTTCTTTGTAACTCTACCCCGCATGTATTTATAAAGCAATAACATAGGATAAAATTTTTTAAAAAAATAAACACATGTATATCATTTATTTAAATGAAAACAACGGGCAGAAGTTACCCACATTGTAAACAATGTCATGACGCGAAAATAAAACATATCATAAAAACATAACAGAAAACAAAACTCAACCTCGATGTCACATTACAGAGTTGGTAACCAACAATCTGGAAACATCACGGATAAACAACTAAAACTGGAAAATAAATCCTAACTACGAGTAAGCGACTCCTCGGAGTCACTCCTCAACTGGCTGCTCACCATCCTCTGCATAAAGATAAGGTACATGCAAACAACAACATAAAGATGGGGAGTAAGAAACATGTATATAAACATAACGGCATGGAAGCAATTCGTAAGACGAGCATGCATCAAATAACATATGGCATATCAAGCATCATAACATATTAACAGGTCAACATCATTCATATCATTTCAAATAAGTATGCTATGCGATGCAGTGCTACTCCACTACTCCATTATGCACTTGGATCCAATCTACCTCAGGAAGTCAACTTCGGAGTTACATATCCACATTGGCCATTAAGCACCAACGCTGGCAGTTCACCAAACCATGAGTGAACCCCTTGGATAGCCAACACATCTTACTCTCGGATGCACCACCACGGTTGAACATGATTCACTTGAATCGTCGCGAACGGCCAGATCGCCTTACTCTCGGACGACCTCCCCTGTGTTGAACATCCCCCACTAACATCTCCTATGCATAAATGCATGAGGAACAACAACGCATAATCAAACAAACACCACCTTCGCTTGGGCCATTAGGCTACCCAAGTTTTAACACCATCAACACTTCGACCACTTGGCATCGAGGCCCCCCTGGCCACTTGGCTACCAAGGTTCAACATTAGCAACACATTGACCATGAAACATCAAGGTCCCCCTGGCCACTTGACTACCAAGGTACAACAACGTGCGGTAAACATCGTTACCAACTTAAGTATCTTTACATTTGTATTTAATTATACTCGTTAAGTCTTCATTAAATTATCTAACTTGCCTTTACTGCGTTTGGGGTATTATTATCATCGTTGGAAATGTTTGGGGGTGAAACACCCTTGTTCTGTTTCCGCGTTTCTGTTATGGACAGGGGAGCACGGTCGTGCTTCCCTTCAGCACGAGCGTGCTGACTTTTAAGTCAAGCACGATCGTGCTGACTATTGAGCACGCTCGTTGGGGCATGGACGTACTGTTTCAGGGCAGAAGGGTTGAAGAACCCTTGTTAAGCTCCCTAGGGTATCCAATGAATAATCCTATTGGCTTTTACTAACTATTAACATCAGTTTCATTACTCTTAATAAATCTCCATGTTTTATACTTATTGGGGAATTAATACTTTAATTCCAGTTTCATTATTAATGTCCCTAAAACACTCAATAATCACTCCTAGGGTCTTAACTAAGCCTTTGAACAATAATCTCACTCTTTTCTACGATTCGAGTCTTATGAACAATTGAGATTTAATCCCTTAACTTCAGTCATCATCTTTTAACGTCTTTGAATGTTTTATAAACATCGTTCATCATTAACCACATCGACAATCAATCATAACTCATGGTATAACAACATCATCATTAAATTAAGCATGACATCATGAAATACAGTTCATAACAATAATAGGCATACCAACACAGTTAAGCAAATATCATCATGAATAGCAAGTAAACAAATAACAAACAATAGGGTCATGGGTTAACCTTTCATCTTACGCTACCCCCAAGCCTACATGTTTATACTATTTATTGAGCAAAATTGGCAAGTGCACCAAATCGCTAACTGCAGTATAAAATATCATCCTTAGGGATTGAACCGTTAACTACTAATGTACCAACTCAACTTCATTTGAGAGGTCGAAATGTTTGGAATTGGCTTTCGCCAATTGGTAAGAACAGGAATTTAACAAAGAACAGAAAATATTTTTGGTATTTTCAATTTGAGAAAACAAAGCAACAGAAAATTGGTTTTTAAACAATCAAGAAGAAATTGTTAGAGGATCGATTTCCCTGCCTTTCCTACTTGCTCAATCCTGGAAATTAACTTGAACAATTTATCAAATTTCAAGAAGTTGAGTTTTTATTATTTACCCCCAAATTCCTTAGGTTGATAAACCTTCCTGCCTAAATTACTAATTCAATTCCTTGAGTATTAGCAAATTAACAAGAGCAATGAGAATGGTTACAACTCAATAATGCTAATATGATTGTGTTCTTATTCCTAAGTAACACACGCAAATCATTCATTCACAAACAGCACTATGAATTCGAATTTCCTAATTGAAAATCCATACAGTAGATGAACATGAAAACAGTGAATAAACTCTTGAAATTAAACAAACCAAAACAAGTAATTATCCAGAATCACAACAAGTTATCTAGGCAGTTCCATCTACCTCTAACAAAAGAGAATTAGCTAGACATGATAGAAATAGAACAAACACAAGAAGAAGATGAAGATAAGAAATACATCATAGTCTCTACTTGACAGTTTAAACTCTCTATGATTGCTCTCTTTTTTCCACTTTTTTGCTGTGTAGCTTTCTGTATAAGAATCTCCCTCAAATTGTCTCTGCAACTCTCTGAAAAAAACTGTTCGTCCGTCTCTCTGCTCTGCACGTTAAAACATCTTTCTGAAGTGTAACTGCAACTCTCAAGTGCTTGGAAAATGATGCTCAAACGTTCCAGCGCTTGTATGTTGAAAGAATAGAGCTTAGGCACTGGCTACGAGACAGAATTGGTCCAACTTCTCACCTGCTCCTTTATTTCCACTTAAAACACCATAAAAACTCATCAAAGCCAACATGAAACCAACTACGAAATTAATAGAAACAAAACTGAAATAAAACAGAAAAATAACCTACAACTAATAAAAACTAAACAAAAACTAATTAAAATTAACCACCTACTAACTACAAATTAAGAATCACCACAAGCAAAATTGGCAAGTGCACCAAATCGCTAACTGCAGTTTAAAATATCGTCCTCAAGGATTAAACCGTTAACTACTAACGTACCAACTCAACTTCGTTTGAGCGACCGAAATATTTGGAATTGGCTTTCGCCAATTAATAAGAACAGAAATTTAACAAAGAACAGAAAATATTTTTGGTATTTTCAATTTGAGAAAACAAGGCAACAGAAAATTGGTTTTTAAACAATCAAGAAGAAATTGTTAGAGGATCTATTTCCCTGCCTTTCCTACTTACTCCATCCCTGATAAGCCTCTGGCTCATCTAGTTTTATGGCTAGTATGACCAGGGTTTTGTGCAAATTATATCTCATTTTCACCCAAATTAGATTAGATTGTCCTTAAGCAAGGTTTTGAGTCTCTAAAGTAGTTTTAGGTTAATTTAGCCAGTTTTGAGTCAAATAAAGCACTTATGGCTATTTTGTTGTTTTCAGGGTAAGTTAGAAGTCAGGAGAATAAAGAAACAGGGTATTCGCCTGGCGAGAGTTTTCTCGCCTCGCGAACCTGAAAGCCAGCAGAACAGTAAAAATGTCATCATCTCTGGTTCGCCCTGTGAACAACACCTCGCCTCGCGACCCTGATAGCTGACTGTTCCAGAGAAATGCAACCCGTTCTGTGTCGCCTCGCGGATACATGTCTCGCCTCGCGAGACTGAAGGCCAGAAGCCATGACTGTTCCATTCCTCGCCACGCGATAAGTACTTCGCCCCGCGAGAAGACCAAACGTTGCTGACTCTTCATGATATTCGCCTCGCGAATGAGGGTTCGCCTCGCGAGTGGGCTAAAATTCTGAATAGTATAAAAGGCTGTTATGGGCAGATTGAAAGAACTTTTTGCTTCTCCATAGTTTTTATATTTTTCTGTGTGTTTCGTTTTCTTTATGGAGAACTAATTTTCTAGATTAGTCTCATCAGAATCGAATTCCACTACACTTGAGGTTTCGTAATTCCTATTTTAATTGATTTTCCCTTTTTAATACCATATTATACATTTCTGTTTGTTAATTCAGGAGTGTATAGTGTTGTGTTGATTCATTTCGGTGATGTTATGTTCCTATACTTAATCGCGTTTGTTAATTCGCGTGTGTTCATTCATGTTCGTTAGTTCATGAGGGCTTAACCCCGTTTGTTAATTCGGGAATAGGAATATATATCCGTAGTAGCAATTTCGTTGTTAATTGTTGCTACAACCGAAAGGGGATTAGAATCTGCTTAGGGCTTGGAAATTACATGAACCAATGATAGTTGGGGATTCGAGAACAGTAGATTAATCGTGTTTTGCTACTTGATAATCTTTTAACTGCTCTGTTTTATTGTTCTGTTTTTGCATTGTTTTCCATTTACAATTCAAACCAACCCCCCCCCCCCCCCCCCCAAAAAAAAACTGATTTTTGTGACAAATAACACCTCAAGAGTCATTGTGAGACGACATCCGAGTTGTCGCCCTAAACTACAGTTTTAAAAACCGCTCGTTCTTTTTGGCACGTGCGCGACAGTGCGTCCAATCCCGGAAATTGACTTGAACAAATTATCCAATTTCAAGAAGCCGAGTTTTTATTATTTGCCCCATAATTCCTTAGGTTGATAAACCTTCCTGCCTAAATTACTAATTCAATTCCTTGTGTATTAGCAAATTAACAAGAGCAATGCGAATGGTTACAACTCAATAATGCTAATATGATTGTGTTCTTATTCCTAAGTAAGACACACAAATCGTTCATTCACAAATAGCAACTATGAATTCAAATTTCCCAATTGCAAATCCACACAGTAGATGAACATGAAAACAATGAATAAACTCTTGAAATTAAACAAACCAAAACAAGTAATTATCCAGAATCACAACAAGTTATCTAGGCAGTTCCATCTACCTCTAACAAAAGAGAATTAGCTAGACATGATAGAAATAGAACAAACACAAGAAGAAGATGAAGATAAGAAATACATCATGAGTCTCTACTTGACAGTTTAAACTCTCTATGATTGCTCTCTTTTCCCTCCTTTTTGTTGTGTAGCTTTTGTGTAAGAATCTCCCTCAAACTGTCTCTGTAACTCTCTGAAAAAAACTGTCCGTCCGTCTCTCTGTTCTGCACGTTAAAACATCTTCTGAAGTGTAACTGCAATGCTCAAGCACTTGGAAAATGGTGCTCAAACAGTCCAGCGCTTGGACAATGAAAGAATAGCGCTTGGGCGCTGGCTGCAAGACAGAATTGCTCCAACTTCTCACCTGCTCCTTTATTTCCACTTAAAACACCATAAAAACTCATCAAAGCCAACATGAAACCAACTACGAAATTAATAGAAACAAAATTGAAATAAAACAGAAAAATAACCAAAAATTAATAAAAACTAAACAAAAACTAATTAAAATTAACCACCTATTAACTACAAATTAAGAATAACCACAAGCAAAATTGGGAAGTGCACCAAATCGCTAACTGCGGTATAAAATATCGTCCTCAAGGATTGAACCGTTAACTACTAACGTACCAACTCAACTTCGTTTGAGCGACCGAAATATTTGGAATTGGCTTTCACCAATTAATAAGAACAGAAATTTGACAAAGAACAGAAAATATTTTTGGTATTTTCAATTTGAGAAAACAAGGCAACAGAAAATTGGTTTTTAAACAATCAAGAAGAAATTGTTAGAGGATCGATTTCCCTGCCTTTCCTACTTACTCCATCCTGGAAATTAACTTGAACAAATTATCCAATTTCAAGAAGCCGAGTTTTTATTATTTACCCCCTAATTCCTTAGGTTGATAAACCTTCCTGCCTAAATTACTAATTCAATTCCTTGAGTATTAGTAAATTAACAAGAGCAATGCGAATGGTTACAACTCAATAATGCTAATATGATTGTGTTCTTATTCCTAAGTAAGACACACAAATCGTTCATTCACAAACAGCAACTATGAATTCGAATTTCCCAATTGCAAATCCACACAGTAGATGAACATGAAAACAGTGAATAAACTCTTGAAATTAAACAAACCAAAACAAGTAATTATCCAGAATCACAACAAGTTATCTAGGCAGTTCCATCTACCTTTAACTAAAGAGAATTAGCTAGACATGATAGAAATAGAACAAACACAAGAAGAAGACGAAGATAAGAAATACATCATGAGTCTCTACTTGACATTTTAAACTCTCTATGATTGCTCTCTTTTTTCCTCTTTTTTGCTGTGTAGCTTTTCTGTCTAAGAATCTCCCTCAAACTGTCTCTGCAACTCTCTAAAAAAACTGTCCGTCCGTCTCTCTGTTTTGTACGTTAAAACATCTTTCTAAAGTGTAACTACAATGCTCAAGCACTTGGAAAATGGCGCTCAAACTTTCCAGCGCTTGGACATTGAAAGAATAGCGCTTGGGCGCTGGTTGCGAGACAGAATTGCTCCAGCTTCTCACGTGCTCCTTTATTTCCACTTAAAACACCATAAAAACTCATCAA
This sequence comes from Sophora flavescens, assembly GCA_030762895.1. Classification (NCBI taxonomy): domain Eukaryota; kingdom Viridiplantae; phylum Streptophyta; class Magnoliopsida; order Fabales; family Fabaceae; genus Sophora; species Sophora flavescens. The sequence continues at coordinate 75,143,591 of CM061070.1, read as the reverse complement.
AGCCAACATGAAACCAACTACGAAATTAATAGAAATAAAACTGAAATAAAATAGAAAAATAACATACAACTAATAAAAACTAAACAAAAACTAATTAGAATTAACCTCCTATTAACTACAAATTAAGAATCATCACACCCCTGCACTTAAACTTTTGCTTGTCCCCAAGCAAAGTAACAAAGACCAAACAAACATATACTCAATGGAAACCCCCAACTTATCAATAACCAAACAATGCACCACCCAACCATGTAAGAAATCCTATAACAAAAGAATCACCTTATGACAAGTTCATATTCAAGAATATTCAAAAGAAGAAATCATAACAATGGTGCACCAATATTTCCCCACTTGAAAAATTAAAGAACGTGGCTAATTCAATTAAGGAAAAATCATTGGACACCCAACTTCTCACAGGCATTGCAAAGTCACTCAATCACTCAAATTTATGTAGGTAAGTGTGTCACTCAGTTTCACACATCAAAACCATGCAACTTCAAGTTTGATTTTCATCTCAATCATTCATGCATGCATAAATCAAAGGGACTTTATTTAGGATGTAACATGGCCAAGGTAAATGGGAAGGATAAGAAAGGATATACAAGCTAGCACCAAAGGAAATAGGAGAGCAACAATTACTTTTAAAGAACCGTGCTTTGCATACAACCCTTTTCCCACCTCTTTCTTTTTGACTTCCTTCACCTTCTTTTCTTTCAAAGCACCACTTTATTTTTTTAAAGTATTTCATACCATTTTTCATATTCCTTCTTTTTGCATTTCTTTTTTTTTTTCTTTCTTCTTTTTGATAACCACCCCTTCCTTTCATTAACATATAAGCACAAAATATTCTCCCCCACACTTATGTCAAACCCACACACAATAATTCAATGCTCTCCTATCCACTTAGGTTTGGTTAGAAACATTGTTTTTCGAGGTAAGGCTAATGGGTAAAACAAACAAAGATATACATTTAAAGCTCAAATGGGCTAAGCAAAGGGAAAAATTCAAGGTTGGCTATTTGGTTAAAGTGACTACATGAAAAACGACCCAAATCATTTTTATAACATGTATGTGAATCGTGAACTTCAAACAAGAACCAAGCAAACTCAAGAGCATGAATTTCAATGGTGCACTCACAACAAAGAACTTAACAATTATAGGCACAAATGACTCACAAGGGTAAAGTTAGGTAAACCAATTAATTCTCACCAGAATTTTGATAGCCATGAACTTTAATCAACAAGGTTTAACACAATGCACCAAAGTTATGAAATCCAGTCAAGAACAAACTCAAATGACAAACTAAATCACAAGTTTCCTCTTCACATCAAAGGAAAACAAACACGGTAGGTGCACAATACAATGAACTTGCTAAGGCTGGGGTTCCACAGAAGCATGCTTATTTTTATTTATTTTTTTCTTTCTTTCTTTTACAAGGGGTAATGATCTTAATTTTCCAACACTAAAAAAAACACTCAAAAAGAAAACTGCACACAACCAAAAAACCTAAAAACAAAAATAAAACAAAAGAAAAGAAAAGAAAACTCCCCTATCTTGTGCTTCCAAAATTTGGTCCACACTTGAGGTCACCATCAGTAATGCCTCCTATTCTTCCACATTGTTATGAGATAACCTGAAGCACATGACTAAAAATATATCTCAAACAAAGAAAACATTAGCACAAAATAGGTGAGTCACAAAACAAAATAAAAAAAAAACTAAAAATAAAGTAAACTAAAAAAAACTGCTCCTAAAAATCACTTTTCATCCTCTGCTTCTTCTTCTATCTCTTGATTCTCTTGAGCTTCCTCTTCCTGGTCTTGCAAACCCAACTGCATAAACTGCCTATGCAGCTCATCCTCTAGTACTAGAGGCACAAAATTCTCCTGAGGCACACCCACATGGTCAGCCCCAACAACAATAAAAGCATGCAACTGATCAATATTGCGACACAATCTTTGGGTGGCATGAGTGGTCAACTGTTGCCTACAAGCCTGAGTTACCCGAGAGCCTATATTTGCTCTTGCGGGAGGTCGATGGAGCGGTGGAATTTCTCCCCAATTATCATCAATATACCCAACATCTATGGGTTTTTCAACTTTGATAGGCTCGATGATTGGGTCCTCCACACCTGCAAGCCTGATTAAGTGGGTAATGAGTTGAGGGTAGCCCAATTTCTTCTTCGGATCTTGAGCTAGATGATAAATATTGAATCCAATAACTCTTCCTACATCGACAAATCTGTTAGTCAAAATTGAATATATCAACAAAGCGTGAGACACAGTAATTTCAGATTTGTTAGATACTGGAAGCAGTTTAGACATTACAAACGTGGCCCAAATCCTAGGAAATAACTTCAAAGTTGTCCTCCACAATAATTTAGGCTTCTCGAACCCTCTGATAGTTTCCCATCTACCCTTAGGAATACACAAGTCTCTTAAGACCTGTTGGGCATCCCACTCAGATTTTTCTAATTCTTCATACGTGCCCACACCTCCCTCATGGGGTCCTTTCAGACCATAAACAGAATTAATTAGAGCAGGGGAATAGTCTACCTCTTTCCCTCTTACCCAACTTTTGAATCGAATAACAACTGACCTATCCTCACAACAAGCATTATCATAAAATTCCCGCACTAGCATCTTCCAACCATCATCTGGGGTCATAACCAAATCTCTCCATCCCCTCTTTTCAATTTCATCTTGTATCTCTCGGTATTCATTCCTCTTCAACCAAATTTCCTTCTCCCTTATAAAATCTCATCCCATCAAGTTATGTCTAAATCTTTGCTCATGAACGGGAGAAAGGAATTTATTAGCATTAGGAGGAGGTGGATCACTAGATGTAGATGCCCCTCCTCTAGTACTTGCTCTCCTAGGCACTGTGTTAGTTACCTTTTGCTTCTTCTTTGGTGGCATCTACAAAACCATTTAAGAAAAATTCCCAGCCACAAACAAGCATCAAATTTCATATCAATTCAGTGACACATTCAGTAATGCTCAAAAAAAAAATTCATTAAGCTCAGTTACAATAACCTCCACCTTATCGGGACATCAACACAAAGTGTTTATCCAGTTCCACATTCACAGATTAAAATTCATGAACGGTGAAGATATGAACATATGCAAACTATTCAACCCAACACACATTCCATTTCAACAAAAATCTAAAGGAATAAAACCCCCAATATGCATCCATACAACTTCAACCCCTTATTCTCAAAAATCAGATTTCACATTCACAACACCACCTCCAAAATCAGTTTTCATTTTCAAAATACCCCCACACTTAGCCAACATACAACCCACAGTCAAGCATCCCCAAGACAATTTCTTCCACATGCATCATATAACAACATAACAACCAATATCTCATTTTTCAAAATCAAATCCTTATCCCCCCAAAATAACAAATTTCCACATAAAAATTCAAGCAGCCCTTCTTCCTTACAAAATCAACAATAAAGCTTAATTAAAAGAGTGGTAGAAGGGTTTCTTACCTTGAACGAACAAAACTTGCGTGCTTGGTCGGGCGTGTGTGTTTTGCAATAGAGTCCAAGTGAGGCGCGTAAACCAGTGTGCACGAAGTATGAGTGAGTGAGTGAAAGAATGGAATAAAGTAGTGAGTGTGTGAGGATGAATGAGTAGAAGAAGTAGAGAATGGGTAAGAGAGGTAGATGAGAAGATGAGACTTTCTATTTTTCAGAGAGGCAATCGAATGCCATAGGAAGAAGAAGAATAGGGTTTTTAACCCTTTTATTCAAAATGACGCAGTTTTGCTTTAAATTTTTTTTTCCGAACGAGCACTCAAACGCTGCTTTTACCACGCTCAAGCGTGGTCAGACAGAAAGCTCCTCCTCTTTGGACTGAGAACTCTTTGACGTTATAAGAGCCACACACAAACGTTGGCAACTAGCGCTCAAGCGCTATTAAATCCACGCTCGAGCGGTGGCAGACATAAACCTTCCCCTTCTGCGACTGATAACGATCAAACGCCACTAAAGTCACGCCCGAACGTTCCAATTGTTCCAAAACTCCCCACGCGCAGAAAACGCTGAAGCATCCCACTTGTAGCGCTCAAGCGTTCAATCCTTTTTCAAGTTTTTTTTTTTTGTCAATTTTTTAGAACACTATTCACTGATCAAACTAAAAACAAAACAAACAAAAATATTTTTGTATTTTTCCTTTTATAAGAGAAAAGAAAGACAAATTAATAAAGAAAAGAAAAATTAAACTAAACTACCACTTGGGATGTCTCCCAGGAAACCATGTTATAGGACTAGTGAGATTGCTCACCCTCCTTAGAAGGCGAGTGAAGGGTAATGTTAACCCTGTTCCTGTTCAATTCTCCCCCAAGGTACAATTTCAACCTTTGGCCATTTACCTTAAAACTTCTTCCAGAATTTGGCTCTGCAATCTCAATTGCACCATAGGGACTCACTTCCTTAACCACAAAAGGACCTGACCATCTAGACTTTAACTTTCCAGGGAAGAGTCTTATTCTAGAATTATACAATAATACTTGTTGTCCTGGTTCAAATTCTTTCATGATTTTTTTCTTATCATGCCATCTCTTGGTTCTTTCTTTGTAAATTTTAGAACTCTCATAAGCTTGCAACCTAAATTCTTCCAACTCATTTAACTGTAGTAACCTTTTCTTTCCCGTAGCTTTCAAGTCAAAATTAAGTAGCTTCACTGCCCAATAAGCTTTATGTTCCAACTCAACTGGAAGATGGCATGATTTGCTATACACTAACTGATAAGGGGACATTCCAATTGGACTTTTAAAAGCTGTCCTGTATGCCCAAAGCACATCATCCAATTTTCCAGCCCAATCTTTCCTTGAGGAACCTACCACTTTTTCTAAGATCCTCTTCAGCTCTCTATTTGAAATTTCAACCTGTCCAATAGTTTGTGGATGGTAGGGGTAGCTATCCTATGTTTCACACCAGATTTAATCAGTAATTATTCAAATTGTTTATTACAAAAGTGTGACCCCCCATTACTCATCACAGCTCTAGGCACCCCAAACCTTGTAAAAATGTGTTTCTTAAGGAAAGAAATCACAACCTTGGCATCATTGGTTGGTAATGCCACAACCTCTACCCACTTGGAGACATAGTCTACAACAACCAAAATATATTTATTAGAGAAAGACGATGGGAATGGTCCCATAAAGTCAATCCCCCAAACATCAAAAATTTCAACCTCCAAGATGGATTTTAGAGGCATTTTATTCCTCTTAGAAATGTTCCCCACTCTTTGACATCAGTCACATTTTTTAACAAAATTGTGGGCATCTTTAAACAAAGTAGGCCAATAAAAGCCACATTGCAAGACCTTAGCGGTAGTTCTTTTGCCAATGTAATGCCCACCATATTCAGACCCATGACAGTGCCACAAATTTTTTTCAAATTCATCATCAGGGACACATCTCCTAATGATCCCATCAGCACATCTTTTAAACAACAATGGTTCATCCCACTCATAACATTTAGCATCATGAAAAAACTTTTTCTTTTGCTCCCAACTTAAATCAAGAGGGACAATACATGCAGCCTTATAATTTGCAAAATCAGCAAACCAAGGGAAATAATTTACCATTATCAATTTTTCATCAGGAAACTCCTTCGAAATGGAAGGAATGTCCTTGTCCCCCTCAATTTGGACAAGTCTAGAGAGGTGATCTGCCACGACATTTTGCTTTCCTTGCTTGTCACTTATCTCCAAATCAAATTCTTGGAGAAGCAATATCCACCTAATCAATCGTGGCTTAGCATCCTGCTTAGCAAACAAATACCTCAAGGCAGAGTGATCAGTGTAAACAATGACTTTAGTCCCAACAAGGTAGGATCTAAATTTGTCAAAAGCAAACACAATAGCAAGTAACTCTTTTTCAGTTGTGGCATAATTTTTCTGAGCATCATTCAACACACGACTTGCATAATCAATCACATGCAGAATTTTATTTTTTCTTTGTCCTAACACTGCACCTACAGCATAGTCACTCACATCACACATAATTTCAAAAGGTAAACTCCAATCAGGAGCAACCATCACAGGTGCAAAAATTAGTTTTTCTTTTATTTTATTAAAAGCATCCAGACATGCATCATCAAACACAAAATTTGCCTCTTTTTCCAAAAGGTTTGTCAAGGGCTTAGCAATTTTATAAAAATCTTCTATAAACCGCCTATAAAAACCAGCATGCTCAAGAAAACTTATTATCCATTTCACATTAACTGGTGGTGGTAACTTCTCAATTACCCCCCACCTTTGCTCTATCCACCTCAATTCCTTTTGCATAAATTTGATGACCAAGAACTATATCTTCTCTTACCATAAAATGACATTTTTCCCAGTTAAGAACAAGGTTAGTTTCTTGGCATCTTTTTAAAACTAAAACAAGGTTGGATAGGCAAATTACAAATGACGATCCAAACACAAAAATCATCCATAAAAATTTCTATGCATTTTTCAATTAAATCGGAAAAGATTGAGAACATGCACCTTTGAAATGTGGCAGGTGCATTACACAACCCGAAAGGCATACGCCTATAGGCAAAAACCCCAAATGGACAAGTAAAGGCTGTTTTTTCTTGATCTTCTGGGGCTACTGCAATTTGATTGTAACCCGAGTACCCATCCAGAAAGCAATAGTACTCGTGCCCTGCCAACCTCTCTATCATCTGGTCAATGAACGGAAGCAGAAAATGATCTTTCCTTGTAGCTTGATTAAGCTTCCGGTAGTGAATACACATCCTCCAACCAGTGACTTGCCTTGTAGGAATCAACTCACTGTTTTCATTCATCACCACAGTCATACCACCTTTCTTGGGAACCACCTGAACCGGGCTCACCCACTCACTGTCAGAAATGGGATAAATTATACCTGCATCAAGCAACTTTATCACTTCTTTCCTCACCACTTCCTCCATAGTGGGATTGAGCCTCCTTTGATATTGAACCACTGGTTTAAAGTCCTCCTCCATAAATATTTTATGCATGCAAAACGTAGGACGTATCCCCTTCAAATAACTGATGTTCCAACCAATGACTGACTTGTGATCCTTTAATACTGAGTAATTTTTCCTCCTCACTTTATAACAACTCCACATTCACAATTACCGGATTCTTCTTTTTCTCATTCAGAAAAGCATATTTCAGGTTTGAAGGCAATGGTTTCAGCTCCCTGGGTGGCTCCTCTTTCACTACCTCTTCCTCTTTTTCCAATTCTTGTAATTTTTTATTTGAAGAAGAGGTAGATTCCAAGGATTCCAACTGATAGATACATTCCACCACCTCACAATTGACTTCCTCATGCACCTCCTTAATTTCTTTGCCTTTCATCAATGTTGCTTCCAATGGGCTTTCTGCAGCACTATTTTCAAATTCCTCTAGGACCAAGGATTCCAAAGCTTCAACCCGGAAACAACAATCAGAATCTTGAGCATGCTTCACTGCATATTTGATTGAGAAAACCACATTTTCATCTTCTACTCTCAAAATCAGTTCACCTTTCTGTACATCAATTAAAGCATGACCTGTAGCCAAAAATGGCCTACCAAGGATAAGAGGAACTCTCACATCCTCTTCCATATGCAGCACTACAAAATCTGCAGGGAAGATGAATTTATCAATCTTAACAAGTAAATCTTCCACAATACCATAAGGATATTTTACCGAACGATCTACCAACTGAAGAGACATCATAGTAGGCTTCACTGTACCAATTCCTAGCCTTTTAAAAATTGAAAAAGGCATCAAATTGATGCTTGCTCCCAAATCAGAAAGAGCCCTGCCAACCTCCATGTTACCAATCTCACAAGGAATGGTGAAACTTCCTGGATCCTTCAACTTAAGAGGCAAATTTTGTTGAATAATAGCACTACACTCCTCTGTAAGCATAAAAATTTCCTCTTCATTGGCCTTCCTCTTCTTGGACAACAAATCCTTCATAAACTTAGCATAACTTAGCATTTGTTCTAATGCCTCAGCAAATGGAATATTAATCTGCAGCTTTTTGAACACCTCCAAGAACCTAGAAAATTGCTTGTCTTCATTCTTCTTCTTCAACCTTTGAGGATAAGGAATTTTAGGAACAAAGGGCAGCGGCTGTGTTGGCTTGTCAACTTGTGAATTTTCATAATTTTCAGCTTCTTCTTTCTTCTCTTCAACCACTACTTCTTCCTCCTCTTGTTTCTCATCATGAACAACTTTTTCAGCATCATTTTCTTAAGAAGACTCCTCTTGGTCAACATTGTTCAGAACCTTGCCACTCCTTAAATGAATTGCTTTGCATTGCTCTTTTGGATTAGGAACAATATCACCTGGCAAAGTACCTGAAGCTCTTTCAGACAACTGTTTAGAAATCTGCCCAATTTGCACTTCCAAATTCCAGATAGATGCCTCTTGATTCTTGAAGTTGGCCCTTGTCTCAGTCATGAAATTTGAAGATTGCTCCACAAAATTAGAAGTATTAACAGACAATTTCTCCAAAGCACTCTCCAAAGATGACATTCTGTTTTGAGATTGTGATTGTCCTTAGAATGAAGTATTCCCTTGTTGTTGTTGTGGCTTGAATTGATTCTGACCTTGTCCACCCCATGAGAAATTAGGATGGTTCCTCCAACCTGGATTGTAAGTGTTTGAATAGGGGTTAATTTGTTGCCCTAATGCATTCACTTGCTCTCCGAGTTGATTTTTACCACAATCACCATTACGATGCTCTCCACCACAAAAATCACATACCAAGGGAGGTGTGCTCAGTGCATTAACTTGGCCATTCCCCAACAAAGTAGCAAGTTGTTGAGAAATCACCTTGTTAACTTGTTGCTCAATTAGATTACTACCCACAACATTCACCCCAAGACTTTTTTGTTTTGCCTATCATGTTGCACATTAGCACTGCTGGCTGCCATGGTCTCTAGATGCCTCTTCTGGACTCTTCAAATCAAACGCTCCTCCACATGCAGTATCCATCATCTGTCTTGCATTTGGATCCAGTCCATTATAGAAGGCTTGAGCTAACAACCAATTGGGCAAAGAGTGATGAGGACATTTTGAGTAGCTTCTTGAACCTCTCCCAAGCATCATACAAAGTTTCTGACTCTAGTTGCATAAATGAGGTAATTTCATTCCTCAATTTGGTTGACCTCGATGCTGGAAAATATTTTTGCACAAACTTGGACTCCAAATCATCCCATTTTGAGATACTTCCCTATTGCTAAGACTAAATCCAAATTCTAGCTTTATCCTTCAATGAGAAAGGAAAAAGCCTCAATCTAATAGCGTCATCTGAAGCTCCATTGAACTTCACTGTATCACATATCTGCAAGGAATTCTCCAGATGATGATTGGGATCCTCTTGAAACAGGTTCTGGTGCATCAAATTAACGAGTGCAGGCTTGATTTCAAAGTTGTTAGCCGGCACAACAGGTCTCACAATAGAACCCCGGGCAACTTCAGTATTGGGCTTGGAGTAATCCCTCAATGTCCGCCTAGCAGGTTGCTCAGCCATGACTGTTTCAACTTCAACCACCTGTTGCTGTAAAAGTGCTTGTTCCATTTCTTGTTACCTGCAAAGCTTGGCTGCCTTCATGTTACTCTGAGCTGTCTTTTCAATTTCAGGATCAAACAGCAAAGAATTCTTGTCAACAGTAACTTGCATACACAACTCAAAAGAAAATCAGTGCACACTGATAATATAAAATAAAAAAATTGCAGGAATTATAATAACAGAAAATAAAATTCTCAAATCGAGATTTCCTTGGCACAACTAATATAAACAGAAATCAATCCCCGGCAACAGCGCCAAAAACTTGTTGAGCCAAATTGGCAAGTGCACCAAATCGCTAACTACAGTATAAAATATCGTCCTCAGGGATTGAACCATTAACTACTAACGTACCAACTCAACTTCGTTTGAGCGACCGAAATATTTGGAATTGGCTTTCACTAATTAGTAAGAACAGAAATTTAACAAAGAACAGAAAATATTTTTGGTATTTTCAATTTGAGAAAACAAAGCAACAGAAAATTGGTTTTTAAACAATCAAGAAGAATTTGTTAGAGGATCGATTTCCCTGCCTTTCCTACTTGTTCAATCCTAGAAATTAACTTGAACAATTTATCCAATTTCAAGAAGCTGAGTTTTTATTATTTACCCCATAATTCCTTAGGTTGATAAACCTTCCTGCCTAAATTACTAATTCAATTCCTTGAGTATTAGAAAATTAAGAAGAGCAATGAGAATGGTTACAACTTAATAATGCAAATATGATTGTGTTCTTATTCCTAAGTAACACATGCAAATCGTTCGTTCACAAACAGCACTAAGAATTCGAATTTCCCAATTGCAAATCCACACAGTAGATGAACATGAAAATAGTGAATAAACTCTTAAAATTAACCAAACCAAAACAAGTAATTATCCAGAATCACAAGTTATTTTGGCAGTTCCATCTACCTCTAACAAAAGAGAGTTAGCTAGACATGATAGAAATAGAACAAACACAAGAAGAAGATGAAGATAAGAAATACATCACGAGTCTCTACTTGATAGCTTAAACTCTCCATGATTGCTCCCTTTTTTCCTCTTTTTTGCTGTGTAGCTTTCTTTGTAAGAATCTCCCTCAAACTGTCTCTGCAACTCTCTGAAAAAAACTGTCCGTCCGTCTCTCTGTTCTGCACTTTAGAACATCTATCTGAAGTGTAACTGCAATGCTCAAGCGCTTGGAAAATGGCGCTCAAATGTTCCATCACTTGGTCGTTGAAAGAATAGCGCTTGGGCGCTGGCTGCGAGACAGAATTGTTCCAACTTCTCACTTGCTCATTTATTTCCACTTAAAACACCATAATAACTCATCAAAGGCAACAACAAACCAACTACAAAATTAATAGAAATAAAACTGAAATAAAATAGCAAAATAACCTACAACTGATAAAAACTAAACAAAAACTAACTAAAATTAACCACCTATTAACTACAAATTAAGAAGCATAACAAGCAAAATTGGCAAGTGCACCAAATCGCTAACTGCAGTATAAAACATAGTCCTCAAGGATTGAACCGTTGACTACTAACGTACCAACTCAACTTCATTTGAGCGACCGAAATATTTGGAATTGGCTTTCGCCAATTAGTAAGAACAGAAATTTAACAAAGAATAGAAAATATTTTTGGTATTTTCAATTTGAGAAAACAAAGCAACAGAAAATTGGTTTTTAAACAATCAAGAAGAAATTGTTAGAGGATTGATTTCCCTGCCTTTCCTACTTGCTCAATCCTGGAAATTAACTTGAACAAATTATCCAATTTCAAGAAGCCGAGTTTTTATTATTTACCCCCCTAATTCCTTAGGTTGATAAACCTTCCTGCCTAAATTACTAATTCAATTCCTTGAGTATTAGCAAATTAACATGAGCAATGAGAATGGTTACAACACAATAATGCTAATATGATTGTGTTCTTATTCCTAAGTAACACACGCAAATCATTCATTCACAAACAACACTATGAATTTGAATTTCCCAATTGCAAATCCATACAGTAGATGAACATGAAAACAGTGAATAAACTCTTGAAATTAAACAATCCAAAACAAGTAATTATCCAAAATCACAACAAGTTATCTAGGCAGTTCCATCTACCTCTAACAAAATAGAATTAGCTAGACATGATAGAAATAGAACAAACACAAGAAGAAGATGAATATAAGAAATACATCATGAGTCTCTACTTGACAGTTTAAACTCTCTATGATTGCTCTGTTTTTTCCTCTTTTTTGCTGTGTAGCTTTCTGTGTAAGAATCTCCCTCAAACTATCTCTGCAACTCTCTGAAAAAAATGTCCGTCTGTCTCTCTGTTTTGCACGTTAAAACATCTTTCTGAAGTGCAACTGCAACGCTAAAGCGCTTGGAAAATGGCGCTCAAACGTTCCAGCGCTTGGACATTGAAAGAATAGCGCTTGGGCACCGGCTGCGAGACAGAATTGATCCAACTTCTAACCTGCTCCTTTATTTCCACTTAAAACACCATAAAAACTCATCAAAGCCAACATGAAACCAACTACGAAATGAATAGAAATAAAACAAAAATAACCTACAACTAATAAAAACTAAACAAAAACTAATTAAAATTTACCACCTATTAACTACAAATTAAGAATCATCACTATTCCTTCTCACCATACCTGGTATGAAGATCAAACCCCTTGACAAGCGTAAACATACTATCCTCGTTTCCTCGGGCGGCTTGATGAGTTTCCCAAGCCTTGTCCTACACAAAAGGGTAACCAATTAATTCCAAATCACAAGAGGAAAAGGAATTAAAGAGAGGGATAATCTGTTACCTTTATAATGGCACTAGCACGTGACTTTTTCTCCCAAGCTAGAGCAAGAACACCAAGAACTTGGTTGGGTTCAAAGGAAGGGAAAGGGGAGAGGTTTTTGTCACACTAGGATTGCCTAAAGTGCCAATTTGTGGGTTTACACTCGTAACCTTCACTCATTGTTCTGTTTATATAGACTCAGACCTGAGCACGTCCGTGCTCCTCATTAAGCTCGATCATGCTTAACTTCGAGCACGAGGTCGTGCACGTTAAGAACGGTTAGACAGAAAGAGCATCATGAGCGTATCTCCGACACGGTCGTGCTCCCCTTGAGCACGGCCGTGCTCGTGGCTCACTTAACTACCGAGCACACCAACAACATTTAAAATACAACATTTCTAAGGCTCACTTAGCCCTTTTACAACATTTCTAAGGTAACTTATCAACATAAAACATACATATATACACTTAGAGACTACATACAAAAAACGGGGTGTTACAGTTGTAACTCTCTTGGAAGAATGTGTGTTCCTCTGTTGATGCTGGTGGTCTTGGCATTAGATCAGTCAGAAAGATCAATGAGGCTGCCTCAATGAAGTTGTGCTGGAATCTCATTTTCTCTACTGGATAATGGGCTAAATTCCTAAAGGCTAGGTTCTTCAAAGGAAACTCTGATGCCTCATATTACTTTAAGTAATCTATTTGGCCTGCAATAACAGTCCAAATGACTATTGTAATGGATAACATCACTTGGCATATTGATGGTGGGAAATCTGTAAACTTTTGGCTTGATAATTGCTTACCTGACATAATAGTGAACATTTTGTAGATCCTATCTAGCATTCATCTTTTCCTTCAATCTAAAGTCAGTGAGTTCATCAGTAATTCATCTTGGTCTATTCCTAATGCTCTAATTGAGAGAAGTCCCAACTAAGGGTGACAAATGGATGGATAGGATAAATTTTTATTCGGATCTTAACAGATGGATTAAAAACAATCCATTGATCCATTATAATCCATTAAAAATTCATTAAAAAAATCCAATCCATGCATGATCCATTAAATAAAATCCATCTGATCCATCCATTAACAACTTTTCATGGATGGATATCCAATCCATCCACTAAAATTTATTTTAAGAAATAAAATAATTTTATATCTCTTTTATTCATCCATAAAATATTTTTTAAAATAAAATAATTTGTAAAAAAAATTAAAATGTTATCTCTATATCACCCTCGCTCTCCTCTTTCTTCCTCTCTCTACCCTTTCTCTCTCTCCCTTTTTTTCCTACTCTCTCTATCTTTACTCTCTCTCCACTCTGTCTCACGACCATTTTGTATCACGGCCATTTTTCTGTTATTATATGGGAGTTATTGATTATGTGCATCTACAGAGGTTGTTTTGCCACAATATTCCATGATATTGTTTTACGAAATTTGTTACGACTTTCTGTAATTTCAATTAGTTAATACTTTTTTTTTGAAGTTTCTCAACAAAAAAAGGCAACGAAAAAAGAAAACGTATGTGATAACGTAGACTACAACTGGTTCTTGAGAACAATTAATTAGTTAATACTTAATATAACAAAAAAAGAGAAAAAAAAGCAGACAAATAAAATAAAAAATAGTGAAGAAAAAATAATAGGGAACGGAAGAGAAAATTAGATGGAGTGTTTTTTTTTGTTACAAATGGAGGTTTTTTTTATTTGGTGAAAAATAATATGAAAAAATAAATTGGTTTTGGAATGGATAAAAATTGATCCATTACATTTTTTATTGTTGATCCAATGGATTTAAAAAAATATTGGATGGATCATAAATCATCCACTAAAAAAATAATTCATTCCATCCAATCCATTTATATTATTTTTTTATAAATGGATTGATTGGATGTATTTTCTAATGAATGGGTTGTATGGATGGTGCACAAATGGATATTTTGCCGCCCGTGGTCCCAACCTTCTCGCTGCAATCCAATAGGTAGTCCTTCCTGTTTCTCCTTGCCAAGACAGAATAGTTTGGATTCATAATGATTCGGGAATGCTGTCTTTTAAGGAGGCATATCAATTTCTCAATCCTCAGTTATCATCCCAAGCGTGGTGTAAAACAATTTGGAAGCCTTGCATTCCTACTTATAGATCTTTTTTATATTGGAGACTTGTTCACAATAGAGTTCCAACTAATGAGAACTTGATGGTTAGAGGTTGTATAACAGTTTCAATGTGCAGCAATTGTTGCAGAGATTTTGAATCTTCAGCTCATTTGTTCTTCACATGCCCTTTTGCTTGTGATATGTGGAATTGGCTGCAGGGCATCTTAGGCTGCAGCATTGGCCTTTCATCCTTCAAAAACATCCTTAATGTTTGTCAAAGGGGATGGAGTAAGCAGGTTACTGATGTTATTATTGCTATAGTAATAAATACTTTATGGGCTATTTGGATTTGTAGGAATAAGCTGAGATTTGAGAATCATAAAACTTCTCTCAGATCAGCCATAAGTTCTGTCATTGCAGCTGTTTCTCTTGCAGGAAATCTGCCTTCTGGTTGTACGGCCAGCTCTATATTGAGTTTAGCATCCTTAAAAGCTTTTGAGTTACAGGTCATGCCATATTGTCTCTCTCCTTTAAGGAAGTTCACTGGCATCCTCCTTTTTGAAATTGGGTAAAGTGTAACATTGTTGCAATGCCTCGATTTTCCGTTTCTTGTTAATCTGTGTTTAAGTGTGTACTTACCAGTAATTGATTTTAAAGTTTTAGAGGTTATTTTGAAAAACTAAAATCATTTTCACAACTTAGTCGACCTTAGGAAGCTCCAGTAAAAATTTCAGTTGAAAATTCAGACAAATTCCGGTCTGCGTTTTCTCTATCGGTACAAGTTTACTGATCAGAAAATGAAATTTTTACTCGTGAATGAAACGATTAGGCTTCTAATTACGATTGCCAATGTTTCCACTATTTTAAAATTTTTCGTTAAAAATTGTTATTTTATTGATTTTTCGGGTGCGATTTTCATTAGAAATATGATCGATTCGATATAGATATTTAACCGGAACGAAACAAAAATCAAGGGAAATAACTTGTATCAGATTTTGGAGTGTTGGGTGAGGAAAATCTGATTTTTTTATAAGATGAATAGTAATTTTATGACACAAAATCATAATTATCATAATAAATTATTATATTTCAAAATTTATATTAAAAATACTTTTAATTTTTTTTAATTTTCATCTCCCTTTTCTGCCGAAACCAGCGCCCTCCCCCTCATCTATATAAGCACATTCTCTTCTCACTTCATCATTGTGAACACCCATTTTTGTCTGTCTTCATTTTGTTCTAATTTTTTTTATGATATTATGTTTCAAGGAGACTAATAATAATAGTAAAAAGAGAAAGAAGAAAAAGAAAATAATGAAGAAATGAGGGGGCTCATAACTAATTTGCTGTTGGACGGGGTGGTCACGTCCATTGCACTTGCTGTTGGATGGGGTGGTCCCGTCCATTGCACTTGCTATAGGACGGGGAGGTCCCGTCCATTACATTGCACTGCTATTGGACGGGGAGGTCCCGCCATTACATTGGACTTGCTGTTGGACGGGGTGGTCCCGTTCATTGCATTTGCACTTGCTGTTGGACGGGGTGATCCCGTCCATTGCACTTGCTGTAGGACGGGGAGGTCCCGTCCATTACATTGGACTTGCTGTTGGACGGGGTGGTCCCGTCCATTGCATTTGCACTTGTTGGACGGGGAGGCCCCGTCCATTACATTGGACTTGCTGTTGGACGGGGTGGTCCTGTCCATCGCATTTGCACTTGCTGTTGGACGGGGTGGTCCCATCCATTGCACTTGCTGTTGGACGGGGTGGTCCCGTCCATTGCACTTGCTGTTGGACGGGGAGGTCCCGTCCATTACATTGAACTTGCTGTTGGACAGGGTGGTCCCGTCCATTGCACTTGCTGTTGGATGACGAGGTCCAGTCCAGTCCATTGCACTTGCTGTTGGACGGGGAGGTCCCGTCCATTACATTGGACTTGCTGTTGGACGGGGTGGTCCCGTCCATTGCACTTGCTGTTGGACGGCGAGGTCCAGTCCAGTACGTTGCATTTATTGTTGGACGGGGAAGTACCGTCTGTTGCATTTTCTGTTGGACGTGTAGGTCTTCCATTGCATGTTTAAGCTTCTGTTGGACGAGTAGGCCGTTGTTGAGTCACCGGCAAGTGTACCGGGTCGTCGCAAGTAATAAAAACACGGTAAGAATTTACCGAGGTCGAACACAAGGATTGGGCTACCAATTCGACTAATCCGCGGGAAATCCGATACGTTTGGTCAAGTTACAGAAGGTGGTTGAGGGAGAGAGAATAAGAGGATCGATATTCAATTAACAAATCTAATAAAACTAAACTATTAAAATCTGAAATTAAAATGTCCAAGGTCACAAATCCACCTACCCAAGTGATGATGAATTCCTCCCTAAGTTCAATTACAATGTCAACCGGGACCCCCAAATTCTCCTAAATCCACTTTCATGCTCATTAGGACGTATTCGACGATTGGATTAATTACTTACTAGGTCTCATAATCCTAATCTCGAATTTGATTAATTCTTGTTCCCTACAAGGTTGCACTAATCTCCTACTCACTCTCGTGCAATATTCGATTAGTGATCCCAATTCAAGTTCTAAAACGCGAATCGCCGTTCGGCCTCAAACACGTTTAACTAGTTAATCACGCAAAACATATGATCAACGCAATCATATCAGAATTGGAAAACAAGAATTGAATTAAAGGAGAGAAAAACATACATCACATGAACACTATACCGCCATGGGCGACTTCATTGATCCCTCGGACGAGGGGATTAGTTCCTCATGCCCGTAACGACAAACGAACAATCGGCAATAATCTCCATAATAAAATAAGTAAAGAAAAGAGAAGGGAGACGCAGCTCCAGAAACAAGGATTCGCCCTAAAACTGCTCTAAAACAAGTGGAGAAACTTCCCCCAATCTGATCTGAAACAGCCTTTAAATAAGGATTCTGATTCTTGCTCGCTCGCGGGGCGAGCACTCCTTCGCGAGGCGAATTTTAGTATTGGCGCGCTTTCAAATTTGGATTTTCGCGAGGCGAGGGTGTGTTCGCGGGGCAAGTCTTCCAACTTCAATCTGTCACAGCCGTGACATTCATCACGGCTAGGCCGTGATGGTCTCTGTCTTGCAGGTCTTCAGACTCTCGCGGGGCGAAAAGAGTCTCGCGTTGCGAACCAGAGTGATGACTGTTGCTGCTTCAGTTGATGTTCAGGCTCGCGAGGCGAGCATCAACTCGCGAGGCGAGTATCTCCAGAAGTGCTTTTTCCATTGCTTCTTGACTTTCCTTGACTCTCAGAGCTTCACTTATTGACCTGAAACAACAAAAGAAAACAAAAAGCGTAATTCTATTCAAAATAACCTAAAAACTACTAAAAATTCCTAGAACGAGTCAAAGTCTACTTAGGAACAAAACAAGGCCAAATTTGGGTGAAAACGAGATTGAACTCGAATAATTAGTGCAGAAACCACAGTCCATCTAGTTATAAAACTAGATAAGCCAGAGGCTTATCAAAACACCCCAAACTTAAACCTTGCTTGTCCCCAAGCAAGCTAAAACTCAAAAAAGACTCAAGACTTGGCAAGCCTAAAGGATCTAATCACTTTCGCACAAATTTCATGCAATCAAAGCAGTTTTTCTCCAATGATTTCCCCCCTTGCATCAACGTAATCCCCGCATTCATTTACTTTAAACAATTTGAGAACTTCATCATTCATGCAATCATTAATCTAAGTTGAGGTTCAGAGTCACACACAAAAAGAAGATCACCAATTTCAAACAATTGCCTTCCTCACAAGGGTATGTAAAATTTCACTCATTCGCTCAAATTCGTCTAGGCTTTCAACTTTTCACTCAAATTCACATATCAAGAGCACTTCCCATGAATTTGATTTTCATCTCAAAAATGGTTCCCACGAAAACATGCATGCAACATCAGAAGGTCTTTTAAAGGTTGTAATGAGGCCTGGCTCAAGGTAAGATATTCAAAGGATAGAGGCTAAGTCCCTAGGATCAATGAGAGCATGAAACTAGTATCACAACAATTGAATTCACTCTCATATTATTCTCTTCCTTGCATTTGGTGGCTACACACCTCTTCCTTTTTTATATTATTTTTCTTTGCCCTTTTTGGCACATATTCAATGCTTTTCATCACCCATTTTCTTTTTCTTTTTTTTTCTTTTTTTTTTCAAGCCTTCGGCCCTTACTTCCGTTTTTCTTTTTCTCAACTATGATTCATGAACTTGTAGCCACCCCAAACTTAGTTCCACAACAACACTCACAAAGCTAAAATTCCATACTCTCCTAAATCCTAGGATAGGGAAAAATCATGGTTTTTCTGAGTTAATGGCTTGTAATGTAAGGTCATCAAGAACAATAGGCTTCAACGCTCAATGTGGCTAACTAGGGATCATTCATCAAGGTTGGTTCAATTTATGGCCAAGTAGTTAATTCAAAGAAAATTGCCTAAATCATTTGATGCAACACATAAACATGCAAACCATGAAGAGATTCAAGCAAATTCGGGAAAGTGCAACTTAACAGTGATTCACACAGTCAAAAACAAAGTCGTTGGCTCAAATCCTCACCTGGACATTTTGCAAATTGTTTGACCGAGATACAATTCCTAGTGTGTGCACCCCCTCACCCCAAACTTATCATAAATCAAGTAATCACAATAAAATTCTCAAAGTTCAGTTTTTCAATTTTTCAATTTTTCACATGGGGATCAACTTTTCTAAATTCAGAACCTACGGGGAAATGATCGATGGTCAAAATAATTCATGCAATCAATCCATGCTCAATTTAATTGATATCCAACAAGCTTGCCGACACACATTCATACACATACTCTTGATCTTCTCAAATTATTCAAGAGTGACAAACAAAAACAAAAATAAAAACAAACAAAGGTGAGGAAAGGAGAGGGATACCTAGCTTGGGTTGCCTCCCAAGTAGCGCTTGTTTAACGTCCCGAGCCTGACTTATTAAGAAGCATCCACCTGGATCCCATAGCCTGTGAAACAAGGGCCAAGAGACGCTCATCATGTGAGATCCTCCACCCGGATCCCATGGTTTATGAAGTGGCCCTCGCAGGAGCAATACGACTCTATCCATGATTCCACCTAGCCCGAGTGTGAAAACTCCATTGACCACTGTAATTATGAACTCACTTCCTCTCGGGTCAAATGGTGTTTTCTCGAGGAAGTGTGCCAGACAAGTGGGAGGGTCTAACTTACCAATGTCCACACATGCATGTAAGCCAACATAGTTATCCAATGCAGTAATTTCAGGTTGCTTGGCAAGCATGGTGAAATCCTCTACCACTTTATCTGCATTTTGATCTCTACCCCCTTGCTCCAGTGCCTTGTCCTTTGCCAACTCCTCTTCCTTAGGTTGCTCTTTCTCAACATGTATTTGTTCCGGGGCCATGTCACTTGTCAACTCCTCTTCCTCAGGTTGCTCTTCCTCAACTTCCTGAGAACTAGTTGCATCCCAGTCAGATCCCAACACCCTACCGCTTCTATTTGTTATGACTTCGCATTGGTTCTTAGGGTTGTTCTCGGTATCACCTGGGAGAATGTCTGGGAGAGGCTCATTTAGTAGGGGTGAGCAAAATTGCATGACCCGCCCGAACCCGCCCGACCCGTTACTAATTTTTGCGCAACGGTCGGGTTGAAACGAGTTGGCAGGTTGGGCGGGTGGAAAATTCGGTTTTAGATGGATAAGAGCGGGCGGGTTCGGGTCTGGTTTATGTCACCCATCGGAACCCGACCCGACCCGCTCATAACAAAAAAAAAAAAATCAATGGAGAATGGGCTGCCAAGACTGGATCTTAGATTTTTTTTCCCTTCTTCTATTATATTTTTTTTTTTTGGTACTTAATTGGGTTGAAAGCCTTAAATTTTAATTAGGCTCGTTGGGTTTTTTTTAAAATTTTTTGGAATAAAATTAAATAATTAAAAAGCCTAAACCCGTTTCAACCCGCCCAACCCGATGGTATAGATGGACGGGTTCGGTTTCCATTTTTTTTGCCTCGAACCCGCCCGAACCCGATGGTCCCCACCCGAACCCGCCCAATGCTCACCCCTATCATTTAGTTGCTTTGCAAGCTGGGCAACCTTCATCTCTAGATTCTGAATTGCCAACCCTGTATGAGTTGCCAACTTGTCAATGGCTGTGCTTGTATCGATTGCAAACTTTTCTATTGCCGCATTCATCTTCTCCAGAGCCAACTCCCAAGGTTGTGGTTGCCAATTCTGTTGAGGTTGTGTTTGCCAGGCTAGACCACCGCCATCATTACTCCAAACGAAATCCGGATGGTCTCTACTCATATAACCCCAATACTGATTCTGACTCTGATAGTTGTCCTGGGGCACGCTGTCATAGAATTTATGGCCTGAGTCCACATATTTTTGAGAGAAGTAGAAAGGACAGCTCCAAGTGTCATGGTCTCCATTACAATATTCGCAACCCGGAAGCATTCCCTCGTGTACCTCGCATACAAAACAAGGCAAGACCAAGTGGAATCAAGGAAGTAGAGAGAGATAATAGTAAATATAAATAGAAATAAAAAATAAAAATAAAAATAACTTAACCAAATAATCAAACTTCCCTAAAATTAGGAAAATTGGTTGTGCCAATCCCCGGCAACGGCGCCAAAAACTTGTTGAGTCACCGGCAAGTGTATCGGGTCGTCGCAAGTAATAAAAACACGGTAAGAATTTACCGAGGTCGAACACAAGGATTGGGCTACCAATTCAACTAATCCGCGGGAAATCCGATACGTTTGGTCAAGTTACAGAAGGTGGTTGAGGGAGAGAGAATAAGAGGATCGATATTCAATTAACAAATCTAATAAAACTAAACTATTAAAATCTGAAATTAAAATGTCCAAGGTCACAAATCCACCTACCCAAGTGATGATGAATTCCTCCCTAAGTTCAATTACAATGTCAACCGGGACCCCCAAATTCTCCTAAATCCACTTTCGTGCTCATTAGGACGTATTCGACGATTGGATTAATTACTTACTAGGTCTCATAATCCTAATCTCGAATTTGATTAATTCTTGTTCCCTACAAGGTTGCACTAATCTCCTACTCACTCTCGTGCAATATTCGATTAGTGATCCCAATTCAAGTTCTAAAACGCGAATCACCGTTCGGCCTCAAACACGTTTAACTAGTTAATCACGCAAAACATATGATCAACGCAATCATATCAGAATTGGAAAACAAGAATTGAATTAAAGGAGAGAAAAACATACATCACATGAACACTATACCGCCATGGGCGGCTTCATTGATCCCTCGGACGAGGGGATTAGTTCCTCATGCCCGTAACGACAAACGAACAATCGGCAATAATCTCCATAATAAAATAAGTAAAGAAAAGAGAAGGGAGACGCAGCTCCAGAAACAAGGATTCGCCCTAAAACTGCTCTAAAACAAGTGGAGAAACTTCCCCCAATCTGATCTGAAACAGCCTTTAAATAAGGATTCTGATTCTTGCTCGCTCGCGGGGCGAGCACTCCTTCGCGAGGCGAATTTTAGTATTGGCGCGCTTTCAAATTTGGATTTTCGCGAGGCGAGGGTGTGTTCGCGGGGCGAGTCTTCCAACTTCAATCTGTCACAGCCGTGACATTCATCACGGCTAGGCTGTGATGGTCTCTGTCTTCCAGGGTCTTCAGGCTCTCGCGAGGCGAGCTGTCTCTCGCGGGGCGAGACTTCAAACCTAAATCTGTCACAGCCGTGACCTTCATCACGGCTATGCCGTGATGGTCTCTGTCTTGCAGGTCTTCAGACTCTCGCGGGGCGAAAAGAGTCTCGCGTGGCGAACCAGAGTGATGACTGTTGCTTCTTCAGTTGATGTTCAGGCTCGCGAGGCGAGCATCAACTCGCGAGGCGAGTATCTCCAGAAGTGTTTTTTCCATTGCTTCTTGACTTTCCTTGACTCTCAGAGCTTCACTTATTGACCTGAAACAACAAAAGAAAACAAAAAGCGTAATTCTATTCAAAATAACCTAAAAACTACTAAAAATTCCTAGAACGAGTCAAAGTCTACTTAGGAACAAAACAAGGCCAAATTTGGGCGAAAACGAGATTGAACTCGAATAATTAGCGCAGAAACCACAGTCCATCTAGTTATAAAACTAGATAAGCCAGAGGCTTATCAGCCGTCCATTGCACATCTAATTTTCTGTTGGACGAGGAGGATCCGTCCATTGCATGTCTAAACTTCTGTTGGACGAGTAGGTCCGTCTAGTGTATTTCTACTTTTGCATATCTAAGTTTCTGTTGGACGAAGAGGTTCCGTCCACTGCAATTTTATTTTCAAGCTGGAGGCTGACCGCGCTGTCGCCACGCGCCAAAAAGAACGAGCGATTATAAAATAATGCAGTATAGAGCGACAACTCGGATCGTCTCTCAATGACTATTTAGTTGTTGTTATTATTAACAGAAAATTAGTAAAAGTTAGAAATGGGGGTTTTTGAGATTAAAACTAAATTAACGAAACAAATCAAAAACAGAGAAAAGAAACAAAGCAGTTTAAGAAATTAGCAAATAAACAAAAGCGATTAACCTACTGTTCTCAGTTTCCCACTATCATTGGTTCATGCAAATCCTAAGCAGATACTAATCCCCTCCCGGTTGTAGCAACAATTAACAAACGAAAACCGCTACTACAAATGTATGTTCCTATTCCCGAAATAACAAACGGGGTTAAGCTCTCATGAACAAACGAACATGAATGAACACACGCGAAATAACAAACGCGATTATATATAGGAACATAGCATCACCGAAATGAAACAATACAACACTATATATTCCTCAAAATAACAAACGAAACATACAAAGATGACATTGAAAAGAGAAAAGCAACTAATCATGGAATACAGAACCTCAAGTGTTAACAGAAACCAATTACAGTAGATTAATCTAGGAGACTAGTTCTCCATTACAAAAGAAAACAATAAACTAAGAGGAAAACAGAAAAACTACAAACTCAGAAACCAGCCAAAACTAGCTAATTATGACTTAATTCTTCAGTTCTGCCTAAGACTACTTATATACACGTTTCTGGAACCCAAGTCCTCGCGAGGCGAAGCACTGCTCGCGAGGCGAATTATGCGAAAGGTCTGCAACTCTTGGTCTTCTCGCGAGGCGAGCATATCTTCGCGAGGCGAACGCTTCAAATTCCCAAACTGCAACGCCCGTGACCTTCCACACGGGCAAGCCGTGATCGTCTCTGACTTTTCATGGTTGGATGACTTGCGAGGCGAGCCATTTATTCGCGGGGCGAACCAGAGACTTTGCATTTTCTTGGAACATCGGCCCGGGGTCGCGAGGCGAGCAGCCTTCTCGCGGGGCGAGAAACTCCAGAATTATTCCTTTTTATTTACCTGAAAACAGAAAATAAAAGTAAATACTTTATTCACTCTAAATCAACTAAATTAACTTAAAAACAATTTACAGACTCAAAATATTACTTAAGGACAATCAAGCCTAATTTGGGTGAAAATGGTATAAAATAAGCACAAAGCCAAGGTCTTGACTAGTTATAAAACCAGTCAAACAGAGGCTCATCAAAATACCCCAAACTTAAACTTTGCTTGTCCCCAAGCAAACTACACTCAAAAACTTAAAAAGACTCAAGACCTGGCAAAACATGGCAAGCTTAAGGACTCAATTAACTTTCACACAGATTTCAAGCAATTTTTCAAAGAATTTATCTTTCAATGTCCCCCCCCCCTCAAGAAAAGTAATCCCCACATTCATTTATTCTAAACAGTTGAGAAATTAATCATTCAGACAATCAGAAATCTAAGCAGGGGGTCTAAGTTACACACAAGAGGGAGATCACCAAAATCAAACAACTGCCTTCCTCACAAGGGAAATTTGTGTTTCACTCAATCGCTCAATTTGTGTCAGGCTAACATTTTACTCAATTTTCACTTTTAAGAGCACTTCCCATAAATTTGATTTTCATCTCCAAATGATTCCCACAGAAAATATGCATGCAACATCAAAAGGTCTTTTATGGGTTGTAATGGGGCCTGGCTAAGGGTAGGATATACAAAGGTACTAGGCTGAAGACCCTAGGAACTAAGAGAGCATGAAACATTATTTACACCTTGAATTTAACTCAAGTTTCTTTTTCATTTTTCTTTATGCCTTGGGTGGCTACAGCCTTTTATTTCTTTTTGGCATTTTTGAACTCTTAAATTTTTTTCTGTTTTTCTTTTCTTTTCTTTTCTTTTTTCTACATATTTTTTTTTTCCACTTTTTTTTTTTTTACATAAATTTTTTTCTCAATCCCAAACAACATGTTACACTTTGCAGCCACCCCAAACTTAGTTTCTTGCACCCATTCTAAGATTACATGCACTCCTAATCCTAAGATCGGGTTAACATGGTTTTCCAGATTTTTGGGCTTATAACATTAGGTTATCAAGAATTAACAGTAGGCTAATCAGGCTCAAAGGGGCTAACTAGGGAACATGCATTAGGAATTGGTTATTTTAGGCTAAGTAGCTATTTACAAGGAAAATGCCTAAATCATTTGAAGCAAACACATAATCATGCAAACCAAAAAGAGATTCAAGCAAATTCAGGAAAGTGCAACTTGAAAAGTGATTTTCACACAGTTTAAAACATGTTGGAGGCTCAAAAACCTCACCTGGACATTTTTGCAAATTATTTGAAAGAGATACTATCCCTAGTGTGTGCTTCCTATCACCCCAAACTTATCATAAATCATGCCATCATAATAAAATCCCAAAGTTCAGTTATCAATCACATGTGGATCATTTTTTTCAAAACAATTTTCAAAATCTAGGGGGAAAAAGTCAACACTATCATGCAATCCATCTATGCAAAAAAAATCAATCAAATCCATCAAACTTGCCATAATCAAGACACAAACACAACTCCTGAGCTTCTCAAATTATTCAGGAGCATTATTGAAAATAAAACAGAAATAAAATAAGGAAAAGAAAATTAAAAAGGAGAAAGGGTTAAGAAAAGCTCATTCAGAGGCGGTTCCACCAGGATCCCACTGCCTGTGACATAAGTCCCACATGGTAGCCAAAGGACTGAAATTCATTCCAAGCCTCCCTAACTTGCAGCTTTGATTTGGGAGTGAGCACTTGACAATTATGACGATCTCGCCGAGTGCGGCGGACTTCTCACTTCCTCTCGGGTCACAGATGACCGCTTTCTCAACAAAATCCTCCCAATAGAAGTGGGGCTCAACCTCTTGGACCGGCCATGGTGCAAAATCCAAGGGTGCAAAATCCAGAGCTTTTGGTTCCACAGGGGAAGGTGGCAAACAGTTAGTTGGGGTCTCCGGTGTTGCTTCAACTCCTGCAAGGTCTTCATCCACTGCACTACCGGATTCATCACTTGTTAAACCTGCAGAAATCTCATCACACACCACAGAAAGGTTAGAGTTAGTACAGTTAGTAAATATATTACAATAAACTAAATCAGAAAGCGGCTGAATGTCTGGAAGTTGCTTGAGCTCTATGGAGGGTGGCTGTTCAATGGATGGTATATTTGGAACTTCGGCTGAACAAACATCATCACTCTCACTATCACCCTGCAAAATAGAGTCAAGAAACCCAGCACAAACATCACACGGGTTAGTGTCAGTACAGTTAGTACATGTAGTAAAAGAAACTGAGTTAGTAAAGGTCAGATTGTCTGGACTTTCTGCACACGATTCATCCACCCCATCACTCTCAACACATGCATCTGATTCCACAGGTTCTTCATTATCCTTAAGCACGGTGGAGCAGATGTCCTCTTGATCCTCCCGATCCTCATTTTCTTTGTTTCCTTTCAAGTATAAACCTGCATAACGATGTATACACAAAGCAAAGAGTACCATCACAATAACAATCATTAGAATCAGGGGATTCAACACATAATTCATCATCAACAGAAATATCATCATCAGAATTATCATCAAAAGTATTTTCAGGAATAACCATCTGTGAATCCTTATGTTCCTCAAGGGGCTGTGGAGTTAGCATTGCAGTCGAGTTGGCGGTAACTTGATCAATTAGAGCCCACAACTTTTGAGATTCAGCTTGGTCCCTCTGTTGGGCTTCAAGATTACTTGCCTCCATTGCCTCCATCCTCTGTTGAAATTCAAGATTGTATGCCATCCGTTGATTGTTCTCTTCCATTTGTTGTATCATAGAAGCAATCTCATCCAGGCTGCCTTGATCTCTAACCTGTTGGCTAGGATAAGCATTCATTCCAGTCATATCAAAACCATTGCTATACTCATAATTTCCAGCAGAATCAGGATAATACATGCAAGGTGGTGGTTCATGATAAACATTAGGCAAATACCCATACATGTAATTATCCATGGGGGAAAATAAAATTTACAGACCAGACAAAGCAGACAAAACTAATTAGCAAAGCAAAAAGTTTTTTTTTTTTTTCAAAAATTATTTTCTGCTAATAACAACAAACCAGAGTCCCCCCGAGAACGGCGCCAATTTTTGACCGCGCTGTCGCCACGCGCCAAAAAGAACGAGCGATTATAAAATAATGCAGTATAGAGCGACAACTCGGATCGTCTCTCAAGGACTCTTTAGTTGTTGTTATTATTAACAGAAAATAAGTAAAAGTTAGAAATGGGGGTTTTTGAGATTAAAACTAAATTAACGAAACAAATCAAAAATAGAGAAAAGAAACAAAGCAGTTTAAGAAATTAGTAAATAAACAAAAGCGATTAACCTACTGTTCTCAGTTTCCCACTATCATTGGTTCATGCAAATCCTAAGCAGATACTAATCCCCTCCCGGTTGTAGCAACAATTAACAAACGAAAACCGCTACTACAGATGTATGTTCCTATTCCCGAAATAACAAACGGGGTTAAGCTCTCATGAACAAACGAACATGAATGAACACACGCGAAATAACAAACGCGATTATATATAGGAACATAGCATCACCGAAATGAAACAATACAACACTATATATTCCTGAAATAACAAACAGAAACATACAGCATGACATTGAAAAGAGAAAAGCAACTAATCATGGAATACAGAACCTCAAGTGTTAACAGAAACCAATTACAGTAGATTAATCTAGGAGACTAGTTCTCCATTACAAAAGAAAACAATAAACTAAGAGGAAAACAGAAAAACTACAAACTCAGAAACCAGCCAAAACTAGCTAATTCTGACTTAATTCTTCAGTTCTGCCTAAGACTACTTATATACACGTTTCTGGAACCCAAGTCCTCGCGAGGCGAAGCACTGCTCGCGAGGCGAATTATGCGAAAGGTCTGCAACTCTTGGTCTTCTCGCGAGGCGAGCATATCTTCGCGAGGCGATCGCTTCAAATTCCCAAACTGCAACGCCCGTGACCTTCCACACGGGCAAGCCGTGATCGTCTCTGACTTTTCATGGTTGGATGACTCGCGAGGCGAGCCATTTATTCGCGGGGCGAACCAGAGACTTTGCATTTTCTTGGAACAGTCAGCTTCGGGGTCGCGAGGCGAGCAGCCTTCTCGCGGGGAGAGAAACTCCAGAATTATTCCTTTTTATTTACCTGAAAACAGAAAATAAAAGTAAATACTTTATTCACTCTAAATCAACTAAATTAACTTAAAAACAATTTACAAACTCAAAATATTACTTAAGGACAATCAAGCCTAATTTGGGTGAAAATGGTATAAAATAAGCACAAAGCCAAGGTCTTGACTAGTTATAAAACCAGTCAAACAGAGGCTCATCAGAGGCTAAAGAATAAAGAAAGAAGAAGAATAAGATAATGAAGAAAGGACGAAGAAAAGAAGGAGAAAAGGACAATCAACGAAAAAAGAAAGGAGATTGAGTTACTTCTCCTAACCCTAAAAAACCCTATTTTACATATCAGACAAGACCTCTTTTCGTCCTCCCACTCTCCAACCGCCCTTGCGCCTCCTCTACCCATTGGTCCTTCTTCTTCCTCATCTCCTCCCTCATTTTAACCTAGCAACCCCACTCCTAACCCTAAAAAACCCATCTTACACATCAGATAAAACCCCCCATCTCCTTCTCTCTTCAAACACGCAACCTTCACATCAAATCACCTCCTTTCCGCTGCTCGCACTGCCCCCATCTGGACACACACTATTTCTGCTCAGAACCACCCAAGCCCCGGATTTCGTGAAGACCAACCTTGAAGCCGCTGGGTAAGAAGAAGCATGAAGCCCTCTCCTCCATCTATAAAACGAGGGGATGGAAACATAACCAGGGGGATTTTCATCTGATATTTTCTTTATAAAGAAAAGAGATTGGGGATTTGAGTTTTTTTTCTCTTCTCTGTTATTAGAGTGATTCTAAATTTTCAGAAGAAGGAAGAGTTAAAAGAGTAAGTGAAATTAAAATGTAAGGGTTTTGATCTTGAAATCTTACCACTAGGAGAAAACAAAATCATTGTTATTCTGCTCTCATTTGGTAATCCTTGTTCTCTTTGTTGATATTATTCATAAATTTCTCTTGACATTCTTATTTTTCTGTGTCTCTGTTTACTGAATAAGTTAGTAAAACGTTTCATTTCTACTTTTCATTTCTGTTCTATTTCCAAGAGGTAAAATTATTTATTTTACATAAAAATAGAAGATGATCACTTAATTAAAACAAACTTATTTCTTGGGTTGCCCTATGACAAGTGTCATGTTCAACCCTTTAGATTTTGAGGTTGCCCTGTGGACTTACGTGCCATGTTCAATCTCATTTAGTTTTAATAAAAAAATTTCACAACTAAAGATGTTTTTTTAAAAAACGGTTTTTGGGGTAAAACAAATATTTTCAAAGTTATTAATAATTTACACAACTAATTTTGGGTAACCATTTTTATGGATGTTCTAGGGTGCCGTGGGGTTAAGTCTCCATGCCTTCCCTAGACGTAATCGACTCCCGAACCCAAAACTTTTTCTTAAAGGGTTTTCCAACTTTCCCGAAATTAAATAAAGTTGGTGGCGACTCCATGTTCATTCTCTAAAAGAAAAACAAGTTTTTCTTTTTTGTCACTACAGATGGCGACTCCACTGGGGATGCTTTTAAGAGAGTCAAGCCCGTAAAAATTGGTTTTGCAAACTTTTAGTAACTTGTAGCTTATTTGTTTTACCTTTTATGGCTATATCTTGCTTTTTTTTTCTTACAATAATTAAATGACAAAACTAAAAAATGTTTTTTTATTTTTAGTGATGTTTGTTTGGATTGTCCTTTTTATTGGGTTTTCCTTTTATTTAAATGAGAAGTAGTTGTA
Source organism: Sophora flavescens (assembly GCA_030762895.1). Lineage (NCBI taxonomy): Eukaryota > Viridiplantae > Streptophyta > Magnoliopsida > Fabales > Fabaceae > Sophora > Sophora flavescens. The sequence goes on along the minus strand of CM061070.1, from coordinate 75,113,889 downwards.
CATATATTTTAACTCATGTTATTGTTATATATGTTTCACTAACAACGTTTTTGTTTCCTCCTCCTTTCTTTTCTTTTTTTCCCATGTTTTAACAATAGGGTAGAGGACTTATAACCATTTTTATATATACCTATGTTTTTGTTTTGCAGGTTTTTCTTGTCTTCTCTTTTTTTTTTTTTACTTTTAAGTGTTACAGGTTTGTATGCCCCCTTCACACACATCACCATCACATATTGCACACACGCTTAGCTCTATACTCGAGCTTGCTCAAAAACCCAAGGATTAGACGATGCTCTGACATTGTCATTGAAGAGGTCTTGTACCTCCCTGATACTTGTCGGTTCACCACTCAGATTGTACATGAGATCATGGAATAGTCATATTGAGAGGGTTTATCCTTACTTGTGGCTAGATTGATGAATCATATCCTTACAGGGGCAATCTGGGGACCATGACTTTTAGAGGTCTAGACCCGTCCCAATTTTCACTAATAGAGCAGACCTAGCGGCCGACCTGTTTAGATTCCTAACCTTAGGGTCTGTCCATCCTTAGGTTTTACCTGGCTTAAGACAAAAGGGGGCGTACTTTTCTTTCCTCTCTCTATCACCATAAGCATAAATTGTCATGCATGTTCATTGTGAATATTCACAAAACTAGGGGCGCCACATTGTTGCCTCAAACCTGAATGACATATCCGAATATTATTGCACATCTAATATGCGCTAAGTCATAATGAAGGTGATGCATACCCATCAGGGTTTTCAACCCCATTGGGTCCCCTACAACATGAATCATGCAAGATACATTTGCTTCACTATGCTCATTTTTTTGTTTTTTTTCACTTGTCTCTCTTTGTTGGAAGATTTTGGTATTCACCTTATAGCAAGAAAATGGAAAAGTTTGGTTCAGAGAAGAGTATTAGCAACACGAGTTGTTCCAAGAAAAGTATCAAAATCGATGTGATACTCAATGACATGAAGAGTTTATGTGAACTCAGCCAGCAAATGTCAGAAAAAGAACACTCAGACTTTGTCAGCAAGTATGGTAGAATATTGGACCTATTGCGTGTTCCAGTGGAAGCCCCCGCTATGAGTGCGTTGGCCCAATATTGGAATTCAACTTTGAGGTGTTTTGAATTGCCTAACTTAGACATCACTCCGGCCATAGAAGAGTATGCTTATATGCTAAGACTGCCAATTCAAAAGAACACCCGCGTCTACATGTATTATGGCCAATATGTAACAGACTGGAAGATAGCAAGTCTATTGGAGCTTCAACCGGAACAGATAGAGAAAGCAGAAAAGGGAACCACCAAAGGGTTGAAGAGGCGATTTTTGGAAGTGTATCTCAACAAGCTGGGCCAGTGACCGCGCTGTCGCCACGCGCCAAAAAGAACGAGCGATTATAAAATAATGCAGTATAGTGCGACAACTCGGATCGTCTCTCAAGGACTCTTTAGTTGTTGTTATTATTAGCAGAAAATTAGTAAAAGTTAGAAATGGGGGTTTTGAGATTAAAACTAAATTAACAAAACAAATCAAAAACAGAGAAAAGAAACAAAACAGTTTAAGAAATTAGCAAATAAACAAAAGCGATTAACCTACTGTTCTCAGTTTCCCACTATCATTGGTTCATGCAAATCCTAAGCAGATACTAATCCCCTCCCGGTTGTAGCAACAATTAACAAACGAAAACCGCTACTACAGATGTATGTTCCTATTCCCGAAATAACAAACGGGGTTAAGCTCTCATGAACAAACGAACATGAATGAACACACGCGAAATAACAAACGCGATTATATATAGGAACATTACATCACCGAAATGAAACAATACCACACTATACATTCCTGAAATAACAAACAGAAACATACAGCATGGCATTGAAAAGAGAAAAACAACTAATCATGGAATACAGAACCTCAAGTGTTAACAGAAACCAATCACAGTAGATTAATCTAGGAGACTAATTCTCCATTACAGAAATAAACAATAAACTAAGAGGAAAACAAAAGGCTAAAAAGTTCAGAAACTAGCCAAAACTGGCTAATTCTGACTTCTCCCTCAGTTCTGCCTAAAACTACTTATATACATGTTTCTGGAATCCAGGTCCTCGCGAGGCGAAGCACTGCTCGTGAGGCAAATTATGCGAAAGGTCTGCAACTCTTGGTCTTCTCGCGAGGCGAGCATATCATTCGCGAGGCGAACTCTTCAAATTCCCAACTGTTACGCCCGTGGCCTTCAACACGGGTAAACCGTGATGCTCTCTGACTTCCAGGTACTCGCGAGGCGAGTCCTTCTTCGCGGGGCGAGACAGAAAGTTTTGCAATTTCAGGAACAGACACCTTCTGGTTTGCGAGGCGAACAGTCTTCTCGCGGGGCGAAAGACTCCAGATTTATTCCTTTTATTAACCTAAAAATAAGAAAATATAATAAGTATTTTATTTAACTCTAAATCAACTAAATTAACTTAAAAACAATTTACAGACTCAAAATACTACTTAAGGACAATCAAGTCTAATTTGGGTGAAAATGATATAAAATAAGTACAAAGCCAAGGTCTTTACTGGTTATAAAACCAGTCAAACAAAGGCTCATCAAAATACCCCAAACTTAAACCTTGCTTGTCCCCAAGCAAACTAAAACTTAAAAACATAAAAAGACTCAAGACCTGGCAAGCTCAAAAGATTCAATAAACTTTCGCACAGATTTCAAGCAATTTGTCAAAATATTTTTCAATGTTCCCCCCTTTCAAGCAAAGTAATCCCCACATTCATTTATTCTAAACAGTTGAGAAATTAATTATTCAGACAATCAGAAATCTAAGCAGGGGATCTAAGTTACACACAAAAGGGAGATCACCAAATCCAAACAACTGCCTTCCTCACAAGGGAAATTTGTGTTCACTCAATCGCTCAGTTTTTGTCAGGTTATCAACAATTCACTCAATTTCACTTTTCGGAAGCACTTCCCATAAATTTGATTTTCATCTTCTAATGGTTCCCACAGAAAACATGCAAGCAACATCAAAAGGTCTTTTATGGGTTGTAATGGGGCCTAGCTAAGGGTAGGATATACAAAGGAACCAGGCTGAAGACCATAGGAACTAAGAGAGCATGAACATTATTTACACTTTGAGATTAAATCAAGTTCCTTTCTTAATTTTTTTTTCTTTACACTTCAGGGTGGCTACAGCCCTTTTTATTTCTTTTTGGCATTTTTGTATTTTTAATTTTTTTTTTCTTCTTCTGTTTTTTTTTTCTCTCTTTTTTTTTCACATAAAATATTTTTTTTTCAATCCCAAACAACATATTACACCTTGCAGCCACCCCAAACTTAATTTCTTGCAACCAAATTTCTTACTAAGATTCCATGCTCTCCTAATCCTAAGATCGGGTTAACATGGTTTTTCAGATTTTTGGACTCATAACATTAGGATATCAAGAATTAATCAGGCTAGCAGGCTCAAAAGGGCTAACTAGGGAACATGCATTAGGAATGGTTATTTTAGGCTAAGTAGCTATTTACAAGGAAAATGCCTAAATCATTTGCTACACACATATAATCATGCAAACCAAAAAGAGATTCAAGCAAATTCAGGAAAGTGCAACTTAAAAAGTGATTTTCACACAGTCAAAAACATGTTGGAGGCTCAAAACCTCACCTGGACATTTTTTTTGCAAATTATTTGAAAGAGATACTATCCCTAGTGTGTGCTTCCTATCACCCCAAACTTATCATAAATCATGCCATCATAATAAAATCTCAAAGTTCAGTTTTTAATCACATGGGGATCATTTTCAAAAAAATTTCAAGTCCTAGGGGGAAAACAGTCAAACTATCATGCAATCAATCTATGCAAAATCAATAAAATCCAATAAACTTGCCAACACCAAGACACAAACAACTCCTGAGCTTCTCAAATTATTCAGGAGCTTTATTCAAAGAAAAGGAAAAACTACAACTAGTTCCCTCCCCCACACTTAAAACATGCATTGTCCCCAATGAAAACAACATGACAATAAAATCAGAGTGAGGGAAAGGAAAACTCATTGGAGGGCGGTTCCGCCAGGATCCCACTGTCTGTGATACAGGGCCCACGGAATGCTCAAGTTGCAGTATGGTCCTCCCGGATCCCATGGTCTACAGCATAAAGATGAGAGCGGGCGCTTGATAATCTTGGTACCTCCACCAGGTGCGGCGGACTTCTCTCTCCTTCGCAGGTCACAGTTGACCTCTCTTTCAACTTTGTCCATAAAATCCTCCTAATAGAATCGGGCCTCAACCTCTTGGAATGGCCATGGTGCCAAATCCAAGGGTGCAAAATCCAGAGCTGGTGGCTCCTCAAGGGGAGGTGACAAACAGTTAGTTGGGGTCTCCGGTGTTGCTTCAACTCCTGCAAGGTCTTCATCCACTACACTACCGGATTCATCACTTGTTAAACCTGCAGAAATCTCATCACACACCACAGGAAGGTTAGAGTTAGTACAGTTAGTAAATATATTACAATAAACTAAATCAGAAAGCGGCTGAATGTCTGAAAGTTGCTTGAGCTCTATAGAGGGTGGTTGTTCAATGGATGGTATATTTGGGACTTCGGCTGAACAAACAGCATCACTCTCACTATCACCCTGCAAAATAGAGTCAAGAAACCCAGCACAAACATCACACGGGTTAGTGTCAGTACAGTTAGTACATGTATTAACAGAAACTGAGTTAGTAAAGGTCTGATTGTCTAGACTTTCTGCACACGGTTCATCCACCCCATCACTCTCAACACATGCATCTGATTCCACAGGTTCTTCATTATCCTCAAGCACGGTGGAGCAGATGTCCTCTTGATCCTCCTGATCCTCATTTTATTTTTTTCCCTTCAAATATAAACCTGCATAACAGTGTATACACAAAGCAGCAGTACCATCACAATAACAATCATTAGAATCAGGGGATTCAACACATAATTCATCATCAACAGAAATATCATCATCAGAATTATCATCAAAAGTATTTTCAGGAATAACCATCTGTGAATCCTTATGTTCCTCAAGGGGCTGTGGAGTTAGCATTGCAGCCGAGTTGGCGGTAACTTGATCAATTAGAGCCCACAACTTCTGAGATTCAGCTTGGTCCCTCTGGTACTCAGCCTCCATCTTCTGTTGAAATTCCTCTATCATCCGTTGAGTTTGCTCAGCCATTTGTTGCCTCATTCCTTCCATATGTGCACTTATCTGTGCAGTCATCTGTGTGCACAGGTCCTCTAGGGAAGGTTCGGAAGGTGCAAAGGTGGTCACTTGGCTAGGATAGTATGGTGGTGGCTCACTAAAATTAGGATAATACATGCATGGTTGCTCATAATAAACATTAGGCACATAATTTCGCATATAATTATCCATGGGGCAAAATTCACAACCAGACAATGCAGACAAAACTACTTAGCAAAGAGAATTTTTTTTTTTAAAAATTTTTTTCTGCTAATAACAACAAACCAGAGTCCCCGGCAACGGCGCCAATTTTTGACCGCACTGTCGCCACGCGCCAAAAAGAACGAGCGATTATAAAATAATGCAGTATAGTGCGACAACTCGGATCGTCTCTCAAGCACTCTTTATTGTTGTTATTATTAGTAAAAGTTAGAAATGGGGGTTTTGAGATTGAAACTAAATTAACAAAACAAATCAAAAACAGAGAAAAGAAACAGAGCAGTTTAAGAAATTAGCAAATAAACAAAAGCGATTAACCTCATCGTTTCTCAGTTTCCCACTATCATTGGTTCATGCAAATCCTAAGCAGATACTAATCCCCTCCCGGTTGTAGCAACAATTAACAAACGAAAACCGCTACTACAGATGTAGGTTCCTATTCCCGAAATAACAAACGGGGTTAAGCTCTCATGAACAAACGAACATGAATGAACACACGCGAAATAACAAACGCGATTATATATAGGAACATTACATCACCGAGATGAAACAATACCACACTATACATTCCTGAAATAACAAACAGAAACATACAGACATGGCATTGAAAAGAGAAAAGCAACTAATCATGGAATACGTAACCTCAAGTGTTAACGTAAACCAATTACAGTAGATTAATCTAGGAGACTAATTCTTCATTACAGAAATAAACAATAAACTAAGAGGAAAACAAAAGGCTAACAAGTTCAGAAACTAGCCAAAACTGGCTAATTCTGACCTCTCCCTCAGTTCTGCCTAAAACTACTTATATACATGTTTCTGGAATCCAGGTCCTCGCGAGGCGAAGCACTGATCGCGAGGCGAATTATGCGAAAGGTCTGCAACTCTTGGTCTTCTCGCAAGGCGAGCATATCATTCGCGAGGCGAACTCTTCAAATTCCCAACTGTAACGCCCGTGGCCTTCAACACGGGTAAACCGTGATGCTCTCTGACTTCCAGGTACTCGCGAGGCGAGTCCTCCTTCGCGGGGCGAGACAGAAAGTTTTGCAATTTCAGGAACAGACACCTTCTGGTTTTATGAGGCGAATGACAGTCTTCTTCTCGGGGCGAAAGACTCCAGATTTATTCCTTTTATTAACCTGAAAATAAGAAAATATAATAAGTATTTTATTTAACTCTAAATCAACTAAATTAACTTAAAAACAATTTACAGACTCAAAATACTACTTAAGGACAATCAAGTCTAATTTGGGTGAAAATGATATAAAATAAGTACAAAGCCAAGGTCTTTACTGGTTATAAAACCAGTCAAACAGAGGCTCATCAGCCAGCAACAATGATGGGTTACTTTCAACAAAGTACTAGCCCTCATGATATATGGGTTGATGTTCTTTCCTTTTGTACCAGATCTGATTGATCAGTCAGTCATGGATGTTTTCTATAGGGTCGAAGAATATGGTGTGACCCGGTCCCTGCTATCTTAGCTGAAACTTTCCTCTCCCTACAGGTTTGTCATCAGAATCAACAAGGGAAACTACGATGTTGTGCATCAATATTGTATGGATCATGACTCACTTGTACGCTCGTGATAAAATTGATAGAACAGATGACCCGCTGAAAGGATTCACTCGCATGCAACTAAAGCCACGTAAGCTATATGAATGGAAACAAGAGTTTGATCAGATCGACCCGCGGTCATTTAGTTGGATGTGTCCATGGTATAATGGAGATTCAGTTGTATTCAGCTGTGGAAGTTTTTCAAATGTTCCATTGATGGGTCCCAGAGTTTGTGTATCATACTCACCATCTTTGGTGATGCGTCAGCTCAAGTGGACACAGGATGAACCCCCTGAAGAGCTGCTCGATGGGATATTCTTCCTATACCAAGAAAGTGAAAGCATCAAGAGTCAAACGATAGCAGTAAGGTCAACATGGAATGATGTTCATGTAAAAGGACCGGAGGAATTAGGAAGGCGAATCATAGCTCACACAAAAAGATATGAAGTATGGAGAGAAGCAAGAAGAGGTTTCCCTCCAAGACCTGCATCCCCTCTCCATAGGGAAAATAATCCTCTTACCAAAGATCAAATGTTGAAAGAAATCGAAGTTTGAAAAGCTCAGATGAGGATTTTTGATGAAAAGGACCAAGCTGCCGAAGTAACTATTATCACGCTCTGAAGACAAGTGCAGAAGCTGAGTTTACAGATTGAGCATTTGAAGGACGAATGCGCCGATGCCCACGAAGCCCCAAGTTGCGCAAAAAGGGTAGGAAAAGACAAAAAAGCTGAAATTCAAGAGCTGTTGGCAAAAATAGGATATCAAGAGAAGATGCTTGTCAAACTTCAAAGGAAGAAAAAAGAGCTCGAGACAACTGTAGGAGTTCACGTTGAAACAATACATATACTAGAAGAGAGAGTTGAATCCCTGCAAGAATCCTTGGCCCAAACAGAAGTGTACTCTAATCGAGGATGGAATAAAGCAGCCAAGTATCGCGAGCTACTAGCAGAAGCCAACATGAGAGAAAATTGACTCAAAACCAAGATAAAAGACTCTTAAAGAGTTGAAGCTCAACGTCACGCGGAATGGGTAAAGGGATGGAAATTGGTGGTGAAGGATGTAATGAATGAAAAGGAAACATGGAAGAGAAGATACGAGGACATGATGGATAAGCTCCAATATCACACTTCCCAGCTGGTGGAGCGATTTGAAGAGGCATCCGTCCACATTCGTATGAACCATTTCCTTCAGCTACCACCGAAGGTGACCGAATTCTTCAATCATTTTGGGAAACTTGCCAGAGGGTTCAGGAAAAAGAAGATGAGACTCTTAACATAGAACTTTGTAGACCTCGGAGAAAGATGGAAACCATCAATGTACTTCTTTTATTTTGATCAAAGACTCATGATTTGTATCGAAATATTTATAATGAAATGGAAGTTTTCATTCATGTCCATCGAGCGTTTTTTAAATGATATCTATCGAGGAGTGCATTCTCCCTTAGATACGTCATCAACTATATTTTTACCCTAAAAACGACGTGTTTTATGTGTAAAAACATAAGGACGTTGCTAGTACGAGTGCGGTCTATCGAGGAGTAGATTCTCCCTTGGACTTGACACCAACTACATTCAAGCTAGAGGGAACCATACCACTAGATTTGATTGCAGGATGAGTTTTCTTGCTATTGGTGCATACGACAGTCTTCCTAAGAGCACCCTCACGATCGAACAAAGGATGTTAACTTGCACATGCATACATACACACACACACAAATTTTGGATTTACTAATGATATTTTTAAATGCTTTACAGAGTCACATACTTCTGAGAATCCGGGAACCATTGCGCGACCTAGCAAAAGGTAACACCAATCAAACCCGAGTTTACGATACCAGATCTAGGACCAGGATGGCTGCCAATACGTCTGAAGAAGGAAGAAACTTAAGCTCTGAGATAGATGATGTGAGGTGAAGAATAAGTGAGATGACTAAAACCCAAGCAAGATTAGAAGCCATACTACAGGATATGAGGGAATCTCTCAGCATGCTTAGTGCGAACAGAGATACAATTGAACCTGGTAGGCAACGGATTCAAGCCTATCGTCCCTTTCTGATCTAAAACAAGTGGTAAAACTAGGATTCAAGCCATCCTTTCTCTGATACTGAAACAGTAATATATAGAGTTCTGATTCTGCGCGTGCTCGCGAGGTGAACAGCCTCTCGCGAGGCGAATATTAAAAATGGCGCGCTTTCAAATTGGACTCTCGCGAGGCGAGAGTATGTTCGCGAGGCGAGTCTTCAAACTTTAATCTGTCACAGCCGTGACCTTCATCACGGCTAAGCCGTGATGGTCTCTGTCTTCCAGGGTCTTCAGACTCTCGTGAGGCGAGCAGCATCTCGCGAGGCGAGACAGAAATGATGGTTGTTGCTGCTCAGCTGGTCTTCAGGCTCGCGAGGCGAGCTTCCACTCGCGGGGAGAGTATCTCCAGAATGGCAATTTCCACTGTTTCTTGACTTTCCTTGACTCTCAGAGCTTCACTTCTAACCTGAAACATAAAAAGAAACAAAAAAGCGTAATTCTACTCCAAATAGACTAAAAACTACTAAAAATGCCTAGAACGAGTCAAAGTCTAACTTAGGAACAAAACAAGGCAAAATTTGGACGAAAACGAGATTGAACTCGAATAATTAGCACATAAACCACAGTCTTACTAGTTATAAAACTAGATAAGCCAGAGGCTTATCAAAACACCCCAAACTTAAACCTTGCTTTTCCCCAAGCAAGCTAAAACTCAAAAAAGACTCAAGACTTGGCAAGCTTAAGGGATTCAATCGATTTCGCACAAATTTCATGCAATCTTAACAAAACAGTTTTTCTTCAATGATTTCCCCCCTTGCATCAATGTAATCCCCACATTCATTTACTTCAAACAATTGAGAACTTCATCATTCAAGCAATCATTAATCTAAGTTGAGGATCAAAGTTACACACACAAAGGAAGATCACCAATTTCAAACAATTGCCTTCCTCACAAGGGCATTTAGTATTTCACTCATTCGCTCAATTGTCTAGGCTATCAACTTTTCACTCAAATTCACATTCCAAGAGCACTTCCCATGAATTTGCTTTTCATCTCAAAAATAGTTCCCACGAAAACATGCATGCAACATCAAAAGGTCTTTTAAAGGTTGTAACGGGGCCTGGCTGAGGGTAGGATATTCAAGGATACTAGGCTTAAGTCCCTAGGAACTAAGAGAGCATGAGCATTTTGACACATTGAATCTCTACTCACTTCCTTTTTTTTATTTTTCTTTTTGCCTTGGGTGATTAAAGCCCTTTCCTTGTTAAACTTTTTTGTTTTGCCCCTTTTCTTTTGGCAATTTTTTCTTTTCTTTTTCTCTTTTTTTTTCTTTTTCTTTTTGCCATGGGTTTCAACCTTTATTTTTCTTTTTCTCAACCCAAAATGACATATCACCTTGTAGCCACCCCAAACTTAGTTTCTCACAACCCTTCTCTTGCTAAGCTTCCATGCTCTCCTAATCCTAAGATTGGGTTAACATGGTTTTTCCAGATTTTGGTTTATAATATAGGGTCATCAAGAAACAATAGGCTAATTAGGCTCAACGTGACTAACTAGGGAACATGCATTAGGGATGGTTCTTTTTAGGCCAAGTAGCTATTTCAAAGAAAATTGGCTAAATCATTTGATGCAACACATAGACATGCAAACCATGAAGAGATTCAAGCAAATCCGGGAAAGTGCAACTTAAAAGTGATTCACACAATCAAAAAAACAAAGTTGGAGGCTCAAATCCTCACCTGGACATTTTTGCAAATTGTTTGACCGAGATACAATTCCTAGTGTGTGCACCCCCTCACCCCAAACTTGTCATAAATCAAGCAATCACAATAAAATTTCTCAAAGTTCACTTTTCAATTTTTCACCTGGGGATCAAATTTTCTAATTTCAGAACCTAGGGGAAATCATCGATGGTCAAAATAATTCATGCAATCAATCTATGCTAAATTTAATTAAAATCCAACAAGCTTGCCGACATGACATTCATACACAAACTCTTGATCTTCTCAAATTATTCAAGAGCGACAAACAAAAACAAAAATACAAACAAAAACAAGGCAATTGGTTCCCTCCCCCACACTTAAAGCATACATTGTCCTCAATGAAAGAACACAGATATAAAATAAGAGTAAGGAAAGGAGAGGGTGCTCCCTGATCAAATACTAGTGGAGGTGGCCGCTTCCACGGAAAGTTCTTCTACGTTTGCATCCTCATCCAATTGTTCCCTCGGGCACCCCTCTGCTGGGCCAAAGCCTCTCCTGGAAGAAATCCTGCTAATCAAAAACTTAATTGCAGATTCGCGAGGTGAGAGATCACTCGCGAGGCGAATCTATAAAAATTGTTCTTCACACTTTCCAGAATCGCGAGGCGAGTAGTATCTCGCGGGGCGAATCTGGAATTCCAACAGATGATGATGCCCAGAATAGCGAGGCGAATAGTCCTTGCGACGCGAGACAGAAGCGTGAGCAAGCCTCTAAGATTCAAGGCTTCTGTCTCGCGTGGCCACTGTGGATTCGCATGGCGAATCAAGCTCTGTTTATATATATATATATATATATATATATATATATATAACACAAACTAAAAATAAAGGATACCTAGCTTGGGTTGCCTCCCAATAAGCGCTTCTTTAACGTCACTAGCTTGACTTATTAAGGAGCATCCACCTGGATCCCATAGCCTGTGGCATAAGGGCCAAGAGATGCTCATCATGTGAGATCCTCCACCCGGATCCCATGGTTTGTGAAGCGGCAATTTCAGAAGCAAGACGACTCCATCCACAATTCTACCTAGCCCGTGTGTGAAAACTCCATTGACCTCTGCAATTATGAACTCACTTCCTCTCGGGTCAAATGGTGTTTTCACGAGGAAGTGTGCTAGACAAGTGGGTGCAAGCTAACATATTTATTTAATGTAGCAAAATCAGGTTGCTTGGCAAGCATGGTGAAATCCACTACCACATCATCTGCACTTTGATCCATCCCCCTTTGCTCCGGTACCTTGTCACTTGTCAATTCCTCTTTCTCAGGTTGCTCTTCCTCAACATGTGGTTGTTCTTCCTCAACTTCCTGAGAACTAGTTGCATCCCTGTTAGATCCCAACACCCTACCGCTTCTAGTTGTTATGGCATCGCATTGGTTCTTAGGGTTGTTCTCGGCATCACCTGGGAAAGTGCCTGGGAGGCGCTCATTTAGTTGCTTTGCGAGCTGGGCAACCCACGTCTCTAGATTCTGAATTGCCGCCCCTGTATGAGCTGCCAACTTATCAATGGCTGTGCCTGTATTGATTGCCAACTTCTCGACTGTCGCGCTCATCTTCTTAAAAGCCAACTCCCACGGTTGCCTTCCACCATCCTGTTGAGGTTGTTGTTGTCCGGATAGACCACCACTAGCATCACTCCAAGCGAAACCCGGATGGTCTCTCCTCATGTAACCCCTATTCTGATTCTGACTGTTCCTCTGATAGTTATTCTGGGGCATGCCGTCGTAGAAATTATGGCATGAGTCCACATGTTCCCGAGAGAAGTTGAACGGACAGTTCTGAATGTGATTATCTCCATTACAATTATCACAACCCGGAGGCATTCCCTCGTGTATCACATTAACCCTCTTGTTCCCGGACAAAGCCTCATTCTGCATCTTCAACAGTCTATTTTGCTCTAGAATGGCTTCCATTGTCGCGGAACTGACTCCACTTGAGGTTTCCCTACCACGGTTGTAATCATCGTCCAAGGCTGGAAAATAAATAGTCTCCATGATTTGCAATCCACCTTGAAAGGGTACCTCGCATACAAAACAGGGCCAAGACCAAGTGGGATCAAAGAAGCAGATGGAAATAATAGAAAATAAAAATAAAAATAAAAAATAAAAATAAAAATAAAAATAAAAATAAAAATAAAAATAACTTCACCAAATAATCAAACTTCCCTAAAAATTAGGAAAATTGGTTGTGCCAATCCCCGGCAACGGCGCCAAAAACTTGTTGAGTCACCGGCAAGTGTACCGGGTCGTCGCAAGTAATAAAATAAACACGGTAAGTAATTACCGAGGTCGAACACAAGGATTGGGCTACCAATTCAACTAATTCGCGAGAAGTTCGATACGTTTGGTCAAGTAACAGAAAGTGGTTGAGAGAGAGAGAAAGATCGCAATTCAATCAACTAATCAAATAGGAATAATTAACTAAAAATCTAAAATTAAAATGTCTAAGGTCACAAATCCACCTTCCCAATCATGCATAGTACCCAAGTGATGAATTCCTCCCTAGTTCAATTACTATGTCAACCGGGACCCCCAAATTCTCCTAAATCCATTGTCGTGCTCAATAGGATGTATTCAACGAATTGAGTTAATTACTTACTAGGTCTCATAACCCAATCATCAAACTCTGTTAATTCTTGTTCCCTATATGGTTGCACTAATCTCCTACTCACTCTCGTGCAATATTCAATTAGTGATCCCAATTCAAGTTCTAAACGCGAATTGCCGACTAAGCCTCATCAACGTTAACAAGTCAATCACGCATGCACATATGATCAACGCAATCAAATCAGAATTGGAAAACATTAATTGAGAGAAGGGAGAGAAACATACATCACATGAACACTATACCGCCATAGGTGGCTTCATTGATCCCTTAGACGAGGGGATTAGTTCCTCATGCCCGTAAAGACAGACAAGCAAGCGGAATTCATCCTAAAAATAAAAATAAGAAAAGAAAAAGGGAGACGCAGCTCCAGAATACAAGACTATCGTCCCTATCTGATCTAAAACAAGTGGTAAAACTAGGATTCAAGCCATCCTTTCTCTGATACTGAAACAGCAATATATAGAGTTCTGATTCTGCGCGTGCTCGCGAGGCGAATAGCCTCTCGCGAGGCGAATATTAAAAATGGCGCGCTTTCAAATTGGACTCTCGCGAGGCGAGAGTATGTTCACGAGGCAAGTCTTCAAACTTTAATCTGTCACGGCCGTGACCTTCATCACGGCTAAGCCGTGATGGTCTCTGTCTTCCAGGGTCTTCAGACTCTCGCGAGGCGAGCAGCATCTCGCGAGGCGAGACAGAAATGATGGTTGTTGCTGCTCAGCTGGTCTTCAGGCTCGCGAGGCGAGCTTCCACTCGCGGGGCGAGTATCTCCAGAATGGCAATTTCCACTGTTTCTTGACTTTCCTTGACTCTCAGAGCTTCACTTCTAACCTGAAACATAAAAAGAAACAAAAAAGCGTAATTCTACTCCAAATAGACTAAAAACTACTAAAAATGCCTAGAACGAGTCAAAGTCTAACTTAGGAACAAAACAAGGCAAAATTTGGGCGAAAACAAGATTGAACTCGAATAATTAGCACATAAACCACGGTCTTACTAGTTATAAAACTAGATAAGCCAGAGGCTTATCAGCCTCGCCTTAGAATGGTACCTCCAATTGGCCCATTCCAAGATCTCGCGATGGACAGAATTGGCTGATTTATTCATGGACCAGTACAAATTCAACCTGGATGCAGCTCCGAGTCATGAACAGTTGACTACAATGCAGAAAAGAAGTGAGGAGCCCTTCAAGCAATACGCCCAAAGGTGGAGGAGTTTGGCTGCACAAGTTCAGCCCCCGTTGACTTTATCTGAAATGTGCTCATACTTTTTAGGAACCCTCGGAGCACCTTTTATAGGGGCCATGGCTGGGGCAGCCTATAAATATTTCTCCGACTTGATCGCCGCCGGTGAAAGGATTGAATTTTTGGCAAGAGCTGGAAAGCTCCCCATGAATGATGGTGAAGGAAGTGCATCCCGGAAAGGATTTCAACCAAAGAAGAAGGAAGTTGAGGCGAATTATGTACAACGCCAACGGAACTTTAATCCTCAGTACCAAGCACCCTATAACCCTAACCCACATATTCCATACCAGACACAAACCCCGCTTTACCCGTTACAATCATCCTCACAAACCAACACTTACCCGCAAAACCAAATCAGCAATATTCCTACCCCTCAACCATATAACCTTGTCCGCCCATCATACACCCGTTACCCGTCTGCACCCCCACAAAACCGCCTAAACTATCCTCCGTCTCGCCCAAATTTCCCATACCAAGGACGTTTCCAAAGTCCAAATCTGCCACCCTTCCTGAAATTGTCCATCTCTAATGCGGATTTATTCCAACAATTGTTTGATCGCCACTTGATTGCGGAAAACCCTGTACGTCCCTTAGAACCACCATTTCCTTCTTGGTACAATCCAAATTAGACTTGCAAGTATCACATGGATGTCACAGGATATTCTATTGAGGATTGCAAAGCTTTTAAGACGGTAGTGAGAAAATTAATTGCTTGTGGGAAGCTAGGGTTCGAAGAAGAGGTCGGGCCTAATATCGTTAAGAATCCAATCCCGAATCATAATGATGGAAATCAGGTGAACAATTTGGAGGTAACAAGGTCCCCAATCAGGAAGGTACTGGAACTACGAGTGCCAATGCAAAAGATCTTCGAAGGACTAAAGAAGGCGGGATACAACATTGTTACACCGATAAGAATCCCAAGAGAAGAAAGGGGGTACGCCAAGGATCTAAGGTGTGGCTATCATCATGGGCAAGTGGGGCACGACATCGAAACTTGTTGGGATTTCAATGTCCGGGTTCAGAGATTACTCACCTTGGGGTTGATTCAAGCCAGACGAGGTGCTGCCGAGGAAGTCAATGTAGTTGAAAAAGTTGTACTCCGAGTACCACCCATGAATAAACCTTCAGCCCCAGAAAGAGTCATCGTAAGGGTGAAGAAGCCAACTCCTTTTGCTTATGTTGATACACATGCTATACCATGGAATTATGAACAGAAGGTTGAACTAGCTGGAGCTGTGGGAGAGACCTCGAAGGCCCAAGTTACTAATATTGTGAGAATTGGAGGCATTACAAGGAGCGGGCGATGCTACACCCCTGTTGAAGAAAAAATGATGAAGGAATCCAAAGAAGAGGAAACTATGGATGAAGGAAAAGGGAAAGAAGAAGAAGAGTTTCTGAAGATCATGAAGCAAAGTGCATATGATGTGGTAGAACAGTTAAAGAAAACTCTGGCAAGGGTATCTCTTTTATCGCTTGTTTTGACATCAGAGTCGCATCATAAGGCATTATTGAAGGTGTTGAATGAAGCGTATGTCAAACCGGATGTCACTCTGGAAAATGTGGTAAATATGGTGGACCCAATCAGGCATGTCAACAAGATTACTTTCTCGGAAGATGAAGTGGCCTCGAAATCCCGCAGTAGCACCAAAGCCTTACACATTACCCTAAACTGTAAAGGGTTTGTGATTGCAAAGGTGCTTGTATATGGTGGTTCGGCGTTGAATGTGGTTCCAATGTCCACCCTCGAGCAACTAAATATAAGCATGGCGGATTTGACACCACAAGAAATGATTGTACGAGCCTTTGATGGGACAGCAAGAGGAATCTTAGGAGAGATAACTCTGTCCCTTGAAATAGGGCCTAGTCGTTTTTCTGTCCTATTTCAGGTCATGGAAATCCAACCAGCTTACACTATGCTTCTGGGGAGGCCTTGGATTCATGAAGCAGGGGTTGTTCCATCGACTCTGCATCATTGTTTGAAGTATTTCCAAGATGGATCCGTTATTACTGTCCGAGGTGAAGAGGAAATTATGCTGACAAAGCCCGCCACAATACCTTATGTAGAAAGTACAGAGCAGATGGAAGACGACTCACTGCGTAGTTTTGAGGTATTGAAGTCAGAGAACAAGAAAAGGGAGCCCCCAATGAAGAATGTGAATGAAGTAGCAATCCGCATCATGGAAAAGAATGGGTATCAAAGAGGAAAAGGCCTAGGGCCTCAGCTGCAAAGGATCTCTCAGCCAATTGAAGTAGCTATGAGAGAAGGAAGGCAGGGATTGGGGTATCAACCCTACTTGACAGAAAAGATGAAATTCATGACTCTTGAGAACAAAGAAGGAGAAAATGGTGAGAGAAAGTATCTTCCCCTTCTGACAGAGACTTTCCCAGTAGCTGCTAAAGTTATCAGTCCTGAAAAGTCATTTTCCCCTCACTTCACTATCAGCACACTTGAAGAGGAGCTGGACGAGAACCAAGTCATCTATCTCCCTGCTAGCAATGAAGTTCTCAACAATTGGCGATCTGAACCGTTTGTTGATATTATTTCCATGAAGTAATTATCTTATTGTACTAATTATGAACTGATGTTTGCTTTCTTTGAGACATGAATGAGAATGTAACACTTTGTCTGGTTTTCCTTTTGATTCCATCGTTTCTTTTCTCTCTCTTTCTTTATTTATTTTGTTTAAGCTTTTTTGTCATAAATAAGACTATTGCCTATATTTCTCCTATTCCCGACTTTTTCTTCCAGGGATAATTCTTCCACTAAAGATCTACCTCAGGAGAGGGACTTTGAAAACTCATTTATTGATTCCCTCGCGATCGTTGATGAATACAGCCTTGAATCCGATGAGGAAGAAGAAGACATTGAAGAATTCATAAAGAGGGTGAAACAGACAGAAGAAGGGATTAGCTCGAATAGTGAGGTTGCAGAAGTGATCAATATGGGAACCGAGGAAGACAAGAAGGAGTTGAAAATAGTGGATAACCCAGAGCGAGAAGAAATGGTTGCACTATTCAAAGAGTATCTGGATGTTTTTGCATGGTCCTACAAAGATATGCCAGGTTTAGATCTTGAGATAGCGTCGTATAAAATTCCCTTATACCCAGATGTAGCTCCAAAGAAGCAAAAATTAAGGAGAATGCATCTTGAGATGTCGCTGAAGATCAAGGAAGAAGTGACCAAGCAGTTAGAGGCTGGCTTTCTGGAAGTAGCTAGACACCCAGAATGGGTAGCTAATATTGTTCCAGTACCAAACAAGGATGGAAGGGTCAGAATGTGCGTGGACTACCGAGACCTGAATAAAGCCAGTCCAATGGATGATTTCCCCTACCTCATATTGATGTCCTTGTAGACAGTACAGCCAGAAGTCATAGGTTTTCTTTCATGGACGGGTATTCTGGGTACAATCAGATCCTCATGGACAATGACGATAAAGAAAAGACAACTTTTATCACTCCTTGGGGAACTTTTTGTTACAAAGTGATGCCTTTTGGATTAAAGAATGCTGGGGCCACTTACCAACATGCTATGGTAGCATTGGTCCATGATATGATGCATAAGGAGGTAGAGGTATATGTTGATGATATAGTGGCTAAGTCCAAGGAAGGAGAAAGCCATGTGGCAGTTTTGAGAAAGTTGTTCGAGCGGCTAAGAAAGTACAAGTTGCGCCTCAACCCTGCAAAATGTACTTTCGATGCATCCGCAGGGAATTTACTTGGCTATGTTGTCAGTAGAGAAGGAATAAAGGTGGACCCTAACAAGGTAGAAGCAATACATGACATGCCAGCACCTAAGACTGAGCGATAAGTAAGGGGTTTCTTGGAAGATTGAACTATATTGCGCGCTTCATCGCAAATCTGACTAGCACGTGCGAGCCAATCTTCAAACTCCTCAGGAAGAATAATCCAGGAAGATGGGATGATGACTGTCAAGAAGCCTTTGATAAGATAAAGGCATATCTACTGAATCCCCCGGTGTTGGTACCACCTACCCAAGGTCGTCCACTGTTACTCTATCTCACCATACTACCAACCTCAATGGGGGCAATGCTGGGACAACAAGATGAATCTGGCAGGAAGGAGCAGGCAATTTACTATCTGAGTAAGAAGTTTAACGCCAGTGAGGCTCGTTATATGGCAATCGAGAAGACTTGTTGTGCACTAGTATGGACCTCCAGAAGACTAAGACAGTACATGTTATATCACACCACTTGGCTAATTTCTCGAATGGATCCTTTGAAGTATATCTTCGAAAGTCCTCATATCTCCTTAAGAGTTTCGAAGTGGCAAGTGATATTGTCAAAATTTGACATCAAATATGTGACTCAAAAGTCCATCAAAGGAAGTGCGATTGCTGACCATTTAGCAGAGAATCCTCTTGAGGATGGATGGCCTATCAATTCTGAGTTCCCAGATGGAGAGATAATGTCCCTCGAGGAAGATGAAGAACAAGAAGATGTGTGGAAAATGTATTTTGATGGAGCAGTCAATATGCATGGCAGTGGAATAGGAGCAGTGGTTATCTCACCAAATGGCAAGCAGTACCCGATGGCCGTAAAACTGAAATTTGAATGTTCGAATAATATGGCAAAATACGAGTCATGTGCTGGTGGATTGCAAATGGCACTTGAACTTGGTATAAAGCAGTTGAAAGTCTTCGGGGATTCAGCTTTAATCATTTACCAAGTCAATGGTGAATGGCAAACCAAAGACTCCAAGTTGATTCCGTATCAGAAATACTTGACTCAGTTGATTGCAAAGTTCGACGAGATTACTTTCTCGCATTTAAGTCGAGACAAGAATCAGTTTGCTGATGCTTTAGCCACACTAGCTGTCATGACCAAGCTAGATATCCATACCAATGTCCAACCCATCCAAGTTAGAGTGCAAGATGAACCGGCATACTGTGCTCATGTGGAAGGGGAACCTGATGGTAAGCCTTGGTATCATGATATCAAGCAATATATTCAGAACAAGGAATACCCGGTAGAGACTAGCGAAGTAAATAGAAAAACCATCCGAAGACTGGTTGTGGCCTTTTTCTTAAGTAAGGAAGTCCTGTATAAAAGAGGATATGATGGTACCCTACTCAGATGTGTGGATGCTCGCGAAGCTAAATTGATCATGATCGAAGTTCATGAAGGAATCCGTGGGACTCATGCCAATGGTCACATGATGGCTAGGAAGATCTTGAGAAGTGGTTATTATTGGTCTCCTATGGAGTCAGATTGTATGGAGCATGTTCATAAATGCCAAAAATGTCAGATGTATGCAGACCGGGTTAATGCACCTCCGTTTCCACTACACAATTTAGTATCCCCATGGCATTTTTCAATGTGGGGAATAGATGTCATCGATCCCATTAATCCCAAGGCTTCCAATGGTCATCGTTTCATTTTGGTGGCGATAGACTATTTCACTAAATGGGTAGAAGCTGCTTCATATGCCAGCATAACTCAAAGGGTGTTTCTCAAATTCCTCAAGAAGGACATCGTCTGTAGATACGGGATCCCAGATAGGATAATCACGGATAATGCTGCTAATCTTAATGGTACCGAGATTCAAAAGTTTTGCGATGGTTTCAAAATCAAACACCACAATTCGGCTCCTTATAGGCCTCAAATGAATGGTGCAGTTGAAGCAGCAAACAAAAATGTCAAGAAGATCATTGCTAAGATGGTTGTAAACTACAAAGACTGGCATGAAATGCTGCCATATGATCTACATGCTTATCGAACTAATATACGATCAAGCACTGGGGCAACCCCTTTCTCTCTGGTGTACGGGATGGAGGTTGTCTCACCTATCGAAGTAGAACTCCCTTCACTAAGAGTCTTGATGGAAGCAGATTTAGAAGAATCTGAGTGGGTGAAAACTCGATATGAGCAGTTGAACATGATATAAGAGAAAAGACTGGAAGCTATCTGTCACGGGCAATAGTATCAAAGCAGAATGGCAAGAGCTTTCAATAAAAAGGTTCATCCTAGAGAATTTTGCACGGGAGACCTGGTTTTAAAGAAAATCCTCCCTAGTCAGGAGGATGCCCGAGGAAAATGGGCACCGAATTATGAAGGCCCTTATATTGTCAAACAAGCATTCTCAGGAGGAGCTTTGATTCTGCAAAACATGGATGGGGAAGAGTTACCAAGGCCAGTAAACTCTGATGTTGTGAAAAAGTTCTACGCTTGAAGGCCCGCTAGGTTGAAAACCTGAAAGGGCAACTTAGGCAAAAGTTAGGGCAAAGAACAATGAAAACAAAAGAAAAGAAAAGGCCCGCTAGGTTGAAAACCCGAAAGGGCAGCTTAGGCAAAAGTTAGGGCAAAACACAATGAAAACAAAAGAAAAGCAAAGACCCGCTAGGTTGAAAACCCGAAAGGGCAACCTAGGCAAAAGTTAAAAAACCTTAGGCTGAAAACCTGCAAAGGCAGCCTAGGAGGAGGATATGATCCAACATTTCCGCAAGCACTCACCATACTGGGGCAATTTTATCCAAATGAGTATACTGGGGCAAAATTGTTAAGGAATGATCGAAGAACACTACAAAAAAACTGTCAATTTGCGGGGGTTTTAAACTCAATTTGTGGCGGTTTTTGACCTCCGCAAAATAATTTGCGGCGTTTTTGGAAACCGCCGCAGTTACGTTCGCCACAAGCAATTTGCGGCGGTTTATGAAAACCTCTGGTATCTTTCTTATATTGTGGCGGTTATATTGCGGAGGTTTTCAGCCTCCACTAGTAGCGACGGTTGTTTATTTTGTGGGGGTTTTTAACCTCTTCTATGAATGCCTATGAATGGTCATTAAATTGGTTAATTTGTGGGGGTTTTTAACCTCCTCTATAAATGAGTATGAATGGTCATTACATTGTTTATTTTGTGGGAGTTTTTAACCTCCTCTATTAATGACCGCTATATAGTTATCAACACCACCTACCGCAATAATATATATCTCATTATTTGATACGTTTTTTGTTTCGAATTTACTTATTTGCTAATGATTTTAAATCTTCCCATTTTACGACAATTGAAATATTTTTAACAAAAGTTTACCGAAATAGTCATAAAAAATTCATTAAAAACATAACCATGGTGAGATAAGTATGTTTCAAATATCAATTGTAATTTAGAGAATATAACTTGAATTCATAATATCCTAAAAGTAGTTTTATATTAAATGAGAAAAAAAAAGAACATCAAATATTGCTAGTGCTAGCTCCGGATGATCCTCTTGCATCCAAAGGCGAATTTGGCTCACATGCAGCATCATTTGGCTGGAAAAAAAAAAAAATTAGTTGAAATATTCAAAATATAAAAATATCTATTAAAATTGATATATTTGCAAAAGTGATAAAAAGAACAAAAGTACCAAGAACCCCTCATAATCTTGGTTAACAAGTACTAAAAATAGGAGATGTCACATTAAAAAGCTCCATCAATAAGAAACTAAAAAGCCTATTGTATAACAAAAAAAATATAAGCAAATGCCACAACCATAAAGCATTCCACCATCTAGCACAACAACGTTGTCCATCAAATGGCAATACACAATAATCAGAATTGAAAATGACACTATATTGTGTATTAAATATACTGTGTATTAAACCATACTGTGTATCAAATATTTTTTTATCCATTTGCAAATCAGAACAGCAAGGATGCCATTTAAGCTAGACCTCCAAGTCAAGCCAACACTACACAACTTATCAGTCCAGTCCCCACTATACAAACCAGTCCTATGCTGCAACCAGAAAAATAGCTGAAAAATACACAACTAATGCATCATAGGCCAGAAAAATAGGAAACAATGCCATTCTAGGTCTTTCAATTCTCAAACACATTTCTAATAATTCAGCAAACAATAGTTGAAAATTGAGATTGCTCCAAAGTTACACATTTCTCATACACCAACGATTTACCCAAGAAAAACGAAGAAATGTAAATCATAAATATTGAACATAAGCATTATAAAAGCACTTACATCTTGTGGACCAAAGTAGCCAACTAATTCTTCAGGGATCCTTCCTTCCTTCATTATCATGTAAGCTTTAAGTGCACCCATGGTATCTTGAACTTGTGATTCTAATCGGATGCACTTCTCTTGCCATGGGTTAGAAGATGAAGATGAAGCAGCAACATTAGATGATGACTGACTTAAATTCGAAAGTCTTAATCTAGTATTCCTAAATGCATTAGTAGGAGCTGCTCCCATACCCAGGCCTTTCACTCTCCCAGAGTGCTCTTTCCCTAACACTTTACCAACAATATCATTTGGCGAAATTTCTGATTCATCAACAGTGCTTTGAGTCAGACCCATTTCAATTTGTTCCTATAAGCATACAAAATTATTAAGTTTAAATTCTTGTGGTTAAATCCAAAATGTTGAAAAACAATATATTCAAGTTAAGCTTACCCCTACAACCCTTGCCGCATCATTTACATATGATCCATCCTTTCTTTTATGAGTTTGAATATATACTTTTCCACGACCAGGCTGCTTCCCAGTTTCAACCAACTAAAATAGCAAAAATAAATAAATAAATAGAATCAAACCATGAACTTAGATAAATACTAAAATCTATCATGTTAATTAATGTTACTACCATTTGCTGCCTTCTTCTTGAGTTAGCTTTAGAACCACCAGTATGTGGAATCACTTGCTTGCTTCGAATTTCTTTATTTCTTCTGCAAAGCTCCTATATAAAACAATTACAACAATTTCATGCATTAATCAAATAATTAGCTAAACCAATAATAAATTGAACAAAGTAATCAAAATCATACCAGTGTTTCTGGTTTTAGACGGTAATTAACGAACTGAGCCCATTGGTCTCTTTCAATACCTATTGGCACATTACTTATGATTTCATTTTTGGTTTTGGTTGGATCATAGAACTCATTCCACAATTTCTGTCTATGTCCAGCCCACTTCTTACCAATACTAAGTTTGCAATATCGTTTTGCAACAGCTTCAATTGTCCTAAAACAAAATCGAGGCTTCAAGGAAAAACACAGTTAGTGATTAGGCATTTATATGTAAATATAAAATTTAATGTAGATAAAAAGTTATGCACACATAATGCTTATACCTTCATGATTGTTTCATAGCATTCTTCAAAATAAGTACTAGGCATGCCTATTTTTTGCAGACCACTTTTCAAAATTAATTGGAAACAATTTGCAATCAATTGCCAATGTTCCACAATATCCAGCAAGCAAGCCTTGTGCTTCTCCAATTGCAGCGCCTAGCTCATCAAAGTGCACAATTATGCGTTCCCCATTTGGCAAGTTATTGACCTCCTTAACTTTGACCTTAATCTTCTTGATAGCTTCTTCGGAGTCTTAATTAATAAAAAACCTTACTTAACCAAAAAATATATGAAAACAATATGTTAATTACAAGTAATTATAACACATACCTATTGATTCAACACTCCAATATTGTGTAGACTCACGTCCATCACGTTGTGTAGATGTTTGAGATTCTTGAGGCATATCAGGCGCCGATGATGAATGTGGTGGTGAATGGTTCAATGAAGCATGTGATGGGGCTTCACGTGATGGTGAAGACTCTATAGGATTTGGCATTAGTGAAGAATGAGTTGGAGGTTGTGTTGGAGGACATGCATCACATTGTGGTTGAGGGGCTGCCTTTTGTGGATTTCGAAAACGTTTAACCTTTGGCATGACTCTAGAGACCTGAAAAAATGAAAAAGATAAGATGTGAAATAATTAGAGAATTCACGTATGTTATAATTTTATATTTATAAACATGCCTTTAAAACTTCATAAATGAAACTATTACCTCCAGATAAAGTACAATATTAACTAACTTCTACTCAGACATTTGTGAATTTGTTGCTAAGTTAACGGGCAAGTTTGAGTCAGTTGTATCATCATTTAAATGGTTGGTAGCCAATTGCACATAATCATCATCAATGTTAAAAGGTTGCTCAAGTTGCTGTTCTTGGTATGGCTCATTTTCATATACTTCATCTTCTACTTCTTCTCCCATTTCATACAAATCTCTAGGTTTTAAATGCACAAAGAACACTCCATCCTTTATTAACCACATCATCTACATAATATACCATCTGTGCTTGAGATGCCTCAATATAGGGATCATGTTCTTCACGATCACCTATATGAATCAATCTATCAAAATTAACACAATTAAAATTCCAATCGTCCTTTTTATACCCCCTGTCTCGAGTAATATCAGCCCATTTACATTTGAAAAGAATAACCTTGAACAGACCATAATAATTAATCTCTATGATATCTTCCAACTTGCCATAATAAGGCAAGTCTGCTTGCCTTAAGTTCCCATCAACACTACTTGAAACACAAGAAGTTTTGGATAATAAAAAAACACCACTGTTTTGTGTTCTCAATCCCTCTTCTCGAGCTAATGTTCGAAATTTGAACCCATTAATGTTGTAAGCAGTAAATCTTCTTGCATTGTCCAATGGACCTCGTGCTAGAAACTTTAGATCAGTAGACATTGTATTTATTATTTCTGGATTCATAATCTAAATAAATAAATAATGATTAGTCAAATTTGAAGGCAAACATTGCAAATACAAACAAAACTACTGGTTGACCACTTACTCGCTTTTGAAACCAATCAACAAACTCTCTAGTTACCCTCTTTTCTATCTCCGTAGATGAAGGTCTTCTTGACCTTGAACTTCTTTTTATGAACCCTCTAAATTCCCTACATCGATTAAATATATTGTAATTAATGCACATGACTTGTATATTTGAAATAACTAAATGACTTGTATATTGAAAACAATTACTCACTCAACAAATGGTGCGACTACTAAACAATTTAGAAGCACATATCGATGAGCCTGTAGTTTTTGTATTGGAGTTAACGTGAACATTGAGAAAGCTCCTATTGTTTTACCGAGTTGAGGGAAGATAGAGGATGCATAAGAAGGATAATTCTCATTTGGCTCATCACACACACGTCTAGGTCTATTGAATCTTGTCTCTATATCTTCAAGGTATCGAGAACAAAAGGTAAGAGACTCCTCCGCTAGGTAACCCTCGGCTATAGAACCTTCTGGTTGTGCCTTATTACGTACAAAGGACTTCAAATGACCCAGTTCCCTATAAAAATGGACGATAAGTGTGAACGAATAGGATATATAAAACAAGATACCATAAATATAAGGTATAATTCTTTTACCTCTCCACAGGATACATATATCTGTAATGCACCGGACCTCCAAGTTTTGCTTCCTCTATTAGATGGACAGTTAAATGGACCATAACTGTGAAGAATGATGGAGGAAAAAACATTTCTAGGTGGCAAAGTGTAACCACAATGCGATCTTGGAGCTTTTGAAGGTTTGAAAGATTCAAGCTTTTGTCACAAAGGACTCTAAAAAATGAACAGAACTCCACCAAGACAGCAATAACATTGTTTGGCAACAAATTGCGAATTGCTAGTGGTAGCAATTGTTCCATTATAATATGACAATCATGACTTTTCAACCCAAATATCTTTTGTTGTACCTCATCAACACATCTAGAAATGTTACTTGAGTAACCATCCGGCACAATAACATTCTTCAAAGTTTTAAGAAACAACTTTTTGGTATCACGTGTTAGTGAAAACAAAGCAAGGTGATATCCCCCTTTATCATCGGGCCAAAGATCACGTCGTATGCCCATTTCTCTCAAATCTTTTCGGGCATTGAGATTATCTTTTGATTTAGGCTTCTCATTGAGCAAAGTATACAAGAGATTATCACATACATTTTTCTCAATATGCATAAAATCAAGATTATGACGCAACAAATTAGACTCCCAATATGGAAGTTCAAAGAATATGCTTCTTTTATTCCATTGTTTAGTTGCTTGTCTGGATCTTTTTCCCCTGCCATCAAGCATTGCTCCTCTCCCGAATGTAACATTAAGATTTTCCACTTGCCTCAAAATGTCAGATCCTGATAATTTTAATGGTGGATTTCGTTCCTCTGTGCTCCCATCAAAGCGAACACGATTCAATCTAAATTTATGATTTCTGCTCAAAAAACGACGATGACCCATAAAACACCACTTTTTACTATGAGGAAGGCGACAAGGTTCTGCGTCAAAGTTACAAGTTGGGCAAGCCAAACCTGTATGTGTGTTCCAACCAGATAGATTAGCTAGGCCGGGAAAGTCACTAATTGTCCACATAATAGCTGCCCGCATTGTAAAAGTGTCATTTATTGATGCGTCAAAGGTGACCACACCATCATTCCATAGCTCATTTAACTCCTTTACAAGGGGTTGTAAGTACACATCTATATTATTCCCGGGCATCTGCTTGCTTGGAATGATCATCGATAGGATGAAGGAAGTGTGCTTCATACATATCCAAGGAGGAAAATTGTATGGAACCAAGAACACAGGCCAAATGCTATAAGAAGAACTCATCGTCCCGAAAGGGTTAAAACCATCGGTGGCAAGGCCCAAGCGAACATTTCGAGGATCTGAAGCAAATTCAGGATGAATTAAATCAAATGTCTTCCATGCCTCACCATCCCGTGGATGCCTTATCAACCCATCCTTATTATTCTCCAAAGCATGCCATCTCATGTGCTCTGCAGTCTTACAAGACATGAACAATCTTTGCAATCTTGATTTCAATGGGAAGTAACGCAAAACTTTTGCAGCTTGCTTTTTCTTCTTCTTTGGGTTCCATCTGGATGTTCCACAATGTTTGCAAGTTTGCAAGTTTTTGTCATCATTTCCCACATATAACATACAATCATTTGGACATGCATGTATCTTGGTATAGTTAAGACCAAGTTTGTTGATGATTTTCTTGGCCTCAAAAAAAGAAGGAGGTATCTTTGCTTGTTCAAATGCATCTCTCAATAAATCCAATATCATAGTCATTGCCTTGTCGCTTAATCCACACAAAACCTTTATATGATATAATTTGATTAAAAATTCTAGTTTTGCGTACTTGCTCCCTTCATACAATGTTTGATTTCCGTCATTGAGGAACTCATAAAAATCACCACGATCCTCCCTTGGCCCCTCATTTAATATTTCATTTGTACCTGATGGTTGTGATTCGTCTATATTAGTGGGTTGTCGCCTATAGTGCCCAAATGCATCATTGATCATAGTTTCCATTGGATTTTCAGAATGAAATGTCTCTTGCACAAGATCTTCATGTCTAGAAGTCTCTGGTACTTGTTTCTCACCATGTAGATTCCAAATTACGTAATTTTCAGGAAATGGTTTCCAAAGCAAGTGATCATGAACTATGTCTCTAGTTTGCCATTTCATAAACCCACATTTGGGACATGGACATCGTATCGTATCTCCAACAGCCCCATTCTCAAAAGCAAAATCTAAGAACTTACTTAAACCATCTGAGTATTCAATTGTATTTCGTGCTTTAGCAATCCAAGATTTATCCATTAGTAAATATACCTAAACAAGTTGACAATAATAGTTCATAAAAACCAAACTTCATAAATTTCCAACATGAAGCAAGGCCTCTCTGTATGTAATATAATCTAAGTAAAGAAAAGTAAAGTCTCTATAAACATTGTAATCTAACTAAAAGAAAATCATAAGAATTAGTCCAACTAAAGCATATGGTATATTACAATAAAACTTACTGATGAAGTAGTTTGCTCCTTGAGTATTGTGCTACCTTGCCGCAAAATAATCCGTCAATGCAAATCACAATTCTGAAAATGAAAGAGAAAGCCGAATATAAATTAGAAAATAGATTATGTTTTTTTTTTTTTATAAGCAAAAATATATTAAAAGAGTACAAGGGGTACTCTAACCCGTATCCAAATAAGAACACACAGACTTCTTGATTCCAACATAAAATCTGTTTCTTTCCATTCTCTAACTGAACATGTAACTAAAAATTTAACAACATGAATTGAGCAATTTCTTAATTCAACAAGCATAAGAGTTGCGAGAATAAACTGTGTGACCAAATTAAGCAAACGGAACTAAAATCACTAATAAACTCAACGAGGCCATTAACCAGAACACAATCTAAATAAATCTCTAGCTGCTCAATTTCAACCATAGGTAAGATAGCACTAAAGGATATATAGCAGTTTTGTCAAACAATTGACTTAAAAAAGAACATTACCTTATGGTGGGTTATTTGTAGGCTCGGATGAGTATTGCAAGGGAATATAATGCCATGACCTTGTATGAAACTATAGATTATATGCAGCAAATTTATAGTCACAAACTATGATATTTTAGATTGAGGCACATACACTATAAATTGGCATATCATCACCATCATGGTCATCATGATGTCTACAAATTACAAAAAATCTTGAAGCATATGAAGTTATGATCTAGAGAAGGGTTGAGAGGATTCTTGTCTCATGCAACACAATACCAACAAAGAAAGTTTGATAGATAAACTATTTTCTAGCAAGAATTCGTTAATGCAATGTACCCTGTTCTCTGCTTTATTTTCCAGATTTTAGGTTTCAGTCTCAGTAAACTTTTTATTTTACCTTTCAAAGCCAACAAGAGCATCACCAGAGGATCCATTGGAAGAATCCACTCCAAAACGGTAAAATCCAGCATCAACAATAAAATAACAACTGAATCAAAAACTATAATATATAACTACTTACACCTTACTCTCTCTCACCCCACACCCCACACACCATAATAATGCACATGATATGTGACTTAGCATCACAAAGCAACCATATGTATGACACAAGAATAAATATTCTGTCTGTCACAACAGAATTTTTAGCACAACAAACAAATCACTCAAGAAGAAATCATGGCGAACATCATTGCAGCTCAAAAAGTCGAACACCCCAAATGAAAATGCTATAAATTGTGCTTAAACTACATGATATACATTTAATGATAATAATGATGATAATGCTCAACGAACATAAAACATAACCAATTCGAATTGGTATCCTCACAAATGGGTCAATCATTTAACTTTTATGCCTTCAAGGGAAAACCGCAAAAGACTATCAAAGTCTAACCCGTTCTCTGCTTTAGTTTTTTCACTTTCAAAACATCCCAAACGAGAGAAACGGGAAGGAGCAGAGTCTTGTCTCCAACACGGTAATTTTATGGCCTTCGTCAATTAGGAAAGCCCTAGGGCGCCAACAAAGCCCTTCTCATCACTAAACAAGAAGCATCTTCTGTTAGTGGTTCCTAGTCAATCAAATCCCTAATTAATCTATAAATGTAACAGAACACGAGTTAGTGGTTCTCAGTCAAGCAACTAAAAATAAAGAGCCGGAGTCACACCTTGCCACACTAACGGGTGTGAGAAGGAGCGAGAGGAAAAAGGTGCTCTCTGCTTTGCATTCATGCCGCTTATGGCAACAGAGGGATTGAGGGAGAACAAAGAGCTTTTTGGCATAGCAGGCGACACACATAGATGACATAAAATTACAAACCACGACATACCACGGGATGGTGAGACGGTGAGGTGCAGCAAGCCAAAGAACGATGGTGTCCTGTTGTCCTTGAGGTGCAGCGCAGAAGAACGATGGATGAGTGGGGTCGACGACTCGACGTCGTCCTTGAGCTTGAGAGTGAAAAGAAATTTCTCTACATAACCTAATTAGGTCGCAAACAGGGATTTGGGTTTTTAGTCTGGCAAATTTTTTTTTGGGTTTTGTGCTGGCAATGAAGAGCAAGGGAGGATATATTTTAATGTTTAATTTGAGGGGGTTATAAACCTCCATAAATTGAATCTTAAATCGCCACTGTTAAGTTGGATTTGGGCGTTTTGCTGGGAACCCAATATTAATTGAAATTGATGTTCATTTGTGGCGGTTTAAGAAACCCCCTCAATATAACCTCCACAAATTAACAGTTTTTTTGTAGTGGAAGGTGTGTTTGAAGAATCAGAAACAGAAGCCAAGATCTGTCATCAAAAGGCTGAGGGGAATCAATTAAATGAAAATCAAAGGACCAACACTAGGGCAAATTTTATGTGATTCTCGTAATTTTCTTTGCTTATCTTTGTTTTTAAATCTTCATGATCCCTTTTGTAATTTTGTTCTCATTGTTATTGTCTCTTAACAAACTAAATTCTCGTATTAAGGCAAGAGGCTTTTCTTTCACACTCCCCTGTCGTGTTCACTCTCATGTTCAATCACTATGGTCATGTCTCAATAAAAGTAAATATAAGTTTAATGGTATGATTTGATAATTCTAATAGTAGCACCAATGAATGGTTTAAACCAAGAGGACTCAATACTTCAAATTCAATGGAAGAGGTAGCATGCACTGGACGACAAAAGAATGATGCAAATAAGCTTGGGAGGACAAACATAACATCCACCACATAAGTTATCAGATTCTTTGGTGACCAATGTTGTTAAAAGAATGAGTAAAGCCTCGTCCCAGAGTGGCCAGTGAACGAGGGTTTGGTTGGTGGAAGTTTTTCCATGGAGCATTTGGTTCCGTTGCCCTCAAAAGGAAGGGATTCTCATTTGTTTCAGATTACTGATTGAAGATTTTCGAGCTCTAAGGCTCACTGCAATTTTATTCTCGAGCTCTGAGGCTCACCGCATCTTTATTCTCGAGCTCTAAGGCTCATTGAAAGTTTATTTTCGAGCTCTGAGACTCGCTGCACATTTAATTTTCTATTAGACGAGGAGGTTCCGTCCATTGCATATTTACTTTTCTGTTGGACGAGGAGGTACCGTCCACTGCATTTAATTTTCTGTTGGACGAAGAGGTTCCTTCCATTGCATATTTACTTCTCTGTTGGACGAGGAGGTTCCGTCCATTGCACATTTAATTATCTGTTGGACGAAGAGGTTCCGTCCATTGCATATTTACTTTTCTGTTGGACGAGGAGGTTCCGTCCATTGCACATTTCATTTTCTGTTGGACGAAGAGGTTCCGTCCATTGCATGTTTATTTTCGAGCTCTAAGGTTCACTGCATATTTACTCTCCTGATGGACGAGGAGGTTCCGTCCACTGCAATTTTATTTTCAAACTGTAAGGTTTTCTTCTGAGCTCCTCATGTTTTTTTGGACAAAATATGTGTTCATTTTCTTTACTTGTTCATTACTACAATACATGAAAAGTCACGACTAATCATGTCTTCTAGTATGCAACAAGTAAAGAGGGGCAACTGTGAACACCCATTTTGTCCGTCTTCATTTTGTTCTAATTTTTTTATGATATTATGTTTCAAGGAGACTAATAATAATAGTAAAAAGAGAAAGAAGAAAAAGAAAATAATGAAGAAAGGAGGGGGCTCATAACTAATTTGTTGTTGGACGGGGTGGTCCCGTCCATTGCACTTGCTGTAGGATGGGGAGGTCCCGTCCATTACATTGCACTTGCTGTTGGACGGGGAGGTCCCGTCCATTGCATTTGCACTTGCTATTGGACGGGGTGGTCCCGTCCATTGCACTTGCTGTAGGACGGGGAGGTCCCGTCCATTACATTGCACTTGCTGTTGGACGGGGTGGTCCCATCTATTGCATTTGCACTTGCTGTTGGACTGGGTGGTCCCGTCCATTGCACTTGCTGTTGGACGGGGTGGTCCCGTCCATTGCACTTGCTGTAAGACGGGTAGGTCCCGTCCATTACATTGGACTT
This sequence comes from Sophora flavescens, assembly GCA_030762895.1. Taxonomy (NCBI): domain Eukaryota; kingdom Viridiplantae; phylum Streptophyta; class Magnoliopsida; order Fabales; family Fabaceae; genus Sophora; species Sophora flavescens. The sequence continues at coordinate 75,081,685 of CM061070.1, read as the reverse complement.
GTTTTTGGACGGGGTGGTCCCGTCCATCGCATTTGCACTTGCTATTGGACGAGGTGGTCCCGTCCATTGCACTTGCTGTTGGACGGGGAGGTCCCGTCCATTAGATTGGACTCATTGTTGGACGGGGTGGTCCCGTCCATTGCACTTGTTGTTGGACGACGAGGTCCAATCCAGTCCATTGCACTTGCTGTTGGACGGGGTGGTCCCGTCCATTGCATTTGCACTTGCTGTTGGAAGGGGTGGTCCCGTCCATTGCACTTGCTGTTGGACGGGGGGGTCCCGTCCATTGCACTTGCTGTTGGACGGGGAGGTCCCGTCCATTACATTGGACTTGTTGTTGGACGGGGTGGTCCCGTCCATCGCATTTGCACTTGCTGTTGGACGAGGAGGTCCCGTCCATTGCACTTGCTGTTGGACGGGGAGGTCCCGTCCATTACATTGGACTCGTTGTTGGACGGGGTGGTCCCGTCCATTGCACTTGCTGTTGGACGACGAGGTCCAATCCAGTCCATTGCACTTGTTGTTGGACGGGGAGGTCCCGTCCATTACATTGGACTTGCTGTTGGACGGGGTGGTCCCGTCCATTGTACTTGCTGTTGGGATGCGAGGTCCAGTCCAGTACGTTGCATTTACTGTTGGACGGAGAAGTACCGTCTGTTGCATTTTCTGTTGGACGAGTAGGTCTTCCATTGCATGTTTAAGCTTCTGTAAGGGTTTTTATCTTGAAATCTTACCACTGGGAGAAAACAAAATCATTGTTATTCTGCTCTCATTTGGTAATCCTTGTTCTCTTTGTTGATATTATTCATAAATTTCTCTTGACATTCTTATTTTTCCGTGTCTCTGTTTACTGAATAAGTTAGTAAAACGTTTCATTTCTACGTTTCATTTCTGTTCTATTTCCAAGAGGTAAAATTATTTATTTTACATAAAAATAGAAAATGATCACTTAATTAAAACAAACTTATTTCTTGGGTTGCCCTATGACAAGTGTCATGTTCAACCCTTTAGATTTTGAGGTTGCCCTGTGGACTTACGTGCCATGTTCAACCTCATTTAGTTTTAATAAAAAAATTTCACAACTAAAGATGTTTTTTTAAAAAACGGTTTTCGGGGTAAAACAAATATTTTCTAAGTTATTAATAATTTACACAACTAATTTTGGGTAACCATTTTTATGGATGTTCTAGGGTGCCGTGGGGTTAAGTCTCCATGCCTTCCCTAGACGTAATCGACTCCCGAACCCGAAACTTTTTTCTTAAAGGGTTTTCCAACTTTCCCGAAATTACATAAAGTTGGTGGCGACTCCATGTTCATTCTCTAAAAGAAAAACAAGTTTTTCTTTTTGATCGCTACAATCATTTTTCCTTTCATCCACACAAAATCCATTTTACTACACTTTGTTTTATTTCTCTTGTTCTTAAGGAAGACTCAAGTCTTGCTCTCAAGACTTCAATTTTCTGCAGCTCCTTGGTTTAATCTCCAACTATTGTTCTGCACTTTTCTTCTATGTTCATTTTATACACATGCATGTTGAGTTGATTCATGAAAGCTTGTTTATTTTGTTTCAAAACTAAATTCTTTCAACTTCTACTACTTCTTTCTACCTTCATCAACCTTTGCATGTTGGGATGAACCCTCCTATGACCATTTTAATAGGGTTGGCTGAAACCCTAAGGAGGAGAGGTTGTGATTTTGCAACATATTTTTCACATGCATGTTAGTTTTACTATGATTTATGCTTATAGTTTTAACTTGTAATCAATAACTAATCATCTTCCTTTACATGCAAAAGATTTTACCACTTCTTGCTCATCTTTATTCTCATTTTAATGGCTTGCATGTGAATAGAAAATCATCTTCCCTATGATCATGGTGTAGCCGAAACACCAAGAGGGAGAAAGGATGATTTTTTGCTAAAATCTCACATGCATGGCTTTAGATCTTTGACTCATGCATTTTTTTTAACTAAGCAAATTTTTTGAGACTGTGTATACCTTCTTGTGATGGTTCTATGGCCAAAAATCTAAAATTTTTAAGTTAGTGAGGCCTAATTTTAAATCAATTGGAAGGTTGCATGGTTAATACACTAAGTTCTTTACATTAGTAGCCTAACAATGGTGCTTGAAAAATTTTAGTGTTCCTAGCCTTGTTGCCTTGTGATAGCCGAAACTCACTTGATGAGTTGATGAGGCTTGTTCAAATTTTTTAAAGCTAAATGATGCTTAGAACACTATAAAGTTTACATGCATGAAATTAGATTGATGAAAAATAGTATTTTTCCACCATTTGTTGATAAGGCCGAAACCTATGGTTCGTGAGGCCAAGATTATAAAAATTTATTTTCAAGTTTTAAACTTTTATTTTACCTCATTGATGCTTGAGGATCATAGATCCAAAAATTTGTGAAAATTTAAAATTTCTAGCATGATTTCTAAGCATGACCAAATGCATGCATCAAATTAGGGTGATTTTATAAAAAAAAATTTACTTATGTTAATCACTTGTTTCTGTATAGATTTGCAATCGTAACACGAACCGAGTCGTTCCTCTTTAAAAACCACAACCGAGTTTCATTACCATTTCACTCTGAGGTAAGGAAAGAAAGTCTGAGGGATATTAAAAATTATGATGACCATGTGTTACCTGTATTTGCTTGATGTGTTGGTTGAATGCTTGTTATAATGCTTGGTTTGATGAGTGATTTGATTTAGTTGATATGCTTATTTTATTTGATTTACATGATTTAAGTGTTTATGTTGATTATAAAATGTTTATTATGATATGAATATGTTGATTTATTGATGTAATTTTTGGTTGATGCATATAAAGTCTAACCTTGAGTTAAAGCTCAAAATAATAAGTTAAGATAAAAATCTTAACAAGATCATGAAAGAAGCTTACAAATAAATAATGTTTTTTTTTTAAAAAGAAGCTTTGTTTGGAAAAGAGAAGAAAGTTAAGGTTATGTTTCTAAATTTTGTAATATTAGAAATTTTATGAAAAAGCATATTTTGATTTATTGAATTAAAAGAATTTTTTTAAAGGAAGAATAATTTGATTTTATTAAAAAAGAGTGAATTTTTAAAATCAATGTGATTTTTGAAAAATGAATTTCAAATAAAAATTTTTACTAATAACTTTGCTCAAAACAATATTCCAATAACTTGGATAAGTTATGCGGATTGGATTTTGTTTTGTTTTTCACTGAATAAAAAAAAATTGTTGAAAAGTGAACCTAATAACCGAGACGTCGGGCTACTAGTGTAATTAAACACGATCTATGATCCGTGTCACGTTGTTGCGAACTATGTGTCCTTATACGTTGTTGTGGATGGCATGTCCTACATACGTTATACAAACGTGATAAACGCAGTAAAGGTGTAAAGTTATTTTCTACTACCACAAAGTCTTAGACTGGTGCATCGGTTTAAGACTCTTGTGATTGGACACTCGGACTCAAATGTCCTGTATTTACAAATTTTAATACATTGAAAAGTTATGAAGGTCGTGAGCGTTTGAGCTTCCACAAGGAAAGAATTATGCACAAAGAAAAGCATCGATAATAAAATGTTTTTCATGCATTTAGTAGACGTGCCCAAAGTTGTTTTGTGTGAGTACCTTGAAGGGCAGGGTATATCATGCTACGTTGTATCATTGTGCCTTGACGGACAATGAAATTCATATGCCTTGATTACTATGCCTTGAGTTGGATAGTATGCTATGGATATCCACGCACGTTGCACACCGTGTCAGGAGTTTTGGGCAGTGTAGTGGACTGACACGTTGTGCCTCTTATGGCAAAGATTTCGGGCCTGATCAGCTCATTTTAAACAAAGTGAAGTTGAATTATAGAAGTGTCATGGTTTTCAAAAAGCGAGGATTATCTCTTGCTACGTATTGCTTAAAATGATATCTTGTTACTTGTATATGTTTCTCTGTGTGTTTTGGGTGCATATAGTTGTCATAGTTATCCATATATTGGTATCTTACCCTTGCATTTTCCTTCATGTATATATGTATGTATCATGTTATGTTGAGACTAGATGGACCCAGCTCTGCCTCTCGTGCACTCCCGGGTGCGGACGATCATGTTTGAGGATGCCAACAACCCTGGGGCTTGGGTGATTCATCCGGGGAATCACATGGCCGAGTACACTGGCCCGGTTTGCACTATAGAAGGAACACAGGATGGAGGTCCAGAGAGGAGGATTCATACCGTGGAGACCATCCAAATATCACTTCCGCCAGCTTGGTTGTATGTACAACACCTAGTAGACCTAGGACAGCTAGTGTTGAATCCACCACCTCTGAATATGGCGCCAGCTTCACCCACAAAGGAGGATCCGAAGGAATTCATGGATGAGGAACCTCAGTATCATCCTATGAGCAATGATGATGATGATGATGCACTTGACGAGGGAGCCGGGGTGGAAGTATCCTCTTCTGATACTTCTTCTGGAAATGAGGGAGACTTTCGTGGTCTCCCGAATGGGTATCACTAGTTTGTATTTACCAGCTTAGGAAGTCTAGTTTTATTTTGGAGTAGTGATGTTGGATGGATCTTGTCAGTCGCATGCTTTATGTTGTCTCTTTAAGCTCTAGTGCAATGTAGTGTTTTGTTTAAGAAACTTGGATGAACACTCAAGGAAACTTCTGTCAATGCACCTGTCACTAAGAAGGTGTTTGTTATCAATGTGAATATTTATGTATGTTTTTCTATGAATGTAAGTTGATCTTTTAAATTCCATGTCTTAAGTTGAGTTTTATTTAATAATGAATTACTAATTAAATTTTGACATTCCAAAAGAAATCGACATATCTTCTAATAACGTTAATATTAGTAAAAAGGATTAATTAATGTAATGCCCGGGTGAGGGTGTTACAGTGCTTTCCGAGGATCTCCTGGATGGTCTGCTTGTGGAGGTATTTTTAGAATGTATAGAGCTGCTGCACTTGCCTGTTTTACAAATAACTTAGGAGTTTATACTTCTCTCCATGCAGAATTCTATGGCTGCTTTCAACAATAATAAAGGGGTCCCATGGAAGCTTAGAAATAGATGGCAAAATTGTATTGAAATTACTAGTCATATGAATTTTAGAATATCTCATGTTTGGAGAGAAGGCAACTCTTGTGTTAATAGGATATCAAAGCATTGTCTTATTATTGAAGACTCTATTTGGTGGGATACCATTCCAATTTTTGTTAGAGAGGAATTTTATAGAGATAGGTTGAATAGGTTCAAATGATTTTTATCATGGGTTTTGGTCTATATCCCCCCATGTTTTATTTTTGTATTCTTTTAATAAATTTTTGGCATGTTGCAGATGATTATTAAGGTTTGGGGTGTCAACCTAGCCAAGATGCCTTTCTTTATAGTGATGCTTCTGCATACTTTTTTACTTTAAAAAAAAGTCATCCTCTTCCCTTTTTCTATTCACGTTAGCTAGTTTTTGTTCCCCTCTTGTAATTATTGGGAAAAACCTGGCCAAGTCCCACATTGATTAGAGATAGTGTCAATAAAAACTTATGAGTAGTGGGCAATCATCATCCAATGAGCTAGCTTTTGAGATTGAGTTAGGCCCAAAATCTAATATGATATCAGAGTTATCCTAGATCCATTGTTGGGCCACCCACCATGTTATCCACGCACCAAGCCCAATAGTATTGGGCGTGAGAGGGTGTATTGGGAAATACCCAAGTCCCACATAGACTAGAAATAATGTCTAATAAGAGCTTATGAGTAGTGGGCAATCCCCATCCTATGAGCTAGCTTTTGTGATTGAGTTATGCCCAAAATCTAATAGTAATAAATAAATATATATATATATATATATATATATATATATATATATATATATATATATATATATATATATCATTAGTTTATTTGTGATTTTTTTACATAGAAACATATATCATTTTTACTCTTTCGGAATTTCTAATTTTATTAATAATTTCTAGTTCGACTTTCATTATATTTTATAATTTTTATTATCAAATTTTAAATATAATTCTATTGAAATTATTGGTATACATAGGCCATGTATGAATATTGTTAGATTTACTAGTTAATAGCTCGTGCAATGCATAGTTTTTTTTATATAAAAAAAATTATTATATATTTAATCTAACATCCTAACTACCATCTAACAGTTTTAACTAACTGTAATATTATTTATTTTGGTCTTTCTAATAAAATAGATGTAGATCTTACATAAACTTCCAAGGCTAGACCCTGAAAATTGAAAAAGGGACTATGCAACTCCAAAATTTAATACACAAGTGACAAGATACACACTCCAACTCAAAACTAAAAGGTATGTTGCTTGAATAGAAATATTATTCTAGCTGAGATTGTAAGCGGCTTTCATTTTAGAATGTTCCTCGGCCTAGCAAATTTCTAAAATATAATGCTAAACAGGAAGAAACTGTTAACATAGTATTTCACACGAAATTATTTACAAAAGAAAAGAGCCTTTGATTGGTATGCATGTCTGATGCACTTCATCTCCCCTTTAAAACTACCCTGTTATTATGGGTTTAATTGCCATGTATTGTGAGCATAAAATATTTTTACATTGATAATCAATCATATATTATCACAATACTAAACTTTTGAATTTCATAGTAACTATCTTAAAAGTCACACATGAAATAATGTGCAATTGATTGACTGTCTATGTATCATAATTAAACTCAATATTTATTTTGATATCAATAATATGATACATCTATTTTAATATGGTATATAATACCAAGTAACCAAAATTACACCAAAATACGATTTCCCATGAGTCATGTTAAAAGAAAATACATTTAGTCACCCAAAAAAAAACAAAGAAAAGACATTTTTATTGAACTAAACACTCGGCACGCATTGCATTTTTCATTTTAAATGGGCCTCGAGTCTGTCTTGGAAAATATTATGAACCAACCTCAAACATGGAGAACGCACGTCAAATTAAAAGGGCCCAGTAATCACCACTTGTCACATAAAGGTGGTCCAATAAAATCCGTGGCCGAAAGGGGACTAAGCGGATAGCCCTTTTGCTAGGTCTCTCCGTCGCGTGCACCACTTTGTATCTTGTTTCTGTTTGTGAATACCTAATTTTATTCTAATATTTTTTAATTAATAAAAAATATTTTTTTGTTCTTGATTCATTATAAAATTAGATGAGTTCATTTTTATTTTATTGTTACAAATATTTTGTTGAAGCCCATTAAATATCTTTTTAAGCCCATGATCCAGTCATCCAACCCACGGGACGCACCACCCCCTGCACATTTTGTCCTCACCCTTCAGCAGGCCAATAACAAGTTTGGCATTATCTTCCCTTTGATTTTGCTATATATATGCAACATTTTACAGAGGAGAGGGAGGATTTCTGGAGAAGCAGAACCATAGTTTTATAAAAATCTCTGACACATCAGTAACAATTGCAGAGCTCTCATGACCAATACATTCTTCTTCACCTAAATCAAAAAATAAACAGAGGAGAATACAACAACATAAAAAACAAAGGTCCTTTTTCCAAGTTCAGTCACCTCCTTCGCCGCCGCCGCCGCCGCCGGCTACGGTAACTCCATACCACTCCGACGTAACCCAGGTCCGTCACAGCCACACCGCGCCCCGCCCATCTCCTTAGCTCCGCCGTCGCTGCTCCATTCCTTGCCATCACGAACCAGATCTGTAGCAGGTCCGCCACGAAGCTGCTCCGACCACTGCCGTCACCACCGCATCTCCGCGATCGCCGCCCCGTTCTCCGCCGTCTCCGCCAATCGCAGATCTGCTCACGTTCAGACCAGCCGCAAGCCACGAACGATCCGTATCTCTGACCGCGCAAGCCGCCGCGTGCCGGACGTCCACCATCTCCGACGTTCTCGCACCACCGCCTCGCCGCCGTCCATAAGGTCTTGCACAACCTCCCCTCCCCTAAGCATAAGTTTCCTCGTGTTCTCTGATGGGTTCCCATTTCCTTTTATGTTTTTTTCCTTTCATTTTATGCCTTTTATTTATTATTTGTCTATTTGGTCTAATCTTATTTTGGGAGTCTTGGGCCTTGGTTATTTCATGGGTCAGCTAGCATGCAAGTTTTAGTGTTGATTTTGTTTTTTCAAAAAATTAGTGTGGGCTTATTACAGATTAGTCCAAACGAAAATGGTAATAACAAAAACAAAAAAAGAGAAAATCTTACATATTGAGATTTGTTTGTGGCAAATGAGTTGCATTAGTTAGACAAAAAGAAAAATGTTTCCAAACTTAAAATAAAAAGCCGCCTTCAAGTTTTTAATTCAAAAATACTTTTTTAAAAATAAATCACAAAAAAATCAGAAAAACCAAAATCAACCAATCAATCCTTTTTTATTAAAGAACTGCATGGTTTTGAGTTTCCCACTCGTGAATATGTAGCAGTGAGATTGGTTATCATCTTGTCAAGCAAAAACTAAATTTTCCTTACTTTAGTGTCTCCTTTCATTTTTTAATAGCTAATTAAAACTTTCGAACTTGTGCTATTTAGGGATGTCCTATGGACTCGGGTGCCATGTTTAATCCCTTAGATTCGAGGTTGCCTTGTGGACTTATGTGTCATGTTCAACCTCATTTAGGTTTTATCAACAATAATAATTAAAATACAAAATCGATAAACAAATACAAAATATTAAAAAATAAAAATAATTCTTTCTTGTAAATAATTTTTGGGTAAAATAAATATTTAAAAAGTTATTAAAATTTTTGCACAATTAACTTGAGGTATTATTTTTAAACGGACGATGCAGGGTGCTAACATCTTCCCTACTCGTAATTGACTCCCGGACTATGAAGTCTCTCTCTCTCTTTTTCAAGACCATTTTCCCTAAAAATAAATGGTTTTTTCAATGTTTTTCTTAAATAAAATATTGGTGAAAACTCCTCTGTTTTTACCTTCTTTTCGCGATGTCCTGGAGGGACGGTCGCGACACTTCTTTATTTTTCTCCTCCTCTCTTGTTGCTTCAATTAAACAATTGAACAAAACATTTCTAAGTTGAGTTGGTGACTGCTGCTGCTTTAAAAGTTCTCTTCTAATCACTAAAGGTCACCAGGTATAACAAGCTTATGAGCCAATATATGCACTTAAACAAGGAAACAACAGAGGGAGTGCCTTGCTTCTATTTAAGAGTGCCACATGCTTAAGTGGTTAGAAACTTGATTCCCCTTAAGTAAGGCCATCTCCGATGACTAACAAAAATGAGGTTCTTGCTTACTAAGAATCGGTGCTTATAAGCACCTATGATAGGAGCGAATTTTAGAAAAGATTATGAAGAATGGGTGCTTGTAGAAGCACTTCTTCTTAAGTTGCTGTGTGAGTCATTTGTAATTTTTTTTAAAATAAAAAAATACAAAAGTGAGGGTAATAAATAAATCATTGATGAAATGTAAAGATGTGGGGTTACTGGTGTGACTCATTTAAGATCTTTTTTGAAGTTTTTGGGTTGGAGATATGAGGTACTTAAGTTATAAAAAATAAAAATAAGTGATGTGGCCCATTTAAAAAACCAAAAAAAATAAAAACATTGGGTGTTGGAATGGAGATGGCCTAAAGGTCTCGGATTCAAGTCTGTGTATGGAAAAATTAGGTGTTGCGAAAGTTTGTCCCCCTAAATGGGTACATTGAGTACTTTTTTGATATTTTGTTTTTTAATATATTTAAAAATTCAATAATTAATTGTTGTGAGTTGATCATTTACTTATTGTCATTTATTTATTTTTCTTCCACACATATAGAGATTTATAAACAAATTTGTGAAATATATTAACTAATTGTTATGACTACCATATGTGTTGATCAATTATTCTTTCATTTAGTTCGTATTCTTTTCATGACAGAGATTTTTTAAATAAAATTGCCGAATTTTGTAAAAAAAAAGTCGAATAATTACATATTCATTTTAGTAATTCTTAATAGAAATTGTCTTAATTTTTTACTAAATATAATTGTACAATGAGTAATATTCTTAATTACTTAATTTTAATAATTCTACATCAGTCATCAAGTAATTATTTAGATACTTTTTTTAATATATTTTCAAATATACTACTTTTTTGTTGGAACCTATTGTAATTAGGACATTTCGCTCTCCTATGGGCTCTGGGAATATCCTCACAAGTTTAAATTATTTGGATCCGATATGAGACTAATCTTTATTCAAATATTTAATCACCATCAATGACGGAAGGAGATGGTGGCATATGGTTGCCATGACCACCCCTGCTTTTCATACAAAAAATATATTATATACAAACATATTTTTTCACTCAATGTAACAAACCATGCCACGCTACCGCTACAGAATGAGCCAGATGACAAGAAATGTGTAATTATGTATAATGTTGACGTGTTATGCTTTGGTGAATACTAGATAGGTTTCTTTTTTTCGTGTTTTGTTTGTTGCTTTCTTTCATAGTTTTGTCTTTTGTGTGGATTGTTCTTTTTTTAATTGATTTTTATTGAGTTTGTTTTTAATTATTTAAGTTTTATTTTTACAAAAATCTGCTTATAAATACCTTTTTTTAGGTTGATTGGTGAAGTTAAAATGATGTTTAAGAACAAAACTATTCACTTAATTTTCAAAATAAAAGAGAGAGTAAGTGGTTATCAAATGTTTATCCTTTAATTGTTAAATTGACTCACCTTGTTTTGACTCTTCTTATGTCAACATTAATCACTTAGTGAACTTTTTTAAACCATGAAAATTGTTAAAACAAAGCTCCGAAATAAGATGGAAGATTCTTATTGATTATATGCATGGTTGTTTACATTGAAAATGAGATTGTTCCAAAGTTTATCACAAATATGACAATTCATGATTTATTGTCATGTACAACTAAAGAAATGAAGATTTTCAGTATGTACTTAAATTGATTAAACATTTATTTGAATAAATTATATTATATTAAGTTGTTGATTATATATTAAAATACCTGTTTCATATAATTTACTTCGACATGTTTTTATTATTTATTATTTATGCTATATATATTTAGTCATTAACCCTCATTTTAAGAAATTTCTGACTCCGCCCCTGGTCACAATTAAGATTCCTACATCCTTCCCTAAGAATGTATTCTGTGGGATTCGAACCTAGGTCCTTCTCATAAACTCAACCTACGGAACCAACCGAGTTACACGCAGTTGGGTTTCAAATCTACTACTTGATTGCTTTAGCTAGCTATCAAATTTTTTTATCATTTATTTATTTTTCATTTAAATTCTTTCCTTTTCACGACAAATATCTCTGGAAAAAAGTTGTGAAATTTGCTGATCATTTAGTACTTATTTTTATTTAATTAATTGCATTTCTTTCAAGGATAACGATTTCTAAAAAAGTGTTGTGGGATTTCTATTTGATTGTTTTCCAAATCAGGACATAGGTTTTTTAAAAAATGTTATTAAATAACTGTATATCTTTTTCAATTGTTTTTGATGGAAAATATCTTAACTTCAATTTTACTAAAAGTAATTTTTAGTCGAGTAATTATCTCAATTTTAATAAAAAAATTATTTTTAAATATTTTTATTAATTGAATAACTACAAGACTGTTAAATATTTTTATAATTCCTTATAATTTCATAAAGTATAGTGACTGATATTTAAAATTGAATGAGAATTTGATTTTTGTTGTTTTATTTGTTCGGAACAACAGTGAACTTACGATTTTGGTTCATATACACAATTTATTATTTACAATGTAAATCGTATAAAAAATATCATTCTAATTCATTGTGAATTTTTGGGTCACGAAAATGCATAGGGGTGTTCATTGGTTCGGACTGATCCGACGAATCAGAAATTCCGAATCGAACCAATTAAATTGGTTCGGATTTTGTTTGTGTTCGGATCCGAACCAAACCAAAACAAATCCGATGACCATTGGTTCGGTTCTCGGATTCAAAGATTTTGGATCCGAACCAATTACTATATTTTAATATTTATATACGTATTTTTAATATTCAATATGTATATATATTTTAATGTTTTTAATAGTTTTATTTTTTATATTAATATAATTTATTTTATATATATATAATTTATTATTTTATATATTTTATATTTATATATATATATATATATTAATATTTATTATTTGTTGGGTCCGAACCGAACCAACCCGTTCTTGATTAGTTTGGTTGAGATATCCTGTCAAAAAAATTGCAAATCCGAACCAAATCGAACGAATTGATTTTGATTGGTTCGGATTTGTTTTTCATGTAAATCCGAACCAAATCGACCCGTGAACACCCCTAAAAATGCATATAGCTTTTACTATCCCTTATAAATGAGACTAACATATAGCATTAATATCAATATGCTTGGTCTTAGGTTCGAACTTTGGATTAATATATATCAAAAAAATATTATTGGATGGATTTTCCATTATAACCTTATAGGCATTTGATAGTATCCCAGGAAACTGGTCTCTATATATCCTATTGGATGAGAGGATACCTTGAAGAGACAAAAACGTGTATCATTGAAAAGTTTTGTGCTCATAAATTTGATAACACACACATATTTTAAAAATGAAATTCATTGGTAGAATGAGTGAAACGATATTAAGACATTGAAGTTTTAAATATTTCAAGAGTTATTAATTTTGAAATATTAATTTTGAGATTTTTAAAACAACATTCAGTGGCAGAGTGGGTTAAATACATTGTAGTTTTAAATATTTCAAGAGTTAGTAATGTTGAAATATTAATTATGAATTTTTCAAACTAAAATTCATTGGTAGAATGGGTCAAACGAAATTAATACAATATAATTTTCAATGTTGGGTATGGAGAAAACCTGGTTTGGAGAGGAGAACCCATCTTGTGTGTCCTTCAGATTCCCCGACGGAGATTAATCACTACTAACGGTGGTGGATACTTCATACATATGTCATGGTTATAAAAAAAATGTTTTTTTAAACATAGAATATAGTTTTAATTAATTATTCTTTAATTAATTTTTACTTTATTATGGTATTATAATTTATTTTCATCACCTTGACTATATTATTTATATATATAAATTATTTTAAATTTTTTTTTAATTTAGTATTTTATATTTGATTAATTACATATACAATGCATAAGATACCTGTAAATTTAATTTTAAAATCTGACAAAAAGAGGTAAAAAAAATAAATTTAAAATATAAAATTGTTTGACATAAATCATTGCTAAAATAAGTTTCATATTTATTAAATTATTTTTAAAATTTTAAAAAGTAAAACATTTTTATGTTTAAAATTTTTTTATTTTAATATATTTCTATACAATTGTAATAAATATTTCAAATAAGATATTTGAATAATTATATTCATTGCAATATTAAGGGATATATCATGATGTGATTTGAAGATATTTTTATGTGACAATGAATATCATATTTCGAATTTCACTTCAAAAATAGTTTTTAGAGAAGTCTTTACAAACATTTTTTACATTTTTCATATAACTTTCTCATTATTTTCTTTCTATTTTTTTAAGAAACTCTGCACGTTTTTCGTATTTAAATTTATTGATATTATAAGCTCAATTTTGAAAAGTTTTTTTTTTTGTCACTTGAACGGTTAATTTTCTTAACTCTTTGTTATAAGAAAAGTATTGAATTGTCAATAATTTTTTATTAATAAATAATTTTTAATTTATTAAATTTTATTTTAATAATATATAATTATATAGCTCAAGTATTCTATATATATATATATATATATATATATATATATATATATATATATATATATTATGAAGTATGATATAGAGACTAATATTTAAAATTTAATAACGATTTATTTATATCGTTCTTTTGTTCGCAAGAATAGTGAACTTACGATTTCGGTTTATATACACATTTTCATAATTATAATGTAAATAGTATTAAAAAAATATATATTTCATTCTAATTCATTTGTGATTTTGTTGAGAATAAAATGTGTATCTGTCAAAATAGTTAGTTAGTTACCAAAAACAGTTTAGTTAGTTAAATAACAGTTATGACAGTTATGTTAGTTATGTTAATTGTTAGTTTCCTTTTCTTCATAGCTTTAGCTTTCTTAAGTTAATTAGCTGTTGTATATATATCCAATCTGTATTAACTCTTTTTCATTCTTCTAATCAATAAGAATCAAGTTCTCTATTCTCTTTGTCTTCTTCATGATGCTTCACACTGTCAATGCAGTTCTTGTTTACAATTCATGTTTTTGATTTCAACATGGTATCATTCGCGATTCTTGCTTCCGCATAATCATCTTCTTGCATCATTCTCTGATTCTTTCCACTTCTATCGATTTTTCATAAGCCTTAAGCAATCATGGCAAATAACACTGTTCTTGCTGATCCCTTCAATCTTCTCTACTTGCATCCTAACGAAAATCCTGGTGCTGTTCTTGTTTCTGCTCCACTTGTTAGACCAAACTATCATACATGGGCGAAATCGATGACTCTGGCCTCGAAGGCTAAGAACAAATTACGGTTTATCAATGGTACTCTTCCAAAACCTGCTGAAGACAGTCAAGAATTTGATGCTTGGGACCGATGCAACACCTTTGTCCTATCTTGGATTCAACAGGCTTTGGATCCTGCAGTTTTGCAAAGTGTGTCTGGCTTGGAAACCGCTCAAGAAGTTTGGAATGACTTGAGGTTTCGTTTCAGTCAAGGTGATGCATTCCGCATTTCTGATTTACAAGAAGCAATTTTCATGTTCAAACAAGGTGATCTTTCAATTTCTGCTTACTATACTCATCTCAAAGGCCTATGGCAAGAACTTGACAATCTTAGACCAACTCCTTCTTGCTTATGTCAAGTTGTTTGCACTTGCACATTGGTTCCCACTATCAAGAATTATAGAGCTGATGATGAGGTTATTCGATTCCTCAAAGGCTTGAATGAGCAATATTCCAATGTTAAATCACAGGTTATGATGATGCGACCTTTACCTGATATCAATCAGGTTTTCTCTCTTTTAATTCAGCAAGAAAGGGAATTTGGTGGTCCATCTGATGATCCTAAAGCCCTTCTTCATCGCTCATCGAGAATCATAGAGGCTACAACCGAAACAGAGGGGGCAAGTCTGTAGGTAGAGGTAATGCAGGCAGAAAGATATGCACACATTGCAATCGCAGTGGTCATACTGTTGACACCTGTTACAAGAAACATGGTTTTCCTCCTAATTACAAGAGGAACAGTGCCATTAATAACTGCACAGCCCCTGATGACTACACTTCTGATGATGACCATAATGTTGCTTCACACAAAGAAAGTGTTGATGGTCCGAATCTTGGCTTTACTCCTGAGCAACACAATGCTTTGCTAGCACTGTTACAGAATTCTCATAATCACAGTACCAATCAGTTTAGTTCTTCTCCAACAATTCCTAAAGTTTCAGGTATTGTTTGTAATATCTCAATTTTTCCCAAACTCAAATCTTGGATCTTGGACACTGGTGCCACAGATCATGTCTGTTATTCCTTAGATCTTTTTCATAGTTTCAGGAAGATCCATCCAATTTCAGTCAGGTTGCCTAATGGTAACTATATCTTAGCTAACATTTCAGGAACCATCTTTTTCTCGGATAATTTCTATCTTACCAATGTATTATATATCCCCGACTTGATTTTAATCTTGTTTATGTTTCTAAACTTACTTGCCACACTCCATTGCCAATTGACATTCTCGATTCTCAATGTGTCATACAGGACCGAACACTATGAAGATGATTGGTGTAGCTAAGGTGCAATCAGGCTTATATGCAATCAATCCCCCGAGTATGGTGGTTTTCAAATCTCATTCTGTAAATGTCTTGGACACAACCAATTGTAATATGTGGCATAGAAGATTAGGACATCCTTCTTTTCATAAACTTGCTATTATGCACAGATCTTACCCTTTCATTCATTGTAATAAAGATAGAGTTCCTTGTGATGCTTGCCATCTAGCAAAACAGAAGAAACTACCCTTTTGTAACAGTGTTAGTGAAACATCTCTTCCATTTGATATCATACATGTTGATATTTGGGGTCCTTTGTCTATCCCATCTATGTTTGGCCATCGCTATTTTCTAACCATTGTTGATGATAAAAGTAGATTTACTTGGTTGTTTCTAATGAAACAAAAATCTGAAGTTCCTTCTCTAATAAAACATTTTGTTCAAATGGTTTGTACACAATTTGACAGAAAGATCAAATGCATTAGATCTGATAATGGTAGAGAGTTTTCTCTCCATGATTTTTATCAAACAAAAGGGATTTTACATCAAACATCCTGTGTGGAAACTCCACAACAGAATGGCATTGTTGAAAGAAAACACCAACATCTTCTTGGCATTACTCGAGCTATCTTGTTCCAAGCTAAACTACCTAAATTCTTTTGGAACTTTGCAGTAGCTCATGCTGCTCACTTGATTAATAGACAACCATCACCATATCTTAGCAACAAATCCCATTATGAAGTTCTGCATAACAAACTTCCTGACATCTCTAATCTAAAAATATTTGGTTGTTTATCTTATGCAAGTACTCTCTCAGCCAACAGAAAGAAACTAGATCCTAGAGCTAGAAAGTGCATATTTCTTGGGTTCAAGTTTGGAACCAAGGGATTCTTTTTGTTTGATCTCAAAAATAGAGAAACTTTTCTTTCTAGACATGTGCAGTTCTATGAAGACAGGTTTCCCTATATTGAAACTGAACCTTCAATAACACCACAATGTACTCCTAATGCCAATCCTCTTCTCTCATATGACCCTTTTTCTGATACTTTCCAAACTAATTCTCAACAGCAAACTGATCCTAATCCTTCACCACCTGATATCAGTCCAACTTCGATTCAACAAGACCTTATTTCATCTCCTCCTCCACCAAGACAGTCCAACAGATTAAGAAGACCACCTGCATACTTGCAGGAATATCATTGTTCCCTCCTGAACACAGCTGCTACACCATCATCATCTCGATCCACAGTCGGTATCCTCTATCTACTTTCATTCCTTACCATAACCTGTCCAACACACACAAGCATTTTTCATTAGTTATTTCATCCTGTTCTGAACCCAACAGCTATGCATAAGCTGTGACAAATGAGAATTGGAATAATGCTGTCAAAGCTGAGTTGTCAGCTCTAGAAAAGAACAAGACCTGGGTCCTCACCACTCTTCCACCAGGGAAGCATACTATAGGTTGTAAATGGGTTTTTAAACTCAAACATAAAGCAGATGGCACAATTGAAAGGTACAAGGCACGATTGGTAGCTAAAGGCTACACACAAACTTGTGGCATTGATTATCTAGAAACATTCAGTCCTGTTGTGAAAATGACTACAATCAGGGTTCTCCTTGCACTTGCTTCTTCTCAGCAGTGGCACTTGCATCGATTGGATGTAAACACAGCATTTCTCCATGGAGATTTACATGAGGAAGTCTACATGATTCCTCCTCCAGTCTGCATATGAGTGATTCATCAATGGTCTCGCAAGTTACAAAAATCCCTTTATGGATTAAAGCGAGCCAAAGTGACGGTGGAATGCCAAACTTTCTCAAGTCTTAATAGCATCTGGATATTCTCAGTCCATGGCTGATTACTCTCTCTATGTTAAAGCTAATGGTGCTTCATTTACAACAATTCTTGTTTATGTTGATGATTTGATATTGGCAGGCAATGATTTAGCTGAAATCAACACTATGAAACAGCTTCTTGATGACAGGTTCAGCATCAAGGATCTAGGACAGCTGAAATTCTTTCTTGGCTTTGAGATTGCTAGATCTCAAAAGGGAATTAGTTTATACCAAAGGAAATATGCTCTTGATCTTCTCCAAGATGCAGGGCTGTTAGCAGCAAAGCCATCCTCTACTCCCATGGATTGCAAAGCAATACTACATAACAGTTGTGGTGAACCTATTTCTGATCCCAGCACTTATCGAAGACTGGTGGGAAGGCTAATATATCTGACACACTCTCGGCCAGACATAGCATTTGCTGTAAGCAATCTAAGTCAGTTCCTACAAAGTCCCACCACAACACATTACCAAGCAGCTTTGCGAGTACTTAGGTACATCAAGGGAGCACCTGGAAAAGGATTGTTCTTTCCTGCAGATTCTGTTATGGAATTAAAAGGATTCAGTGATTCGGATTGGGCCACATGTCAAGACACTCGCAGATCAGTTTCTGGTTTTTGCTTCTTCTTAGGTTCTTCACTCATTTCTTGGAAGAGCAAAAACCAAACTACAGTGTCTAGATCATCCTCTGAGGCCGAATATAGAGCATTAGCCCAAGCCACTTGTGAAGCTCAATGGTTGTTGTATCTTCTGCATGATCTGCACATTCCAAAACAACAAGCCACTATTTTTTGTGACAACCAATCGGCTCTACATATAGCAGCCAATCCCGTGTTCCATGAAAGGACCAAACACATCGAGATTGATTGCCACATTGTTAGGGAGAAAGTTCAGTCTGGTACTCTACATCTCTTGCCTATCTCCACCCATGCCCAACTAGCTGACATACTCACTAAACCTCTTGCACATGGACCATTCAATCTCCTATCATCCAAGCTTGGCATGTTGGATATCCACCTTCCAGCTTGCGGGGGTGTGTCAAAATAGTTAGTTAGTTACCAAAAACAGTTTAGTTAGTTAAATAACAGTTATGACAGTTATGTTAGTTATGTTAGTTGTTAGTTTCCTTTTCTTCATAGCTTTAGCTTTCTTAAGTTAATTAGCTGTTGTATATATATCCAATCTGTATTAACTCTTTTTCATTCTTCTAATCAATAAGAATCAAGTTCTCTATTCTCTCTGTCTTCTTCATGATGCTTCACACTGCCAATGCAGCTCTTGTTTACAATTCATGTTTTTGATTTCAACAGTATCATTTTTACTGTCTCTATTTTTATAGTTTTAAACTTTTATTTGTAATTTTAAAAATTACATTAATTATTTTCAATGATTGTTTCCTATATTAAAAACAATTATTTTAAAATTGTATATATACTTGGATTCTGAATGTTCCTGCCGAGATCCGGTTTACCGGAGCCTCGCCGTGAACGTCAAACCAGGGATGAATAATTGGGGTTGTTTTAGGCTTTGGCTTGGCAGAATTCAACAATTCTGGTCCTACGTATCCCGAAGGGAATCAAAGCCAGATGTAGTTCTTGGTTCAACCCTTGGCCGTGGCGATCTCGATCTCTTAATTTGTATCGGATGAATACTAGGGAGCAAGGACTCTCTGATAGTCTCTTGGTCGACGCTAGTTTCTCTAATACGCTTAAGAGAGGGTCACCGGCGTTCAGTGGAAAGTGAATTTCTATCACGGGTACTCCTCCTTTTATAATAGGATTCCCCTATCTTTTAGAGATCTGGTTTATCTCTTAAATCTCTTTTGAGATCTGATTTATCTCTCAAATATCTTTTAGAGATCTGGTTTATCTCTTAAATCTCTTTTGAGATATGATTCCTTAATTTAAGGGATATTATCTCTTTTAATCGGATAAGGTTAAATCAGATAATATCATGATTTAATATTTAATATCCTATCCCTTAACTTCCGGACTGGGCCGGGTATCCGAGCTCGGTGGCCGGGTCTAGTCTTCGGCCAATACACAAGCCCCCCAAGCTTTGAGCTGATTGGGCGTAAAAGCTTTCATGATGTCAGCCGAGCTCAGGAACTCGGTTTCATTTTTCTGTCTTTAGGCCAGCCGAGGTGGTTGACCGAGCTTCATACTCTGCATATACATACATTCCAACTCGGTGAGAAGCTCGGGTGACCGAGCTTGATGCTGGGTGACCGAGCTTGGTGCTGGGTGACCGAGCTTGGTGCTTTCTGGACGCCGGACTCTGTATCTCGGCTCATACACAAGCCCCCCAAGCTTTGAGCCAACGGCGTGGAAGCTTTTTCGTGGGAGCCGAAGCTAACCGAGGTGGAGGTAGTTACTTATTCTGTGCTGACGCCATACTTTCTTGGGCCTTGAGATGGAAAAGAAACGTCACGTTGTGCGACGCGTGGCCTTCGTGGCATTGTTCCCAAGGATTTTTGGATTGTGGCGTGCTCCTAGTTTCCCGTGATAGCGGTTTACGCTCTGACGTTTCTGCCACGTGTGACCTTTCCATTAGTTGGCGAATGTGGTCAGACTTGAAGGGACGCTTCCCTGCTCTCGTCAGCCAACAAACCTCATTAATTCGCCGAGAGGACGTTTGCGCTTTCCCTATAAATTTGGGGGAGCCTCTAGCGCGGGATGTCACCTTTCTCTAAGCCCTAAACTTTTCTTACTCTCGAGCTCTTTCTGGCCCAAGCAACCATACTCTCTTCAAGGTACGTGCTGCTCTTTCGAACTCTCTTAGGTTTGATTTCTGTTTGTTCATTCATGGAGAGTTCATTTGAGGTATCCCAGAATGCCTCCTCTAGGGTTCAGGTTGTGGAGCCTAAGCTCCATCTGATTGGATGCTCACATTCTTCTCCCTCTTCCTCTCGCGGCGGCGGGGGTGACAGGGGCTCTTCTTCTTCTTCTTCTTCTTCTTCTTCTTCTTCTTCTTCTTCTTCTTCTTCTTCTTCTTCTTCTTCTTCTTCTTCTTCTTCTTCTTCTGGGAGGAGCTCTGCTACTCCAGACGCCGTTGTTGTTCCCAAGCATCGCCGGCGTGTGTCTAGGATGCCTAGGGTTCCCTACCCAGAAATTACCATTCCTGGGTATTTCTGGGTAAAACCTGATGTTGCTGGATTCCACTCTAATTTTAGGGATTTTGTGTCTAGGATGCCTAGGGTTCCCTAAGTTCTTATACTTTTACCGAGTTCGCTTCGGGGACCGAGTCGGTTGGATCTCACTGAGTGGAATTGAGAGGGGGGTCATTGGGCTCTATAAGAGCTCGTACAAATTCTTCAAATCAGATTTCTTTAAAATTCGACCTGTAGTCGGTAACGAGTCTGTCTTCTTTAATTCGTCCGGAAGCCCTAAGTTTCCTTTCTATTGGCAACCACACCCCACCAAATTTTCAGGATACGACCTCGATTGCATGACCTCTCAGGAGCGAGCTGACGTCGAGGTCCTGAAATTGTGTCCTCGACCATTGCCTTGTGGTAGGCTTTTAAAGCTTAGGGCTTCCTCTACTCGGCAAGCTGATTTTGACCGTAAGTAACTTTTTGTTGATACGTGCTAATTCACCCTGTAGCGTGTTTATCTTTCTTAACCGATTTCCTTTTTGCAGTGATAATGGGGAAATTCAATTACAAGGCTTTGATGAAGAAATCAGCCCACCAAGGAGCGGGCGGATCAGCCTTGAACGTCAAAGGAAAGAAACAGAAGGCGGCTGAAACTTCTGCACCGAGTATCCGGCCTCCGAAGAGGACCCGTGAAGACATGACGTCAGAAGCCCCGACTGGAAGACCTTCTCCTCTGATGATTGAACAAGCTCCTGTTGCTGCTATGAGGTCGGGCGATGTTCCCCGGGTGATCGACCTTGCGTCGGGTACCAAATGGTACAATGGGAACTGCAATCCCGGGATTAGCTCGCTCTGGGGGAACGAGTTTGATCCTACCGGGCTGATTGATAGCCAGGTGCTGAAGCCTTATGACGCTCGGCTTTTGTTGGAGCAAGGGCCAGGGGAGAGTATGGAGGCCGCTGCTGCTTATGCCCTCCGGATTGCCTCTATTACTCGCTTTTGGAGCCAGCAGGTTATCGATAACATTAAGAAGATGGAGGTAATGAGGGCCGATGTAGCTCGAGCCTCAAGGGTGAAGGATGAACTTTCTCTAGCCTTGGGTAAATGTGAGAAGCAGGGCCGGGTTATCGGTCAGTTGAAGGCTCAGAAGGCACAGTTGGAAGAAGGTCATGCCATCCTAACGGCCGAGCTTGCGACGGAAAGGGCCGACCGACTCAACCTGTAGAACGTTGTGAAAGGGCTGCAGGTCGAAGAGAGGAGATGTCCGAGCCGCGAAGTTGCTTGGAGACCGAGAAGGAGGAGAACCCGAGGCTCCTTCGATCCCGGCCCCGAAGGTGGGGCTTCAATCATGAGGGAGCATGATATCGGTTTCTCCCGAGCCGTGAAGCAACTTGACACTTCAACTTTGATTGCCGAGCTTCTCCAGGTCTTGATGTGGATAAGGATTTCAACCGAACTGGGATCCTTGTTCCATTGGCCGAGATGGAGGATGAGGACGACGATGCCGTGACTCACGGGGAGGAAGGCGAGTGTCAAGGGACCGAGGAGTTTCTCGAAGGTGAAGTGGGCCAACCTGTTCAATCTGCTATCATCTCTCCCCATGCCGAGGAGGATGTTGACCCTGAAACTGTATAAGTAGTTTAGGAAACATATGGTTTGGTGTAGTTCTCTTTTTGAAATTTCATGTATTCGGGGCCCTGCCCCTTTATTTTAATGGAATTCCTTTTTTACGTATGAATCCATTTGTACTTGGAAAAAATTTCTTTTATGTTGTATAGCCTCGGTACAATGACTCTGATCGGCCAATTTGGATTTAAGCACCTTTATAGGCTCGGACGGCTTCTTTAGGATTTAAGCACCTTTATGGGCTCGGACGGCTTCTTTAGGATTTCAGCACCTTTATGGGCTCGGACGGTCTCTTTAGGATTTCAGCACCTTTATAGGTTTGGACGGCCTCTTTATGATTTAAGCACCTTTATAGGCTCGGACGGCCTCTTTAGGATTTAAGCACATTTATGGGCTCGGACGACCTCTTTAGGATTTCAGCACCTTTATAGGCTCGGATGGCCTCTTTAGGATTTAAGCACCTTTATAGGCTCGGACGACCTTTTTAGGATTTAAGCACCTTTATAGGCTCGGATGGCCTTTTTAGGATTTAAGCAGTTTTAACGCCGTATTTTTTGTATAATAGCTCAACTGAAGAAAATTTTATTTATTTGTTTTTCCTTGTGTGCCTCGTTAAAACCTTCTCGGTCAAAACCTCATGGGAAAAAGACTGAGATAGGAAAAAGAGTGCATCACTTCTAACCTTAGCGGAAATAAAACTTAAGGTGGGAAGTGTTCCATGTTCTTGGAACCGACTTTCCTGTCAATTCTTCTAGCCTGTAGGCACCATTTCCTATATTTTCTGCTATCCTGAATGGGCCTGACCAGTTTGCCGCGAGCTTACCCTCTCTGGAGTTTTTTCTCGTGTCGCTTTGCAGTCTCAGCACTAAGTCACCCTGCACAAATTCCCTTGGGCGCAGCCTTGAGTTGTACTTCCGAGTTGCTTTTTGCTTGCACAGCTCGTCCCTGATTTTTGCTGTATCTCGGACTTCCTCGACCATGTCAAGCTCAACTCAGAGTTCTTCTTCATTTTTACTTTGATTGTGATGCTGCCTTCGAAAGGAGAGCTCGCCGAGTTCAACTGGAATCATTACATCGGTTCCATAGGTCAGTTTGAACGGTGTTTCTCCCATCGAGGATTGTGGTGAGCAGTGGTAAGCCCACAGAATGCTCGGTAACTGCTCGACCCAAGCCCCTTTTGATTGTCCCAACCTTCTTTTGAGCTCGTTTAGAATAACTTTATTGGCTGCCTCTGCTTGGCCATTTGTTTGTGGATGCTCTACCGAGGTCACTTTGTGTTTAATGCCGAGGTTGGAGTAAAACTCTCCGAGCTCCTTATCGGTGAATTGCTTCCCGTTGTCTGTAACAACTGCATAAGGAAGGTCATGCCTGCATACAATGTTTTTCCATACGAAATTATGGACCTTTTTAGCAGTTATCGTGGCCAATGGCTCTGCTTCAATCCATTTGGTGAAGTAGTCTACCCCTACCAGGAGGAACTTGACTTGTCCCTTAGCCACTGGGAAAGGACCGACTATGTCCATCCCCCACATAGTAAAGGGCCATGGTGAGAACATGGAGTGGAGCTCTTCTCCTGGGGCACGGGCTATGTTGGCGAACTTCTGACAAGGGTCACACCTATTGGTCCAGGTAGAGCAATCGAGTCTCATGGTTGGCCAGTAAAACCCTGCTCGTAGGATCCGAGCTGCCAGAGATCGGCCACCTGAATGCATTCCGCAGATTCCTCGGTGCATCTCATCCATTACATACTCGGACTGCTCCCTTGTGAGGCACTTCAGTAACGGCCTGGAGAATCCCCTCTTGTACAGCTCACCGTCTAAGATGGTGTAGTGACAAGACTTTAGACGGATTCGCCTCGCCTCCTTTTGGTCGTCAGGTAGTTTGTCTGAGGCTAGATACTCCCAGATTGGAGTCATCCAGCCCCGGTGATAGTGCTCGGTCATTGTCACTTCGGCACTTTTTATGCTCGGCTCGAGGAGGTTTTCTTGAATGAAAGTTCTCAGTTGGCCAGCCCTCTTGGTGCTAGCCAATTTGGACAGCAGATCTGCTCTGGAATTTTCTTCCCAAGGTATGTGCTCAATGGAGAAACGCTCAAATTCATAAATGAGGCTATTAACCTTGCAGAGATACCTGTTTAGTTGGGGGTCTTTTGTCTGATAATTGCCCGAGACTTGTCCTGTTACGAGCTGTGAGTCACTTCGGCATTTTAGCTCCCGGACCCCAATTTCTTTGGCTAACAATAGACCAGCAATAAGGGCCTCATACTCTTCTTGATTGTTCGAAGCAGTGAACCCAAACTTCAAAGATTGCTCGAGGATCAGATCATCAGGTCCCTCAAGAATTATTCCAGCCCCGCTTCCTTTCAAGTTAGACGATCCATCAACATATAGGAGCCAGATGAAGGATTCTGACCTCGGCTTGGAAGAGAGCTCGGCAATAAAGTCAGAGAGGCATTGGGCTTTCATTGGCCCCCTCGGTTCATACCGTAGACCGAACTCTGACAACTCCACTGACCAAGCTATCATTCGTCCGGCTAGATCAGGTTTCCTGAGTACCTGCTTTATCGGATGATCCGTCTTGACGATGACCTGGTGAGATTGGAAATAGGGTCGTAACCTCCGAGCTGCCATAACTAAGGCGAGAGCCAGTTTTTCAATTACTTGGTATCGCGTTTCCGCGTCTTTCAGGATCCTACTGACATAGTATACCGGCATCTGTTGCTCCTCCTCTTCCTGGATAATTACTGCACTGATTGCATAATCATTGACGGAGAGGTATAGGTACAGATCTTTCTTTGGCGATGGAGGCCGAGTGAGGATTGGGGGACATGCTAAGAAGAGTTTCAGATCTTCGAAGGCCTTCTCACATTCTTCAGTCCAAATGAAATCCTTTGTCTTTTTCAGGAGCTGGAAAAAAGGTCTTGCCTTCTCTGCAGACTTCGGGAGAAAGTGGGATAGGGAGGCTAATCGGCCGGCTAGCCTCTGAATTTCCTTCACATTCCGAGGACTCCACATTTCCATGACGGCTTTGCATTTATCTGGATTGGCTTCGATTTCTCGGTGTGTTAGCATATACCCCAAGAATTTTCCTCCTTGTACACCAAAAGAGCACTTCTCTGGATTCAGCCTCATGTTGTACTTTCTGAGTTGGCCGAAGATTTCCTCGAGGTCGGCGGGGTGCTGGCTCGGATCATCGGATTTTACTACCATGTCATCAACATATACTTCTAAGTTTTTTCCGATTTGACCGGCGAAAACCTTGTCCATAAGCCTCTGATATGTCGCCCCGGCATTTTTTAGGCCGAAGGGCGTTACTCGGTAACAATAAGTTGCCCCATCAGTCATAAACGCTGTTTTTTCCTCGTCGGGTGGGTGGATCCTGATCTGGTTGTAACCTGAATATGTCCAAGAAGGACAAAACCTTGTAACCTGAGGCCCCATCCACCAATCTGTCGATGTTGGGCAGGGGGTAGGAATCCTTTGGGCATGCCTTGTTGAGGTCGGTATAGTCGGTGCACATTCGCCATTTACCATTGGCCTTTTTGACTAATACCACGTTGGCTAGCCAAGTGGTGTATTTCACCTCTCGGATGAAATTTGCTTTGAGCAGTTTAGAAGTCTCCTCGGCCATTGCTCGGCTCCTTTCTTCACCCAGTTTCCTTTTTCTCTGAGTTACAGGTTTAGCTTCGGGACATATAGACAGCTTATGGCACATAAAGTTGGGGTCTATGCCCGGCATATCTGATGTCTTCCAGGCAAACAGGTCAGCATTCTTTCTTAGGACCGTGTGAAGCCTCTCTCTGAGTGAGGGGTCCAGCTGACTACCGACGTGGGTGCACTGTTCAGGATGGGCTCCCAACTGGAACCTTTCTAAAGACTCTGTTGGTTCGGCCCTGGACTCGTACATCTCCGCCCTTGGGTCCAGCTCAAACATGCTAACCGAACTGGCTGAAGTTACTGAGCTGACAGAGCTTACCACCTCTGCTTTACCATCCTCGGTATTCTTTGGGCCGTCCTGGTGACGGGTAACCTTCAGGCTGCCCACATAGCACTGCCTTGCTAGCTTTTGGTCAGCTCGGACCGCAATTATCTCCCCAGAGTCGGCTGGGAATTTTATTGTCAGGTGTGGGGTAGAGACAATTGCCCCGAGCTCATTCAACGTTGGTATTCCGATTAGGATATTGTATGATGTGCTGGCATCTACAATAACGTACCTGACTGATACGGACTTGGAGAGTCTGCCTTCTCCGAACGTTGTTAAGAGGTCTATGTAACCTCGGGTCCTGACTTGTTCCCCGGCAAACCCCACCAGCTTGTCCTCCTACTCCTTTATCAGCTTTTCTGGGATTCCGAGCTTCTTGAAGGTTGCCAGGTAGAGAATATCGGCCGAGCTCCCCTGGTCAATAAGTGTTCGTCTGACCAAGAAGTTGGCCAGCTCGACCGTTATCACCATTGGGTCATCTTGGTTTGGATCTACCCCTTGGAAATCATCATCTATGAATGTTATGGGGGGTCTTGCTCTTGGAGGTCTTCCAGACACCGTGTTAACAGATCGGAGGGCTTTCACATGACGCCTCCGAGCCGAGCTCGTTGTTCCTCCTCCTGCAAACCCCCCCGAGATTGTATTGATGACTCCCCTGATTCCCCCCTCTGATTCTTTGATAGGGGTCCTTCGGTTATTCTGCCGATCTTCGCCCTGATGGTTTCGTTGTAAGTTTACATCTCGGTCTCGGTTATCATGACCGTGTCTCCGTTGTCTTCGACCGGGTCGTCTGCTTCCGTTGTCATCTCCGCAGATGAAACGATCAAGACGACTTGCTTGTACTAACCCCTCAATCCTTCTCTGCAGTGTTCTGCACTCTTTTGTGGAGTGTCCATAGTTCTGATGCCACATGCATTCTTTGCTTCTGTCAGCATTGTCCAGTGTTTTGGATGGTTCAGGTAAGGTAAGCAACTCGGCGCTGCACACCTCCTGAAGGATGACTGCCCGAGATCGGTTCAGCGGAGTGTAAGATGGATACCTAGGATGCCTCTGCGGGAATTCTCTTTCATTGGTTTTTTGGGTCCTTTGTGAGTCTGACCCCCTGTTTCTGTCTTTGTTCGAGGCTGAGCTCTTGTCCTCGAAACCTCTTTCTCTCCTTTTAAACTCCAGCATCTCTTCCGAGTTCATGAAACCTGTAGCCTTTTCCTGCAGCTCTTCAAAATCTCTTGGTGGCTTCCGAGATAGGTACTCGAAGAATGGTCCTGGCTTAAGACCGGCCATGACGGTGTGGAGGCAGAGTTCCGAGCTCATGTTGGGAATCAGGATCTGCTTTGCATTGAAGCGGGCCATGTAATCTCTGAGTGATTCATTCCTCTCCTGCTTGAAATTTACCAGTGAGACTGAGTGCCTTCTGTGCCTTCGGCTTGCCGCAAATTGTGCAGTGACCTAGGATATGTGCACATCAAAGGAATCAATTAACCGAGGTGGCGATTTGTTAACAGTGTCGAATTTGGGCCTTGCAGGGTAGTTGGAAAAACTTTGCACATGACGGCCTCCGAACCAGTCACCAAGTAAATAGAGGAAATAAAGGACTCTACATGCTCGGTTGGATCAGTGGTGCCATTGAATTTGTCGATGTTAAGGGGCTTAAAATGGGTTGGCACGATTACCTCATTAATGTCATCGGTGAAGGGCAACCTCGGACGTCGGTCCGATGTCCTTCCTTTCTGGCTAGTCCTCTCTACGTGGGACTTGACTTCTGAAGCCCCGGGAGGGGGTTTGGTCTTGGATGCTCGGTTAGTGCCTCGAGGAGAGTGCTCCGGAGGATCCTTCTGGGCGGCCTCGGGTGAGGATTGCTCTCCGTTTGAAGGTGTCAGGGACCTTTCCCTTTTCCGGGCTTTTAAAAGCTTCTGATTTTGCGCCCGTATCTCCTCGTTCTCCTTCTGAAGCTGCTTGAGTTGTTCCATAATTTCTTCCAACCGAGGGTTATCTTCACTGAGGGGGGAGAAAAGATGATTGTCGTGGTTCTGGGCGTCCGAAGCCTCATGGTCCTCATGATTCATCTTTGCTCCCCCTCCTCCGCTGATCCATTCCGTGTGGTCACCATCGAGCTTTTCTTGTGGAACTGGGGAAAGTTTCACCTCTGCCCCACGGTGGGCGCCAAATGTTCCTGCCGAGATCCGGTTTACCGGAGCCTCGCCGTGAACGTCAAACCAGGGATGAATAATTGGGGTTGTTTTAGGCTTTGGCTTGGCAGAATTCAACAATTCCGGTCCTACGTATCCCGAAGGGAATCAAAGCCAGACGTAGTTCTTGGTTCAACCCTTGGCCGTGGCGATCTCGATCTCTTAATTTTGTATCGGATGAATACTATGGAGCAAGGACTCTCTGATAGTCTCTTGGTCGACGCTAGTTTCTCTAATACGCTTAAGAGAGAGTCACCGGCGTTCAGTGTAAAGTGAATTTCTATCATGGGCACTCCTCCTTTTATAATAGGATTCCCCTATCTTTTAGATATCTGGTTTATCTCTTAAATCTCTTTTGAGATCTGATTTATCTCTCAAATATCTTTTAGAGATCTGGTTTATCTCTTAAATCTCTTTTGAGATACGATTCCTTAATTTAAGGGATATTATCTCTTTTAACCGGATAAGGTTAAATCAGATAATATCATGATTTAATATTTAATATCTTATCCCTTAACTTCCGGACTGGACCGGGTATCCGAACTCGGTGGCCGAGTCTAGTCTTCGACCAGTACACTGAATGAATCATTTTATATTATTAAGTTAAAAAAAAACTTTAATGATTACCTGAAGTAACGTATATCTTGTCACCAACTCATTTTAGAGTAACTTTCTTCTTAATATAATTTTTATATTTTAACATGACTAATAATTGATAATTCAAAGAATTTAATAACTAAAATAATATTTAAAAAATATGAAATTAGTTTATTTAAAATTATTATAATTACTATACATTAAAACAATTTATGTATTATTAGTTCGTTGAAAGAGTTTAATTTCTATATACTGTCAGTGTGACTCAGTATAAAGAATTTTTATACAGACATCAATTAACATGTTGACAAATCAACATCATTGTTATTTATCTCCCTTAATTATTAAAATAAAAACACATATGTCAAAATATTAGTGGATGTGAGTATAAAATTTGACAGTGTTTATTATTTTAATCCCAACTTTTATGTTATATTTCCCCATG
Organism: Sophora flavescens; assembly: GCA_030762895.1. Lineage (NCBI taxonomy): Eukaryota > Viridiplantae > Streptophyta > Magnoliopsida > Fabales > Fabaceae > Sophora > Sophora flavescens. The sequence goes on along the minus strand of CM061070.1, from coordinate 75,052,180 downwards.
TTAAAATTGTCACGTTTTAAAAAGAAGTGTTGTTATTATTTTGAATAAGTTAAGATAACAAAATATATTTCAAATAAAAATTCTCAAATGTAGGTAAATACACTGTTTCATCTTTCAACTCTATTAAATCTCAAAATTTTATTTTAATTTCTTTTATACTATCATTTTGACCACATGAATGATGAATCTAATAATGAATTGACTGCAATTAAAAATAATAATAAATAAGTGTCACTACCTATATACTTTTAAATATAATAATCGTTGGTTCTCAAGTCAACATTATTAGAAAAACTAAAAGATAGTTAATGTATAAAATAATAGTATATCATAAATGGTAAAAAAATAATCATTTTCAAATTTGTAACACAAATTATCAATTAATTCATAGTATTTATCCATTGTTGCTCTTGTTTTTAGGATCTTTCACTCGGATTATCAATAAATGCGTGAATACGTGAAAATAATAAATATAAGAAAATCCAAATCCCTTTAACTTGCTTATAAATACGTTTCGATCCATTTCACATACCATCACAAGTTAATTTTGTTCATTTTACTTTGTAAACCAAGCTAAGTTTCAATGGAGGTCTCGTTGAAGAAGTTGAAGGTGGTGCTTCTGGTTGTTTCTATCGTTGTCACTTTGATAGGAACAACACATGGATTTGAAGCATGTTGCAAGTATAATCCTTTATGTTGCTATGATAACTCCAACCCAACTACAAAGTCCTAAAGCTTTATAGCTTTTCCTATGTTGTAACCCTGTCAGTTTGGGTTGTAGAATGACCCATTCACTATGTAATAATTGACTTTGTCAAACAGATGAGGGAATAAATTGTCTTTTATGTTTTTCAAGTATTTTCACTTTACAGTATTTTATTAAAGATCTTTAATCTTAGGTAGGTGATTAGGATGAGTGAAACAAGATTACTTCTTTTTTAATTTCCCACATAGTTGTAGAACTTAATTAGAATGATCAAGCTGTTGGACTGTAGAGACTTTAACGGTCATTTAGTTTTACTGTTTTTGAGTTTATTAGTTTGTTAAATAAAACCCTATTCTTTAGGAATTTTCAGATAGGGGTTAGTTTTTCCTATCAATTAGCCACCACGTTGTAGGCCATGAATAACGTAGTTCAGTTAGTGCTTCTGTTTTTGTTATCTTGTAAGGCTATAAAGCCAACACTTGCTTTTTGAATTCAATAAGACATTCTCTTAATAAACTCTTTATGATGTATTGCTCTGTTTTTAACAATTGGTATCAGAGCCCCGTAACAGGGGCCTGATATAGAGTGTGCGTGTGAGAGAAACAGTGAGTGTGAGAGAGAAACAGTGAGTGTGAGTGGAGAAAGAAACTGCAGTTTTCTTTCAGATTGAAGGAGTCATATATGAAGAATGGCAGAAGGCAGTAGCAGTAGTTTCGTGCAGCCTGCTATTCCTAAATTTGATGGTCATTATGACCACTGGGCAATGTTGATGGAGAATTTTCTTCGTTCCAAATAGTATTGGGGTCTTGTTGAGAATGAGATCTTGGTGGTGGCAGATGGTGCAGAGCCTACAGAAGCACAACGTAAATTGATTGAGGAGCAGAAGTTGAAGGACTTAAAGGTAATTTACCTTTTCCAAGCAATAGATCGTGATGTCCTTGAAACAATTCTCAACAGAGATACATCCAAACAAATATGGGATTCAATGAAACAAAAGTCCCAGGGTTAAACCAGGGTTAATTGGGCACAGCTGCAAGCATTGCGCAGAGATTTTGAGGTTCTTCACATGAAAGAAGGAGAGACAGTGAATGCCTATTTTTCTCGTACTCTAGCCATAGCCAACAAAATGAAGGCTCATGGTGAACGTTGTAACACCCTGTTTTTCCTATGTTTTCTATAGCAGTAAATACATATTTAAATGTGTTTATTTTAGATTAAACTCAGAGAATGATTTTAATTAAACTAAAATCATTTTCTTGTGTTGTTATATCATATGAAGTCACGTTAAAATTTTCGGTTGAAAATTCAGACGGAAGTCGGTCTGCGTTTTCACCGCCGGTACAAGTTTACTGTGCAGAAAACCTAATTTTGACCCGTGAACGAGATAGTTAGTGTTTTTATTATGTTTCCTTCAACCTTGGTTATTTGGAAAATTTTCGTGCAAAAATAAAATAAAATATTTTATTCGGGCGAAAACGTCGAAAGAATTACGATCGGAAATGCAACTGGGTACCAAATGGAGCAGATTATGGACCATAAAAGACATAAGGAAACATGATGGAAGGGGCTATGACACACTCTAAAAGTACAATCATCACACTTTTCAAATTATAATATTATTCTAATCCAAAAGTTATTTCTCTCTCTTCTTCCATCCAATCAAGCATTAAACCACCAAGCTTGCTCAAAAGCTCTCCTCACCCCCCCTTTGGCCGTGAACTCTCCCCCTTTCCCTATATATACCACTTTCATTTTCACTTCATCATCCTCCTCCTTCAACCTCTATTAAAGTTCATCTTCTTCTTTTCTTCTAAAAGTTCAAGCTCTTAAAGCTTTAGTTTTTATTCAACTTTTCTACTTAAGTTCTTCATTAAAGTTCTTCCTTATACTAAGGGTAATGCTCTCATATAAATATTTTTGCAAGTTTCATCTTTTATTTCTTAGTTTACTTTATGTGTTCTTTATATGCTTTAAACTTCTAAAATCTCTCTAAAATGGTAGAAAGCTCCTTTTGAGTTGAAACCACTTTCTATAGTCTTGTATTAGCTTATATTTTCACATACTAAGAGGTTGTGTAAAACAAAAATCTCTATCCATCTTTTCCAATGAAGGCCGAATGCTTGCATTTGTGACCTAGGAAGTTTTTGTTTCAACTTTTGGAATATGATCATGTGTTTGAGTTTCTAACTATCCCTTGATCTTGAATCTATAAATCTTGGAAGTTTTGATATCTTGTTCCTATGATGGCCTAAAAATATGAATAAGTAGGCCTTGGATACTATGTTTCAACTTTCCAAGTATCGATCATGGATTTAGAACTCTTAATAACTTGTTTATTTTATGTTATTAAAGCTAGTGTGTGTTACTTTCATTTTTCAAAGATGATCATGGACTTGAGCTCCATAAGATATTTGGATGCTAAGTCTAAGAGATTGAAAAGTTTAAGGATTTATAACTTGTTTATTTTATGTTATTAAAGCTAGTATGTGCTACTTTCATTTTTCCAAGATGATCGTGGACTTGAGCTCTATAAGATATTTGGATGCTAAGTCTAAGAGATTGGAAAGTTTAAGGATTTATAACTTGTTTATTTTATGTTATTAAAGCTAGTATGTGCTACTTTCATTTTTCCAAGATGATCATGGACTTGAGCTCTATAAGATATTTGGATGCTAAGTCTAAGAGATTGGAAAGTTTAAGGATTTATAACTTGTTTATTTTATGTTATTAAAGCTAGTATGTGCTACTTTCATTTTTCCAAGATGATCATAGACTTGAGCTCCATAAGATATTTGGATGCTAAGTCTAAGAGATTAGAAAGTTTAAAGATCTCTAGCCTATAAATCCTATGAAGGCCGAACCTAGAAGGTTATGGACCTAAGATACCTTGTTCTTATTTTTCCAAAATGATCATGGTTTTGAGCTCCTTAACACATATGGATGCTAAACCTAAGAGATTGGAAAGTTTAGTGAATGCTAGCCTATTTTACTAGCCTTGGCTGAATACCCTAAGTTTATAACTTAGTGGGATTATAATTCAACCTTGTTAAATGATCATTGTTTATGAACTCCTAACACCTAATGATCATAAATTCATGAGTTGTATAATTTTTGGGAATCTCTAACCCTAAGAACTAGTCTTGGCCGAACCTATGCCTTGTGGTTTAGTGTTCTTGTTTTGATTTTAACTTGTGATTTTGCGTTCATAACCTTAGACTTTCATCGCGGAGGAAACGAGAACGTTCGTGACTTACCTCGTCGAGCATCTAATCTTCTTACCTTCACAGAAAGTAAGAGGAGATTGCCTAGGGATATTCAATGACTATATGCATGTGTGTATGTGTTTAACTTGAGTGATTTGAATATTATTATGATATGGAGCCAATACTTGAATGACTTGCTTACTTGATCTATTGTGATTATTACTTGAAGTTGATTATTACTTGCTTTACAGTATTGTGAATTATATATATGTGATGAATTGTCATTAACTGTGATATTATTGTTTGAGATATATTACTGTTGATTGAAGTTTGAGAAGCCGGACTTGAGTCTGTGCACAATGATTGTAAGGGTTAAAAGCATTAATAAGCCTTGAATAGAACTTTGAAAGTATTGGTTTCATTTATAAAAGTTCCTTGTTTAAAACGTTTACTTCAAGAGACTGAGATTCTAGTTTTGAAAAGAAACATTGAAGTATTTTTAAGTCAATAGAAATTACCTCTTTATGATCCAAAGTTTGTACGAGAGAAAACCCTTTTCGAACTATGTGTTTTATGGAGGAAAAATCCCTTTGAAAATATTTGACTTTATTCCATCAAGGATTTCAAAAGCAAACGAATTTCCAAATGTTTTATAAAAGACTTTGTAAGGAAAATATTTTCTCCTAAATGATTTAGAAACGTTCCGGTTACTTGGATAAGTGACTGAGGTTTTGTTTTGTTTTTTGATTTTCACTGAGCGAAAAGTAAGCACATACGAAAGAGAATACTAGTTCGCGAGACGTCGCCTCTAGCATTCAGTTTAGTCAAGAATTATGGACCAAGGGTCCTAATCGTGATATTATGGGCTAGGAGTCCTAATTTTGGAATTGAGGACTGTATGTCCAAATTTCATTGTTATGGGGTAGGAGTCCTTATCATGTTGAAATAAAACATGGATAAAATTATAATTGTTTCTATGACCACAACCTTGGACTGCGGCATCGATCTAAGGTGTTGTGATTGAGCACTCGGACTGCGTGTCCCGTGTTATTGATTTTCAAGTAATGAAAATTGTGAATAGTCGTTAGCTTTGGGCTTCGACAATGGAAAAGAGTGAACACAAAGAAAGTCTCGATAATGAAAAGTCTTTAGTCATATGCATTTCCCCTTAGCAGACGTGCTTGAGTTATCCGAATACCCGCTTAAGATGTGGTATTCGATGAGGTATACATCCGAATGGCCGTTATAAGGGATTCGTGATGATGTTGATCCGGGCGCATGAGGTGACGGAGACAACTTGCCAAACGGGGTGTATGAGCCTGATCAACTCTTTCTTTCTTAATGATAAAATGGTGATGAAATCTCATGAGATTAAGATTAGAGCCTGATGATAGAAGTGTCATGCATTATCTTTATAAAATTGATTGATTCGGGTTTGAGACACACTAAAATAATACTTGTTGTTTACCTATGAGTAACGTTTAAAATGTTAATATGCCAAGGTGTTGTATATATCATGTGTATGGTTGTCGTGCGATATATCCGTTGTCGGTATCTCACTCTTTCATTTCTACTTGTTATTCTCTCTTCCTTTTTGGCATCGCCGTACGTATATGAGTTCAGATGGATCCCAATATCCCGCTTGTGCCGACAACATCGAAGACTGAGGTCTTCGATGATGCAGGGAATGCTGGGGCATGGCAGATACACCCAGGGGCGACATTTGCCACATACCACGGAGCAATCACCACGACCGATTTAAATACGGACGGAGGCCCAATCCGTAGAAGCCACACTGTGGAAACTAGGAGGGTAGCTCTGCCTCCGATTTGGTATTACCTTCACACACTGCGAGCTCACGGACTGCTACATGAGCCACCACCTCTAGACGTAGAGCCGGCAGCGCCGATTGAGGAGGATCCCGAGGAAGACCCTGAGGAGGACCCTGAGGAAGACTTCGATGAGATCATGGAGGAGGATGAGCCGGAGGATCACGTTATGGATCTTGACTATGACGACGATTCCGTAGATGAGGATGGTGACGTTATAGATCCATTACCTGAGGTGTAACACCCCGATTTTCGCCACTTCCTAATATCGGTAATAAATATATAAACATATATTTTTATCCGAGACTCAAAAAATGATTTTGGGTAAATCACTATCATTTCTATATCACGCTTTATATTATAGGGTTACGATGAAATTTTGGGTTGAAAATTCAGATGGAACCCAGTCTGCGTTTTCACTGACAGTAAAAGTTTACTGCTCAGAAAACCTAATTTTAATTCGTGAACAAGATGAAAAATGTTTTTATCGTATTTACTATGATACTGGAAGTTTTGAAAAATTTAGCGTAAAAATTAAATTATTATATTTGCTGCGGGCGAATACGTCGAGATATCTCTAGGAAAAACCTGCGTCAGATGAACCAGGGAGTCAGCAACGGGGCTGAGGTGATGGATTTGACTGATGTGACAGGAATTTATGACGATCCTATCCGCGTCATAATGGCCATAATGGCGCATTTATGACAAAGGAATATTTTGCATGGAAATGACGATTTTATCCTTGGCTCTTCATGAATTTTTCAAGCCATGCCATTGTAAATTTGGACCAAATTGTCCCTAAACCCACGGCTCCCCCTCTTTAGCAACACACTTTGGCAAATTTCTTCATTTCTTCATGTCATCTCCTTCCTCCAAACACAATGTTTTCTTAAGAACACATAAGAACAACCAAAGGTGTTCATACTCACCAGATTTTTGCATAGCGATTCTGACCAGTTTCTATTCTGAATATCGAAAAACTTTCTACATGAAAGTTATTCCTATTTCTCTCTTCTTTCCAACGACATAAAGATCATTAAAAAATGATAAGTATATTGAGAGATATGTCCAAATTACCGAAACTGCTCTAAACTTTTCAAGAACACTAGAACACAAAAGCTTGATTTTGTGAAGCAAGTCCTTGGATTTTCACTTGTTTTTTATCTTCAAGAGGTGAATCCTATTCTCCTTCCCTAATCATGTCTATGTTCTTCAATAAGTTTCATGATTCAAAGTCTATTTGATCTATGTTCATCACTTTTAAGTTTCTAGATTTAGAACTTTGAAAATTCATAACAAATTCTAGAAAAATCTTATGATGTTGAAACCACTTCCTATGTTCTTATAATCATGTATACTGTTTGTATCTAAGAGCATGTGATGATAAAAAATTTTCTTCTCTTGAAACCCATCTTGGCCAAATCCTAGAGGAAAGGATGGATGGAGTTTTTGTTCTTGCTTTTGATGTATGATCATGTGTTTCATCATACATACTTGTATACTTGTTGAATCCTAGTTGGTTCATTAAACTAAACCCTAACCCTATGTTCTTGTGTTGGCCGAATTGAATCTACCAATTAGAGGATTAGGATGGTTTTGATTCTTAACTTTGTTGTTTAGCCTTAATCCGTTTCCTTAAGTATATTAGGATCATTAATCCATGACTTAAGCAAATTTGGAGATTTTGAGCCACAAAACCCTAAGAGGCCGTGACCTATTAGAGAGGATTATGTGTTTGTTTTGCTTGTTTTGATTTATTGTGTGGATGTGTTGTTGAAGGTTAATTGTTCTACGGCGTACGAGGGTTTCCGACAACCAACAGAGTCCTTTTAATTTTACTAAGGAGCTTCAAGAGGTAAGGGGAGCTTACCTGAGGGATTTTCTCAATAACTATTTGCTTTTAGTGTGGCTTATATGATTTATATGTGGTTGTGGTTAATTGTTTATGTTGTTTACGTTGTGTTGCTTATCTGTGCAACGATGATTGATCTGCTTTTAATTTATTTAATTATCTGCAGTTGTATATTATGTTGCTATGATGCATGATCTTCCTGGTGATATAATTCTGATGATGTTGTTGAATGTTGAATGTTGTTTGAGAGGTCTGACAGTGGTCAGTGCACAATCGATTAATCAGATAAAAACTTTAATAAGCTGTGAAAATTATATTCAACGTTTTATGGGAAATGTTGGAATATAATAGTGGTGGAAAATATTGTTTTGGAAAAATAATGAGTTTTGAGAAATATTATTATTTTAATGATTTATTCGTGTAAAAGAAATTTATGAGTCACGGTGAGAGCGTAACCGTGAAATGTTTTTTGTACTGCTAATTTTTACGTAAGAAATTACGTAATATTATAAAAAGTTATTTTGTGAAATTAATATTTGAAAATATCTTATTTATAAAAAAAATATATATTATAAAAAAAAGTCAAAGTTTGACTTTAAAACTTTTTCTTGGAAAATGATAAACGACGGCAAGTTTCGAAATTATTTACGGTGAAAGTTTAAAAACAGCAGTACTTATTTTGAGAAGAAATTTAATCTGAATTGATTTAATTTTTAGAGTTGAAGTTTCAGTAAAAGAGTTTTTGATGATTTGACGTTTTACAAACGAATTTCAAGTAGAAGTGATTTTCTGTAAATGAGTTTACTTAATGACGTATTTCCGGCAACTTGGATAAGTTGCGGAGATCTTATTTTGGATTTGTTTTTACGAGGCAAAAACGATGTAAATGACGATATAGAACTTAGTAACCGAGATGTCGGGTACTAGTGTTCTTAAGACGTTGTCTTATTTTGGATTTGTTTTTCATGACACAAAACGATGTAAAACGATGATATGGAACTTAATAACCGAGACGTCGGGGTATTAAGGTTCGTTGTGTTGTAGACTGGGTATCTACTTAAAGAAGTTAAAACGTTTTGAGATGTTTTCTATTACCACGAACCTAAGACTGATTGCAAGGTTTAGGGGCTTCGTGATTGAGCACTCGGACTCTGAGGTCCTGTGTTGTTAATAAAAGTTGTAAAGATGTTTCAAACGATGTTGGGTCGTAAGCTTTTGGGAGCTTTTATGTTTAAAACGATGATAAGTCGTAAGCTTTTGAGAGCTTCGATGTTCAAAACGATGTTGGGTCGTAAGCTTTTGAGAGCTTTGACAAAAAAAGATATAACACAAAGAAAAGTGTTAAGAATAAAGTGTTTTTCTTGCATGCATTTGGCAGACGTGCCATGATCAAACGAGTGATTACCTTGCGGCGTCAGGGTAGATCATACCAACGATGTTCTTATTGTGCCGGGTGGACAATGAGGCCCTATCTACGTTGTTAACACCTGTGCCACGATGTTGGATAGTGTGTGATGGGTTTTGGCTGTGTGCCTGTGGCTGTGTGCCGGTAACTATCGAGTCTGATCAACTCATCACGAGGTTGGAGATATCTCATGAGATTAGGTGTGAGTGTTTAGATGATGTATTGAAGTGTTCATGCATAGTTTTCCAACGTTGATGTTTGGGGTGTGAAACTCCTTGATAAACGATGTGATATAATATGAATGAGTACGTTGTTATAAATATGTATATGTGTATGTGCCTTATTTTGTGTTGCGCACTTAGTTATGGTGATAAATCCATATATTGGCATCTCACCCTTACAAACATATCAGAGTCGTACAAGGGGTATGATCCCTACAAGAAGAAGAAGGCTGTCTAGTTCGAGGCATGTTGTGCTGCTCCTATTGGCTGTAGTGTCTGTTAGTTACGACCAGCTTAGGTCCTATTATGTTATATTATGTTTTGAGAATAAAACTGATTATGACTTAGGTGTGAAAGCATATGAGGCAGTATAGTTGTATGACTTATATACATTGTGTATTTAAGTGTGGTTTGATTACGTTGTTGTTGTTATAAGGTTAAAAGCAAAAAAAGAAAAAAAAATTTATCACCATATTTTGAAAAGATAAACATTGAGAAAACATTATTTTCCGAAAGCAACCAGCAAATTAAGTTTTATTTCCGCAAACGGGTAACCATGTGATGACCCGAGTTAGGGTGTCACATGAGGTCTCGTCTCGTGGGAGCCTTTGTGGAGACCCTGCTTGCAGCCAGTGTCAGTAACCAGCTCGGAGCATTTTGTGGATAATCTTCCGTTATCTGACTTTTAGAGTTATCTTTTGGATGTGGTTCCGGACCCTCTTTCCATGTGTCTTTACTTACTCTCTTTTAAGCTGTATCTTCTAGATGTCTAACTCTGTTGCAATGGCCGTTGATATGGCCTTATCTTATGTACTGAAACTTGGCTCTCATTGAGACATGTTATATATATATATATATATATATATATATATATATATGTTGTCTTCAATTCATGTTTTGAGTGTTCATCACCTCTATCTTGTTTCATTCCTTCATCTCAAAAAAAAAACTACCGTTTTTAGTGTACTCGTCCATCGAGTAAATGATACTTTCCGAAAGTAACCAGCTTTGTAAATCAGAAATATTTCCACATTTGGGTAACCATGTGATGCCGGGTTTAGGGTGTCACAAACGTATGAGTGAAACAATCATTACCAAAAATATTTTGAGATCGATGGTCTCAAAATTTGATTATGTAGTGTGCTCGATTGAGGAATCCAACAACCTGGACACGATGACTATTAATGAGTTGCAGAGTAGTCTTCTTGTTCATGAGCAAAGGATGAGAAGCCATGGAGAAGAAGAGCAGGTTCTAAAGATCTCCTATGAAGATAAAGTAGGAAGGGGTAGAGGCAGAGGCGCATTTAGAGGAGGTCGTGGCAGTGGAAGGGGGAGGCAATCCTTCAACAAAGCTGTTATCGAGTGTTTCAAGTGTCACAAGTTAGGACACTATCAATATGAGTGTCCTGATTGGGAAAAAAAAGGCCAACTATGCTGAATTGGAAGAAGAAGAGTTATTACTAATGTCCTGTGTTGAACTCAAACAAGCCAAGAGGGAGGAAGTGTGGTTTCTTGACTCTGGATGTAGCAACCATATGACTGGAAACAAGGAGTGGTTCTCAGAGCTGGATGAAAGCTTCAGGCAAACCGTAAAACTCGGAAATAACACCAGAATGGCCGTTATGAGAAGAGGCAGCGTTCGTCTTCAAGTGAATGGAGTTACTCAGGTAATTTCAGATATTTATTACATTCCTGAGCTTAAGAACAGTCTATTAAGCATAGGACAACTGCAAGAAAAGGGCTTAGCAATTTTAATTCAGCATGGGAAGTGTAGTGTATATCATCCTAAGAAAGGATTAATTATGCAGACTGATATGAGTGGAAATAGAATGTTTTTCTTGTTGGCTGCCATGATACCAAAAGCTTCTTCATGTTTTCAGACTGTGTCAGAAGATGAATCTCATCTTTGGCATTGTGGCTTTGGTCACTTAAGCTATAAGGGGTTGAGGACACTTTCTTATATGAAGATGGTAAATGGGCTGCCTACACTCAAGATTCCAAAGAAGATATGCACAGAGTGTTTAACTGGAAAGCAGCACAGAGATCATATGCCTAAGAAGAGTCTATGGAGGGCATCAAACAAGCTACAACTTGTGCACTCAGGTATATGTGGGCCTATCAAACCAGCATCAAACAGTAATAAGAGGTACGTCTTAAGTTTTATTGATGATTTCACTCGTAAAACTTGGATTTACTTTTTACATGAAAAGTCAGAGGCCTTTACTATGTTTAGAAACTTTAAAGCTTGTGTTGAAAAGGAAATTAGTGCATACATCACTTGTTTGAGGACAGATAGAGGTGGTGAATTCACCTCAAACGAGTTTATAGAGTTTTGCAAGGTTGAAGGCATAAGCAGACAATTGACCGCAGCCTATACCCCTCAGCAGAACGGAGTTGCTGAGAGGAAAAACAGGACGATAATGAACATGGTGCGTTCTATGTTGGTCGAGAAGCGAGTTCCTAAAATGTTTTGGCCCGAAGCTTTAAAATGGAGTGTGCATATCCTCAATAGATGTCCTACCGTGGCTGTGCAAAATAAAACTCCAGAAGAGGCATGGAGCGGTGTGAAGCCAGTAGTTGATTACTTTCGAGTTTTTGGGTGTGTAGCCCATGCACATATTCCAGACCAGAGGAGAAGCAAGTTGGATGACAAGAGAAAGAAGTGTGTTTTAATGGGAGTAAGTGATGAATCAAAGGCCTATAGATTATATGATCCAGTTTCCAAGAAAATCATCATTAGCAAGGATGTAAGTTTTGAAGAAGATGAATGTTGGGATTGGGGCAGAAACAAAGTAGAGTGCAGGTTGGATGTTTTAGAATGGAAAGATGATGATGGGAATGACAGTGAAGAAGGAGCATAGAGCAATGAAGATGAAAGCAATGGTGGTGATACAAGAAACTCAAGTGAAACTGATTCTCCTTCGGATGAGTCACATGAGAATGATTCACCTATTCCAAATGAAGGGAGGGTAAGAAGAGCACCATTTTGGATGGAAGACTATGAAACAGGTGAAGGCTTATCGGATGAAGATGGTCTAAATGATATGATGATGCTTACTGAAGATGATCCCCTTACATTCGAAGAAGCTGTCAAGAGCAAGAAGTGGAAGGAGGCAATTATAGCAGAAATTGAATCAATAGAAAAAAAGGACTTAGGAGCTTATTGTTTTACCAGATGGAGTTAAGTGGGTTTTTAAGACTAAACTTAACGAGAATGGAGAGATAAAGAAGTACAAAGCAAGGCTAGTGGTGAAGGGGTATGCGCAGCAGTATGGAGTTGATTATACTGAAGTATTTACTCCAGTTGCCAGACTTGACACCATTCGATTGATACTTGCTTTGGCAGCTCAACACAGTTGGGATGTTTTTCAGTTGGATGTAAAGAGCGCATTCCTTCACGGTGAGCTCAAGGAAGAAGTCTTTGTGCAACAGCCACTGGGATATGAGAAGAAAGGTGAAGAAGACAAAGTTTACAGGCTAAGGAAGGCGTTGTATGGCCTTAAGCAAGCACCGAGAGCATGGTATAGCAAGATAGAAGCATATTTTGTTCGAGAAGGCTTCGAAAGGCGCTTTTGTGAACACACACTGTTTACAAAGTCGAAGGAAGGAAGTAAATTTTTAATAGTAAGCCTTTATGTTGATGATTTAATATATACTGGGAATGATAGGAGTATGTGTGATGAATTTAAGAATTCAATGACGTTGGAATTTGACATGTCTTATTTGGGAAGAATGAGGTATTTTTTAGGGGTTGAGGTGGTACAGAGTCCTGATGGGATTTTTGTGTGTCAAAGAAGGTATGCTTGTGAAGTTTTAGCAAGGTTTGGAATGAATAATGATGAATTCAAAGTGCAGAATCCTATAGTCCCAGGCACAAAGTTGTCCAAGGATGAAGAAGGAACCAAAGTTGATGCAACCTTGTTCAAGAAGTTGGTTGGCAGTTTGATGTACTTGACTGCAACAAGGCCTGATTTAATGTATGCAGTAAGTCTCATTAGCAAATTCATGTCTTGTCCAACTGAATCTCATTGGCTTGCAGGAAAAAGGATACTAAGGTACTTGAGAGGTACAACTGAGTTAGGAATCTTCTACAAAAAGAGAAGCAACACAAATCTGGTGGCATATACTGACAGTGATTTTGTTGGTGATTTGGATGATCGGAGGAGTACTTCTGGCTTTGTTTTCTTGCTTGGTTCTGCAGCAGTGTCTTGGTCTTCTAAGAAACAGCCTGTAGTGACACTGTCCACTACTGAGGCTGAGTGTGTAGCTGCTGCATCTTGTGTATGTCAGTGTGTTTGGTTGAGAAGGGTGTTAGAGAAGCTCGGTCATAAAGAGGAAAAGAGTACTGTGATTCAATGTGACAACAGCTCTACAATAAAGCTATCCAAGAATTCAGTCTTTCATGGCAGAAGCAAACATATTGATATAAGATTTCACTTTCTAAGAGACTTGGTAAAAGATAGAGTTGTGGAATTGAGCTACTGTAGTTCTCAAGAACAGGTTGTAGACATAATGACAACGCCCCTCAAGTTAGATCAGTTCTTGAAACTTCGTAGCATGCTGGGAATGGTTGAAGCTTCAAAAGTAAACTAAATGCTTTCTGCATATAGTTTAAGGGAGGGAATGTTGGACTGTAGAGACTTTAACGGTCATTTAGTTTTACTGTTTTTGAGTTTATTAGTTTGTTAAATAAAACCCTATTCTTTAGGAATGTGCAGATAGGGGTTAGTTTTTCCCATCAATTAGCCACCATGTTGCAGGCCATGAAAAACGTGGTTCAGTTAGTGCTTCTATTTTTGTTATCTTGTAAGGCTATAAAGCCAACACTTGCTTTCTGAATTCAATAAGACATTCTCTCAATAAACTCTTTATGATGTATTGCTCTGTTTTTAACACAAGCTTGCCAAATAAAAAATGTATGTTCGATCACCTCGACAATTGAAGGAACTATATTTGGGAAAGAACTTGTCAACAACAATAACTATATTCAGATAGTTAAAAAAAAACTCTTGATAAAAAAACGATAGTAAAAAAATAAAAATAAAAAAAAATTTCCACGATAATGCGTATCATCTGATAACCATCATGGATTGGGGGTATTATTTTTTATTAAAAAGGGGAGCTTATATTATTAAGGTGGCATTTGGAAGAGCTTATTTAAACTCCTTTTGACTTATCTGATGACATAAGCTCTTATGCAGTGTATTTGGCAGAGCTTATAAAAATAACTTGTGTCATCCCATAAGGAGTTTTTGACTTATTTTCATAAGTTACTGGGAGAAGCTTATGGAATTATCATAAGAGCTTATGTACTAAACAATATTTCCGTGTTTTTCACTATTCAAATCCTCTCAATGACATTAAAGCTCTCATACGGTGATGCTTATGCGATAGTTCTTTAATGAAGTTGTTTACCCAAACACACCCTAAAGATACCCTAACTCAAAATCAGTCTGGGTGAACTACACCCTTTACAGTCATTGGAAATGAATAACTCTAAGGTAGAACTAACAGCCTCTGTCAAATGAACACCTAAAGGGGCATCAAAGCCATTCTTAGGCAAAAAATCGACACTCTTGTATGCCTCTCTAAAGGCATGTTGAAATGATATCTGCCACCCAGATGACCGAGCAAGCTGGAAAATCTCTTCCAAAAGAGATTGAATTTGATGGTTTGATGAAGACCCTTTTGAGATTAGGTTCACCACTACAGTAGAGTCTGTCTCGAAGATGACTTTATCAAAGCGGAGGTCCCTTGCCATCTTCATGCCGTGAAGGAGAGCCCAGAACTCAGCAATCAGCGTAGAGCATTCTCCCAAATTACCATAGAAGCCCTTGATAAAAGTTCCTTGGTTGTCACGAGCCAGCCCTCCACAAGCGGAAATCCCTGACCAGTTGTTGTGCGCGCCATTGATGTTGACCTTGATAAAACCTAGTGGAGGAGGTTGCCAGCAAACCCTTACCTTTACTCTGCTACTGTTGGTGGAATTAAGAGGGTTGTTGATTTCCCTCTCAATATCGCGGACCTGGGCGCAGATCTGATGCCACAAATCTTCATCCATCTTGGACTCCTTAGCAAACACTGAGATATTTCTGTCTTTCCAAAGTGAAGCGACTATCACTGCAAAAAACGAAATCCAATTCCATGGGGTAACACCTATGTTTTGAGCTGACAGGTTCCACTCAAGCCATGGCACTAAGCCAAGGCTAAAGAATTTACTCCAGTTAGCAGCGTCTATGACTCTATTCCAGAGCTCAGCAGTAGCCTCGCAGTCCCTCAGAATGTGCATGATAGATTCTGGCCCAGCCTGGCATCCTGGACAGAGGACATCATTTGACATGCCTCTTCTATTCCTCTCCTCGTTGGTGAGCAATTTCGAGTGGAGCAGCTGTAACAACCCGATTTTTCTGTTTTTTTAATTAGGTTATTTTGAAAATTTTCAAAATAATTAGGTTTTATACTCGATTCGGGCGTAAAACGCTAATCGAGAAACCGACGGAGTCGCAAATGGAACTGCAGAGACCTGTCAAGAGATCGGGACAACGAGTCATACATGATGACTTATGGAGGATGAGTCACCAAGCATTTATGAACATTAAATGCCAGTAATCATGATTTTTAGGTAAAAAATCAAAATATCCTCAAAGCTTCAGGTATTAACAAGACACATCTACGCACTTTTAACCACTCATTTTACATTATTGTAAACCTCCCACATCTCCTCAAATTCGTACATCCATATATACTTAACCATACCTATTTCGTTTCATTATTTTTCTCTCAAAAACCGAAATCGGGTCAATGACGGAAAGCGCACTGAATTTCCAGGGAACCGCTAATGGATAGGATCGGTGACTCATTGGTGAGTCACTATGTGTGGCCCAAAATCAGTCACACCTCCATCAAATTTGAGCCACATATTATTAACCATGATTAGCCAAAATAACCTTAGTTAAGTTAACTATTAACTATGATTAATCATATATTAATTTAATATTCACAAAACCCATTATTTAGACTCTAAGGAACCAAACAAAACCTAAATCTAAGCCTATATAAAGGCTCAAAACCGCAGCTGCCCTCTCCCCACTTCTCTTCATCTTCCTCACCAAGTTTTCTCCATTTTCTCCAAGTTACAAAACTCATAAGAATACCGAATCTCCACCGAAAATATGACCCTCTTCCTTTCCGAAACTCGAAAAACTCTCAGCAAAAGTTGTTCCTCTTTCTCTCTTATGGATGGCTAAGTTATCTACCTTAGATGTTAACTCTTTTATTGCCTCATTGACTGCCCTACCTTGTTGCCTAAACTCTTCATTTTGCTTTGTTTGAGTTTCAACAAAATTTTCCAAAAGAGACTCAAGTTTAGACTTTTGTACCTGAGGATACCCCGATGCGGGTTTTCTATTACCTTGGCCTTTCTGGAATTCGTGGTTCAATGTGTTGTTGTAGTTCCCGTAGGAGATATAAGGATTATTCTCCCTCACTTGGTTGTAAGGATTTGGGGGAGCATAATTTGGCAACTTCGGGTTCGTGTCATAAAAGTTGTGACAAGAGTTCACTTGTTCCCCCGAAGCACCGGATCCAGGAGCAATACCATGTGGGCACTCCATTATGTCATGTCCCTGCATTCCACAAATCTCACAAACAACATTAGTAACACCTATTGAGCTCACATTAGCCTTTTCAAGCTTATCAAAGCGTTTATTCAATTAGTCAAATTTAGACATAATTAGATCAGTGCTATTCATTTCAAACTTACCCCCCGAAAGCTTTTTCTGGATATTACCTCTTTTCGAACCCCATTGGTGATAGTTGGTGGCTACGTTTTCAATGATATTGAACGCTTTAGTCAGAGGTCTATTCATAAAGGCTCCACCAGCTGCGGAGTCAAGTGACATCTTCGAAGAGTAATCCAATCCGTTGTAGAAGGTATGCACTAACAACCACCTCTCGAGTCCATGATGTGGACAAGACTCTAGCAATCCTTTGTAACGATCCCAAACTTCGGATAAACATTCTATATCCTTTTGGAAGAAGCAGGTGATCTGAGTTCGTAGGTAGCGAGTCTTGGATGGAGGAATAATTTCTCCAAGAATGCCTGCTCTAGTTGGTCTCAAGTTGACAAAGTATTAGCGGGCACTTGCTTCAACCAAGCTTTTGCCTTTCCAGTCAGAGAGGAGGGGAATAACCTCAAGTGAATAGCATCAATCGGGGCACCTTGAATTCTTATTGCATCGGTGAACTCCAAGAATGTCTCCACATGATCAGTTGGGTCCTCCGAGGGTAATCCTCCAAATTGATTTTGCCTAATCATGCCAATTAACAGAGGCGGTATAGTGTAGTTCTCCGCCTCAATTTCTGGCCTAGCAATCCCATTTCACAAACCCCTAACATTTGGGGCTGCGTAGTCCTTCAGTGGTTTGGTATCCGGTAGATTCGCCATGAGTGGAATGAGAATCAACCTTTCTCTCGCTCTTTGTCTTTGTAGTCTCCCACGTCTATGAAAGGTCCTTTCGATCGCGGGGTCAACTTCAACAAGATTTCCAAGACTTTGGGATCTTCGCATAAAAGAGAAAAATACCTGCAAAGAGAGAGATAGATACTAGAAAAATTTAATATATAAAAAAAAGGTCCAGGAAAATCAATTTAAAAATTAAATTGAAATTCAAGAAAGCACAGTCCCCGGCAATGGCGCCAAAAACTTGATGGGAGCGAATCCGCAAGTGTACGGCTTCGTCGTCAAGTAATAAAAAGATCGAATCCAACAGGACCGTGATCTTAAATAACTATCAATTATTAAATCAATTAAACCGGACTAGAAAAAGATTTGGTTTTTAAAAGATTAACTAACAAATCAAATATCTAAAACGCAATCAAACAAAATCGCAATCAAATCAAATATGGGATTTTTCAACATCAAAAGAGATTTCCAGGAATTGGGTTACCAACAAGACTGCTCATGTTACTAAATTGACTACCCCTCTTATTAATTATCGAAATTTGATTTGAAGGTGAATTTATCCTAAATAAGTTAATGTTCCCTCTCGATATACAAGAACCGTGCCCGATTAAACCAACCCCTACTCTCGTGGTAATTGAATTTAAATCGAACCCTTTAAGGTTTGTGACAAATCAGTGAACCCTCGAAGAACCGCCTCTAACTCTCGTGATTTAAGTCCTAAGTTTGATTCCTATAGATCCGATACCTAAGTTCACCGCTAGGTTCCTCATTAGAGTATCACATGAAAATAAGTGCGCACCAAATTCACAAGTAATTCATGCAATATGAATTAAATTGAAAGCGAATTGAAATTAACAAGAAGTAAAACGTCAGTTCATAACATAAAACAAATCTTGGGCATAGCTCCAATTCCTAGAAATAAAAACAACTACTCAAGCATTGCCATGTTCATAGAAAGCTTGATTAACAAAAGCATAAAAGAAAACCAAAGAGAAGAGAAGGAATTGAGAAGAAGAGAAATCCTAATTTTTGCCTAAGGTAGCAGCCCAAGGGATCCCTATTTTCGAGCTTAGAGTCCTATTTATAATGTAGGGTGACTTGGGATTAAAGTTGTTACAAAATCAGATTAAATCAACAATTAAATTTCCAGATATTGCGCGTCACGACCAGGCCGTGATGGGTTCTGACTTGGAGATGGCTTCGCTGTTTGGTCTATCACGGCCATGACCACCATCACGGCCTAGCCGTGATCAGTTCTGCCTGTGAGGGTCTGGTTCAGTTGGCATGTCATGGTCGTGATGGCCATCACGGCCTGGCCATGACCAGTTCTGAGTTTAACCTTCTTTCTTTTCAGCCCTACTCAATCATGGCCGTGATGGGCTCAGTTTGGCTCAGTTTTCTTGCTCTTCAAGCTCTGCCTTCATGCAAACTCCAACATAACTGGTCTTGAGCTTTTTAATCTTCAATTCCTGTACATAAACACCACAAAACCACCTTACCCGTTCTAAGGTAAAAACTAACAAAAATCAAATTAAAAATGCCTAAACTTCATGAAAATGCATGCAAAATTTCAAGGAAATATGAGATAAAATCACACTCATCAATACATGAATTAGAAAGGATTTTTGAGCTTATCAACAGCCCTGAAGAATCAAAGGTTTTGTATGATCTTTATCTGCTTTTTGGAGAGGCTGGATGCTGGTGGGCGGAGATCAAGCATATACTGGAGGCGGTTAACCAGGAATATACTTGGAGTGTTTGGCGCACTGTTTTTCTGGATAAGTATCTTCCTCAGAGCGCTAGAGTTGAGAAGGGACATGAGTTCTTACGATTACAACAGAACGAACTATCTGTGGATGAATACACCGCAAAGTTTGAATTTCTAGTTAAGTATGTCCGTTTCTTCCAAACTCAATCTGATGAAGGTTGGGAGTGTAAGAGATTCAAGGAGGCCTACGATACAGAATCAAAGAGTTTGTGCTACCGCTGAATTTGCAACTTTCAAGCTTTAGTTGAAGAGTGTCGAAAGTGGAGCAGAAAGGGAAAGGTAAAGACTATTCGGTACTACCTACGGATCATCTCGATTTCAATTTCAGCAGAATAAGAAGGAGAAATAAAACCAGAGGAAACCTTATTTCAGAACCCCAGGAAATGATCAAAATCAACAAATTTATCATGTTATTGCACCAGGAAGTGGAGGCCAAAAGAACCAAATCCAAGGCCAAGTCAGAAGATGTTATAATTGTGGAGACCCAAAACATATGGCTAAAACTTGTCCAGTAGAAGGAGTTAAGTGTTACAACTGTAATCAAGTGGGACACTTAGCGAAGGATTGTAGTAAGAACCGAGACTCGGTTCGTCAATGCTCAAAGTGTGGAAAGCAAGACCACTTGGCAGATGCTTGTCCATTTGAAGGGATTCTATGTTATCAATGTGGAATTATAGGGCATAGTGCAAGAGTTTGTAACGTAAAGAAATATAAAACAGATAGAAACAAAGTACGCGCTGCTAAAAAGGTGGCAAAAGAGAAACGAGTAATAAGGGTGGAAGGTTTACACTGGGAACAAGGTTAAAAACTTCACAACCTAGAGCAACTGGATCAAGAACCCAAGATGTAGTTACGCATAGGAATATTATATGTAAGATGCATGTTTTAATGACTATTATATGTTAAGTGTGTAATATGATCTAAGTAGAATCATATGTAGGTACTCTTGAGTATTTGACTCTCTAAAGTATTTTATGTTATTAGTCTTTTCAGCTGACGCCGGTGATGTATAGTATCTACAAATTTATGAAAATAAAGGTTTCTTGAAAGGAAATTTATTCCAGTCCTTTTTCTCTTGATTGATGTGATCAGAATAGATTTTTGAGATCAAATCATTTCTTTGATAGTGGATTTGTTTTCAAATTTCAAATGTTGTGTCATTTATTGTGGAAATTTTTGTGAAATGTCCTGTTGTTGTTCGGGATAGACACTTTCTTGATAAAAGAAGTTTCTAGATGAGACTTAGTCTAGTCACTTTTACTTTTGGTGAAAGTGATCCAGTCTGAAATTTTGTCGGATTACTGTTATTTTAAATTGTCGTTTAAAATCCTTTGTCCAAGGAATAAATTCTATTAAGGTTAGGAACTATTCGTTTTGTGAGTTCCTAATCCACTAGGAGTTCTCGTGAAAGAAGGAACTTTATTAGAGTCATTGTTGTAAATATGTATTAGCTATGCGTTTTACACTCACAAACCTATTAAAAATCTTGTTGCATATGGGACATTCCTGTATTCTTTTCAGATTGACGAAGTTTTTCTATACACTTTCTTGTGAAAGTAAGACCTAGGGATTAAGAAAATCCCTGTCTAGCTTTGAGTCACGAAATTTCGAGGACGAAATTTTTTTTAAGTGGGGTAGTATTGTAACATCCCGATTTTTCTGCTTTCTAATATCGATATAAATATAAATAAACATTTATATTTTTATCGGAAACTTAGAAAATGATTTTAGGAAAACCAAAGTCATATTCATATTATGCTTATTTTTATAAGTATATGGTGAAATTTTTGGTTGAAAATTAGACGGAACCCGGTCTGCGTTTTTACTGACAGTAAGATTTTACTGATCAGAAAACCTAATTTTGACTAGAGAATGAAATGAATAGATTTTATATCTCATTTCCAACAATATAGGTTATTTTGAAAATTTTCAAAATAATTAGGTTTTATACTCGATTCGAGCGTAAAACGCTAATCGGGAAACCGACGGAGTCGGAAACGGAACTGCAGAGACCTGTCAAGAGATCGGAACAACGAGTCATACATGATGACTCATGGAGGATGAGTCACCAAGCATTTATGAGAATTAAATGCTAGTAATCATGATTTTTAGGTAAAAAGACCAAAATACCCCCAAGCTTTTGCGGGTATTGACAAGACACATCTACGCACTTTTAACCACTCATTTTACATGATTGCAAACCTCCCACATCTCCTCAAATTCGTACATCCACATATACCTAACCATACCTATTTCGTTTTGCTTTCGTTTCATTATTTTCATCTCAAAAACCGAAATCGGGTAAATGACGGAGCTGCGTACGGAATTTCCAGGAACAGCTAACGGATAGGATCGGTGACTCATTGGTGAGTCACTATGTGTGTCCCAAAATCAATCACACCTCCATCAAATGTGAGCCACATATAATTAACCATGATTAGCCAAAATAACCTTAGTTAAGTTAACTATTAACTATGATTAATCATATATTAATTTAATATTCACAAAACCCATTATTTGGACTCTAAGGAACCAAAAAAAGCCTAAACATAAGCCTATATAAAGGTTCAAAACTGAAGCTTCCCTTTCCCCACTTCTCTTCATCTTCCTCACCAAGTTTTCTCCATTTTCTCCAAGTTACAAAACTCATAAGAACACCGAATCTCCACCTAAAAATATGACCCTCTTCCTTTATGAAACTCGAAAAACTCTCAGCAAGAGGTTGTTACTATTTATCTCTTAATTCCATCAAGCTAAAGATAATCAAAAATGGATAATTGGATTGTGAGATATGCTAAAAATACCGAAACTGCCCAGAATTCTAAGTAACAAACGAAACAGCAGAAAGAAGGCCCTTTTCACACCTGTTATGATCCGAAACAAATGAAACCTTAAACACCAAATTTGTTCCGTTTCTTCTTATATTTCTAACAAGCCATAGTTCATTATTTTTGGATGAGTATATTGTGAGATACAACCACAAAACCATCACACCCTCAAAGCTGTCCAGTTTTAACTAAGTGTTGGTTGATCATTTCTCTTCATTTCTTCATCACCAAGAAGTAATATCTTCTCTCCATGATCAATCATGTCTTCTTCTTCATTAATTTCACTTGTTTTATGCCATGATCATCAACGTAAATTCCTAGATCTAGAATCTTGTGAAATCTCTAGGAAATTGTATAAAAATCTTATGATCATGAAACCAATTTCTATGACCTTGTAATCATCTCTACTTTAATTATCCAAGAGCATGAATCAAACAAAAATTTCCTCCCACTTTTCTTCTCATGGCCGAAACCTTGTTTATGTGGGTGGAGGAACTTTGTTTCATTTTGTTGTTGTTAAAGTATACTTGATTCAATCTTTATAGTTCATATATATACTGAATCCAAGTTGTTTTGTCAAAAAGAAATCCCTAGTTTCATTTTTCATTGAAGGCCGAAAATGGGTTTATGATGGATTGTAATATTTGATTTCAATTATTTATGTTAAATCATTAGATCTATGTCTTAAGTACTTAGGATCATTAATCCAATTACTTAAGCAATTTTAGTAATTTTTAGCCACAAAATCCATTCTTGACCGTGACCTAACCTTAGTGATTAGGTGATTGTATTTGTTTGATTTTGATTGGTTGAGTTGTGATTTGTTGAAGGATAAAGAATTGTATCGTGTACGTGCGTTGACGGTTTCTGGATTCGCGACAAAGTTTTAAAATCGGAAGCCAAGTTCTTCGAGAGGTAAGGGGAGTACTTGAGGGATTTTTTCGGTAGCTGTATGTAATTTATTTGTGGTTTGTATATTTTATTTGGTGTATGTATTATGTAATTAGATTTCTCTGCTTTTAAGTTATCTGCTTTTAATTATTTGATTATCTGCATTTAATTGTTATTATGTTTTATTGTATGTCATTAATTGTGCTATTTGCTATATTATTGGCATGGTTCTTATTGATGTTGTTTGTCGATTGTAAAGTCTGACAGTGGTCAGTGCTCAATTAATAATGAGGTTAAAAGCATTAAAAAACTATTTACGGAATAATGAGTTTTAATTAGTGGAAAATGTGGAAAATAGTAATATATATATTATCATTAATTATTGGTTTGGTGAAATTTGGATTATAGTGAAAAATAATAATATTTTAATAATTTAACAGCGTAATAGTGTTTTATGAGTCATTGTGAGGACGTGACCGTGAAAATATTTTAGCACTGCTAATTTTGACGTAAGAAATTTATAAATATTAGAAAATGTTATTTTAAGAAAATAAGTTTCAAAAATAATTTTATTATAGTGTTGGAAAAATTATTTTACTAGAAAAGTCATTTTGGACTTATAACGCTTTTAAAACGTCAAATGCTCGGACAATTTCGACAATATTTATAGTAGTATTATTAAAAATTGTAATATTAATTAAAACAGAGAATTTGTCTCAAAGAAATATTTTCAGGTTCAAAATATTGATTTTTGAAAGAAAATGAATTTTAAGTGATTTTAATGATTTTGTAAAATGAATTTCCAACGTAAAAGGATTTTCTGTAAAGTATTTTTATACAATGGGTCATTTCCGACAACTCGGATAAGTTAAAGAAATTTTGTTTTGGATTTGTGTTTCACGAAGCGAAAATGTTGTTAAATTGACAAACGAACCTAAGCTGTCGAGATGTCGATGTCTAGAGTTCTATGATATGGACCGGGGTTCAAAAAGTGAAGTTATGGACTAGATGTTCTATAAAAATCTATATTGATTTTTGTGCGCTAAAAATCTACAAATCTAAATCTGGTGTACGGATCTAGATTTTCGTGATTTGCACATTTTGACTTAGAGTTTGTTTGATTGGTTTGGACTTGGAGTCCTTTTTTTTATTGGTATTATTGTTAAACTAAAATGTTTAAACCTTGGTTGGTCGTGAGCCTTTGAGCCTCGACAAGGAAAGAATAAACACAAAGAAAATTATGTGAACAAAATGTTTTACATGCATTTTGGGTAGACATGCCTTTGCATTGAATTTGAATGCTTGATGGAAAGTATTCATGCAGTTTGCATCTTTGTGCCTTGATGGATATACGACCCACGTAGACCATGTACTATATGTAGTCACCACTTTGCCTTGAGTTGGGTGTGGAATGGTCAATAGAACTTTGCCACATTTGGCATTGATTCCGCCTTAATTGGTAACTAGAGCACGATCGGCTCATCCATTGGTTGATTGAAGCTCCGGAGATTAGATATCAAAGTTAGTTGAGGAATATTGAAGTGTCATGGTTTTTAAAACAACGATGATTGTCGGGTATGAAACCCTTTGACAAATATATTGTTTATCTTTGAAAATTCATGTTAAATGGTATTTGAGAGTCATGCATATGGTTATCGTTTTAAAATCCATATATTGGAACTCACCCTTGCATATACATGTTCTTCTGTCTTTGCTATTGTACCTCGGTACACAAACGCAGATGTTGCAGAAGAGTTCCTTAAGTCACTCGGAGACTTAAATCCGGATTGTGGGAAGAGATGTGTGATCATAGGGATGATCACGAGGTCTTATCAGTGAAGTGTCTTGTAGAACGACCAGCTTATGATATTTTAAATTTCTTTTGGGTGGTATGTTTTGGGAAAGTCCGTGTGTAGGTATTTTGAAAACATTTATATGGTTGAAATTCTGTTGTGAATTAGATGGTTTTTTTATGATTATTGTGTTATGCACGTTATACTTCAAGTATTCAGAAGAAATTGTTTTACACCGAGATTTTATGACTTCAAACAAAATAATTTTCTCGAAAGCAACCAGAAAATTCTTTTAATTTATTTCCGTACGTGTTCACATAGTAATGCCCAAGGGAGTGTTTGCCATTTCCACGGATGAACTCTCGTCTATTTGGGCCTCTCCCTCTGCCATATTTTCTTGAAAAGTGGTTGAAGGCCTTGATCAAGATCACTTATCCTGTTCTTGCACTCAAAACATTGTAAGTAGACTTTATAGAAAAAAAGACCACCGGTACTAGGGGACCAAACAGGAAGTCTTGCATAGTTAATGAAATGGGGCAAGGAACAAGGTCAATCTTGTCACATAGTCCACTTAGGATGACGCGATTGAAGGCTTGCCAATTCCAACTGTTATTACGGATATGAAGAAACTGGAAACTCATTTTGCTCTTGAGGGGAAATTTCCTAGGCGTACTCCCAGTCTAGCAACTCCATGTATCCATCTATCTTTTCAAAATCTAACAACATTACCATTTTTAAGTTCTAAGTAACTTTATTCGCACTTCTATGCCAAATTCCAGAGATAGCCCTCCAAACACTGAGCGAGAGCTCCTAGGAGCAACTTTAGGCATAGATGTTACTCCACAATTATATTTAGCTTTCATGACCCTTACCCAAAGCTTGTCGGTCTCGGCTACCAAACTCCAAGCTAATTTCATCATATATGCTTTATTTAAGGATCTTAGGTCCCTAAAACCGAGGCCACCAGCTTCCTTAGAGCAATCAAATTTTGCTCCAAGATACTAAGTGGCATTTTATTGCGATCTCTGTTGAACCCCATATAAAATTTCCGCATAGTTTTTCCTCCATCCCAATCGAGGGGGGGGAGAAAAGGAGCGTATATCATACCTTGGAAGGTTGGCTAAAGAAGCTTGAGCCAAATTAATACGACTTGCAAGGGATAAGGAATTTTGCCTTCCAACCGAAAGTTTTTTTCTCATTTTATCAAGCACAAAGGAGTAAGTTGTCGTGTTGGCTCTTTGGTACAAAAGAGGAGCACCTAAGTAAGTCCACTAAGTCATTAGTTTGATCAATTCCAAGAGAATTACAAATTTTTGCATAACATCTTCATTTAGGTTCCTAGAAAAGTAAACCTTAGATTTAAGAAAAATAATTTTCTATCCAGTTACTGTAGAACTCAACAAGAACATTTTGAATAAGGATAGCTTGTTCAATGGAGAAGCTTGACTATAAGCACTAAATAGTAGTCCAAAGATTAACTGTGAGATGTTATAGGTTATTACCTACTCCCCAATTTCCAAGGTTTCAATTCCCGGAGCTAGGAGTCATTAATTCTCTGGCCTAGTCCTACAAGATAAGCACAAAGTGGGGAAGAGTGGATCACCTGCCTAAGTCCTCACAGAAGACGAGAAGAGTTAGACCTTCCTCCGATTTCAATTAATGCTCGAGAACCACGATTTAAACAAATCTTAATAAGGTCGATAAGATGAGTTGGAATATTGAGAGAGAGAGAGTTTCAAGAATAAAATTCCCATTCAATCATAGTATACCTTTTCTAAAGTCCATTTTATAACCATATAACCTTTTTTACCATTAGTTGGTTGAGAGAATGAACGACTTCTTTGTATAACTAAGATGTTGTCATTTTATATATCTCCGAGAACAAAACTACTCTAGTTAGCGAGACACACATATGGCATGATGCTTCTAAGTCTTTGAGTGATAATCTTAGTTACCACCTTCTAAGCAACATTGAAAAGGGAAATAGGGCGAAAGTGGGAAATTTTGTTAGAGGATTATCACTTTGGGGATAGGAGGCGGGAAAGTATGGTTTACCTCTCAAAAACACTCCGGTTTGCCAAAGCATTCGGACGACAAACCTGGAGGCGGGGCCAGCAATCTCCCGTTGGGATTTAAATAAAATTGGATGAAATCCATCTAGACAGGAGACTTGTAGTTTTTCATGCTAAACAAGGCGTTCTTAAGTCTACATCATAGACTCTTCCTATTGAGGAATAGCATATCTTCTTTTGAGATTAGAGGGGAAACTCACAGGTAGTGTGGAATGAAGAGTCCAGAGGCCTAGAGAGAGCATCTGAGGATCTTGAAAGCTTTGCTGAACCGAGTTCTTAAGTCAGTCTTCATAGATCCCGCTCCTCCACTCATTTTGAAGAAGCGGTTATTCTGTTTTTCTCCTTCTGCGTATAGTGGATATATGAAAAAAATCTAGTGTTGAAGTCTCTAAGCATAATCCATTTTAATTTACTACTAAAACCAAATCGCTTCCTATTGTACGACTATAAGGGCATGTTAATGCCACAATTGGTCCGTTAGAGAGATAAATCTATCCTTAGAATTAACTTAGAACCCTATTGATCGATTCTAATCTTTTCGGGATTTTTTTGCTTTCTTTTTAGTAGTTTTTCCAAAAGCCTCTTTGTTCAGGATACTTAGGTTTTGGGAAGTTGTTGAAATATTGTCGCTCAATCATCGGGAAAGTATGCCAAGAATTAGTAATCCGAGTTGTAAAACGGGTGATCAATCCAAGGGCTAAGAACTTGGAAGTAACTGTCTATTACTAGAACTAGCGAGGTCTAAGCCATAAGCCAAGATGATCGGACTAGGCGAATAGGAGATTCGTGATTAGACACATGCGGGAAGAGGTCATGCCATAGTATTACATAGAACCTATCAATCTTTCAAAGCGTCACCATGTTTCAAGTAAGCGTAGGACCACAAAACCTAAATCCGTAAAGTGGCATGCGTTAATGCAATCATAGAAGGCAATGCAAGATGCTTTATTAACAGCAGCACCTCAAAATTTTCATTCTCCCGAACAAGCAGTGTTGAAGTCTTGACAACACACCAAGGTCTGGATAAGTAGGCCCGGAAACCCCTTAACTCCTCCCGTAAAGATATCCACCACTAGGACTGAGGACTAGCATAGATAATAGAGAAATACCAAAGAGGAGTGGGGAATTAGAGTTTTACCTTTCAAGTGAATACAATACCTTGAACTTGAAATACTTGAGATATAGGAGGGCAAAGTGTTTCCCTTACACCAAATACCCCCCGGAAAAAACTGCGAGCTTCCACCTCGAGCCTTCCTGAAGGATTTGTTTCTTAATGATGCGGAGTCGACTTTCACACCACTAACCCTTGTTTCCATGACAGCAACAAAATCAAGGTGATAGATTTTCATTAAGTCTTTAATAAGGGAGGGGAAAATTTTCCCCCCAGCACCCCTACAGTTCTAGATGAGGCTATTCATTAATAACAGTTGGAGATTTTGGAAGCTTAGTTCCTTCACTAACTGGAGCCCAGGTATCACCTGACATAAGCCTTCAGGGCTGCCACTATCCATAGCATCCTGGTTATTAGTACTATTCTTCATAGGTGGTTGAGAGGTCTTCCTGATAGGAGGCTTTTGATGCTCCATCCTGGAACTGGTTCAGGAGCTGCAAAGATGTAACATCCTCCAATCCGAGAAGTCTTCAGTTCCCATAATATCCTCCAAAACAGCGTGGAGGATGAAGATGCAACACGAGCTGCTTTAGCAGCATCAAAGATTTTTGAAAGGATTTCTTTTTTAATTGGAGGCTGTTGAATAATTTTGTTAACATCCTTTTCTTTTTTCCTTTTTGGGGATTCTTTCCTCCAGCATGATTTCCTAACCCTTTTGAGGAATAACTATATTGCTAGGAGCGGTATCAGGGATAGGTTTGACAACAGGCTTTCTTGGGCA